>LR778284.1:3143476-3290962 GCA_902810595.1 Coregonus sp. 'balchen'
TCCCCTCAACCTCTCTATCGGTCATGTCTCTGCTTAGGAGATCCCCTCAACTCTCTACGGTCATGTCTCTGCTTTAGAAGATCCCCTCAACCTCTCTATGGGTCATGTCTCTGCTTTAGGAGATCCCCTCAACCTCTCTATCGGTCATGTCTCTGCTTTAGGAGATCCCCTCAACCTCTCTAGACTGAAACACATTTCAACCTCCCTAACTATAACAACATCCTACGAGTAAAGACATGCTCTCTCCCTCCCTCATCATCCCCAATTACAACCACACACCCCCTCAAAACATCTCAAAGATAAGATAGGATACGCCTCTGTCGAACAGGGCCTAGGTTTAAGCCTGTGGTTAGGGGTCAAAGGTCAGATTTTCGGGTTCAGGGTTTGGTCCCGACTGTGGGGTGGGGTGGGGGGGGGGATTAATGACCCTGGATGAGTCTCAAATGGCACCCTATTCCCTATATAGCGGACTACTTTAGACCAGGACCCAATCGTGCTCTGGTCAAGAGTAGTGCGCTATTTAGAGTAGGGGTCATTTGGGACACATCCCATGCTGTGGTCCTGTTTGACCACAGCGCCTGGCCCTAGCCCGGTGGTCTACTTGGCCTTGGTTTTTCTCCTCGTAGGTTCCGGCGTTCTTGTAGGAGCCGACGTATCCCGTGTTCTCCACCAGCTCCTCCCGCCCCCCTTTGCCCCGCCCCTTCCCACTCTCGTCGAAGCGCTCTTTGTGGGAGGCCCGTGTACTTGCTGGTGTCCGTCAGTCTGTCCACTGCGGCCGTCTTCGCCACTTTCTGCGGAGGGGGACGGAAATTTGAAGGAACCACGTTGCCCATGTTGGTGAGCGGAACCAGTACAGTTCTGTTTTAACGGTATAATGCTGCTGTAGGTTCTCTTGACAAACTGGGAAACTTCCCACTCCGACTGTGTGGGGGTTTAAAGAAAGTCCTTAAATTCCCTAGAATCTGAATGTAGTGCAGTGCACAGGAGTAAACAGCCGGAGCTAGATGTAAACGTTCCCTAAAAAAGGGATTATTTAAACTAAATAATACAGCCAACACCCACTCTTAGATAAAGAGGTTGAACTCATGTTCAATTCACAGCATGAGAACAGCCTGCCAGTATTAACAAATAATGGTGTTGGAGAAAACCCTCAGGTAAGACACGCACGCACACAAAACACACCACCCCACACACACACACACACACACGAAACCCCACACACCAAACACACACACCACAGACACACACAAACACACACACACCAGACACACCACACACGCGACACAGACACACACGCACGCACACACACACACACACCCCACGACACAACACACAACACACACGACACAGACACACCCCACACGCACCACACAGCACACCACACACAGACACCACAAACACACACACACCATACACACACACACCACACCAACACACCCCCACTCACACACACACACACCACACATACCACACAACGACACACCACACACAACACAACACACACCACACACACACACACAACACACAACCCCACACAACACCAACAACCACAGACCACACACACACACACACCTCACCGATGAAGCCAGTCTCATTATGGCTCTTATGTGATGAGAGTGAGTTGGTTTCAGAGCGAGAGACCCTTGAGACCGGTTTGGATGGGAGCTGAGAGTTGGTTCAAGCGAGACAGAGCATTGAGCCGGTTTGGATAGGAGAGCTGAGATTTGGTTCAGAGGAGACAGAGCATTGAGCCGGTTTGGATAGGAGAGCTGGAGTTGGTTCAGAAGCGAGACAATGCATTGATCCGGTTTGATAGGAGAGCTGAGAGTTGTTAGAAGCGAGACAGAGCATTGAGACGGTTTGGAAAGGAGGCGAGAGAGATGTTCAGAGCGAGACAGCGCATTGAACGGTTTGGAGAGAGGAGCGTGAGCAAAATCACTGCATTCATCAGGCACGTCTAAACAACCTCCTTGAGTTCAGAATAGACTGATTAAACACTCTGTACCTACTTATCCTCCTCCACAACTGTCCTATCTACCCTCACTTGACAGTAGAGTACTTCGCATGCCTATCCCAAATTAATTTATGTCAATGGGTCTGCCACACACTTGAAGCGTGATTCAGAACAAGGCTTGTTATTTAGCTGGCTAACAGATATAAAGACAGTTGATTAGTTCATCCTAGCTCTGACGACGGTGTTATCAAAAGTTGGTGCATGGAGTAGTATAGTAGAGTAGTAGTAGGAGTCTTAGTCGCATATTAGTTGTTTGGATTATAGTCGTAGTAGTATTAATTAATAATATTAGTCGTGTAGTATTGTCGTAGTAGTAATAGTAGTATTATTTGTCTAGTGCTAATCATAGTATCAGTAGTAGTAATAGTAGTAATATTATTCGTAGTCGTAGTAATATAGTACTATAGTAGTAGTCAGTAGTCGTAGTGTGTTATAGTAGTTAGCAGTTTCGTAGTAGTCGTAGCAGTAGTCTAGTAGTAGTGTGTAATAGTAGTAGTAGTAGTAGTAGTAGTGTAGTAGTAGTAAGCAGTAGTCAATAGCACGGTAGTAGAGTAGTTAGTAGTCGTAGCGTAGTAGCAGTAGTAGTAGTAGTAGTAGTAGTAGCAGTAGTCGTATAATCGTAGTTAGTAGTCTTAGTCGTAGCGTAATAGTAGTCTTAGTCGTCGTTAGTAGCTAGTAGAGTAGTAGTAGCAGTAGTAGTCATACTAGTATTAGTAGTTAGTAGTTAGCAGTAATTCGTAGTAGTAGTAGTAGTCGTAGTAGTAGTAGTAGTAGTAGTGTAGTAATAGTATTCATATAGTTAATAATAGTATTAGTAGTAGTATAGTAGTAGTAGATTCGCATAATCGTAATAATCGAGTAGTCAGTAGTGTAGCAGAATAGTTAGTTAGTAGTCGTGTTAGCCGTAATGAGTAGTAGTATAGTAGTAGTAGTAGTCGCCGTAGTAGTCTAATAATATTAGTAGTGTAGTAGTAGCTTAATAGAGTAGTAGTAGTAGTAGTGTAGTAATAGTAGAATAGTGAGTAGAGTAGTAGTTTCGTTAATAGTATTTACTAGTAGTAGTTAGTAGTAGACAGTAGTAGTCTTATAGTAGTCGTAGCAGAGTAGTAATAATAGTAGTAGCAGTATAATAGATGTAGTTAATAATAGTAGAGTTAGCCGTAATAGTAGTAGTAGTAGTAGTAGTGTAGTAGTCGTAGTAGCAGTAGTAGTAATTACTAGTAGTAGTAGTGTAGTAGCAGTAATAGTAGTAGTAGTAGTAGTAGTTAGTCAATAATAGTAGTAGTATTAGTAGTAGCCGTAATAGTAGTAGTATTAGTAGTAGTAGCCGTAGTAATATAGTAGTAGTAGTAGTAGTAGCAGTAATAGTAGTAGTCGTCAGCAGTAGCATTATAGTAGTCTAGTTAGTATCGTAGTAGTAGTAGCCGTAGTAGTTAGTGTAGGTACGTTAATAGTCGTAGTAGTAGTAATCGTAGTATAGTCCTTAGTAGTTAGTAGTCGTATAATCGTAGTAATAATAGTAGTAGTCGTAGGTAGCAGAATGTAGAGTTATTAGTAGTAGTTAGAGCAGTAGTAGTAATACTAGTAGTAGCAGTTAATAGTAGTCGTTAGTAGTAGTAGTAGTAGTAGTAGAGTAGTAGCAGTAGTAGTAATACTAGTAAGTAGTAGTAGTAGTAGCAGTAAATAGTCGTGTAGTCGTAGTAGAGGAGTCGTGTAGTAGCCCGTAGTAGTAATAATATTAGTGTTAGTAGTATAGCCGTAATCAGTAGTTAGTAGTAGTAGTAGTAGTAGTAGCAGTTATAATAGTAGTAGTAGTAGTAGTAGCAGGTAATAGTAGTAGTATTACAGCAGTAGCAGTAGTAGTAGTAGTAGTAGTAGTAGTAGCATAGAGTAGTAGTAGTAGTAATAGTAGTAGTAGTAGTAGTGTAGAGCAGTAGTAGTATATAATAGTTAGTCGTCGAGTATTAGCAGTAATAGTAGTAGTAGTAGTAGTAGAGTCTTAGTAGTAACCATTCGTAGTAGTAGTATTAGTAGTAGCAGTAGTGATATTAGTAGTAGTCGTAGTAGTATAGTAGTAGTCGTAGTAGTGTAGTAAATAGTAGTAGTCGTAGTAGTAGTAGTAGTATTAGTATGTATTATATCTCTCGTTACGTGACTCCTACGTTAGTGGGCTCCTTGCCCTCTATAGTTGTAGGCCAGACGTTAGGGCCTCCTCTTTGCTCTGCCCTTAAACTCTTAGGGGCCGCTCCTCCCGGGCTCTTGAATTCCTCGTAGGTGATCACCCGCGACGTCTCGCTCTGCACCGGCAGAAAACAACAGCCGTTCCACAACATGATCTTAAAGTGGATTAAACTCTATTACTACAGTCAGAAACAACAGCCGTCCACAACACTGTCTGAAGTGGATTTACACCTACTACAGTCAGAACAACACAGCCGTTCCACAAAAACTGATCTGAAGTGGATTTACTCAAGTATGATTCCGTACCGTTATAACGTATTCTCCAATAATCTCCATCATCAATATACATGGGCCAATTGCAACCAACATTGGCCACTATATTATCGCCAGCTGATCTGTCTTAAATCATGGGCCAGTTCATTTTGTATGGCCCAGTGCCGCGAGTGGGTGGAGATTTCACTTAAGGACCAATGCACTGCGGCGACAAATGTGCAAAACTCCGCCCCTCACCGGGGGCACTGGGCCACATACTACAAAACAAACTCGCAGATGTAGTTTAATAGAGAGATCAGCTGCCGGTCCTGATAAGATAGTGGCCCAAATGTCGGTTTGCCAATGGGCCCCTAAATAAGAATCATCAGATCATCATCATAATAGAGTAATGTATTACATCGTTGTTATGTTGTAGCGGTTGTTATTGAAACTCACTTGACTTTAGTGAAGACGTTATCCACGTCAGTGCCGGTGACGTTCTTCCCGTCGATGATCTTGCAGTCATACAACCGCTGGCCCCAGTTCTTCCCGTTCATCTCCTCCCTGTAGCCTTGGTGGTCTCCTGGATCGCCAAACGTCTTAAAGGAGTCATCAGATGCTCCAGGTCTGTGCTATCCGCCATCCTTGACAGAAATCTACAAAAATAGACAACAGGGGGCACTCAGCCATAAATGACTGCTGCACTTTGCTGACAGGTAAAAGCCGTCATTCAAAACAAAAACGCAGGTGAATTAAAGCTGATGAATTACAAAACAGGGGACAACAAGACTTTATTAATTGTTTTTTTTTTTTTGCATAGTATAGTATGTCTTTGAATGGCATATGAAATGCATGCTTGATCATATACCTTGTCAACTACTAAACAACATGTCAAAGTTGACTTGACTGATTCATTGTGTTAGTTTGTACTACTCATAACGTCTGTCTCTGCTCCAGATGACCCCTCGGGACTGTAAAAGATATCAAAGTCCTCTAACTTGACTCTATTTGACCTCTCCGATCCTTTCCTCAGGGTTCTGGGTTCACACATCTGTGGAAGGATTCCTTTTATAAAGAGAGGAGAGAGGAGGGGGGAAGAGGAGAGAGGGAATAGAGGAGGAGGGAGCGAGGAGAGGGAAGATGAGGAGTGGAAGAGGAGGAGTAAGAGGAGAGGAGGGAAGAGGAGGAAGTGGAAAAGAGGAGGAGGAAGAGGAGGAGGGGAAGAGGGAGGAAGGGAAAAGAGGAGGAGGAGGAGAAGAGGAGGAGGGAAGAGGAGGAGGGAAGAGGATGAGAGGTGAAGAGGAGAGGGAACGAGGAGGAGGTGAAGTAGGAGGAGGAAGAGGAGGAGGGAAGAAGAGAGGGAGGAGGAGGAGGAGAGAGGGTATAGATGGAGCGAGGGAGAGAAGGACGGAGGGAAGAGTGAGGAGGAAGGAGGAGAGAAGAGGAGGAGGGAAGAGGAGGAGGGAAGAAGAGAGAGGGAAGAGGAGGAGGGAAGAGGAGGAGGGAAGAGGGGAGGAGAGAGCGAGAGGGAAGAAGCCTAAGTGGGGTTGTGTGGGGAGAGATGAGAGGGAAGAAGGAAGAGGTCAAGAAGACGAGGACTAATCGATAAAGAGAGAGGATGACTATCGAGGAAAGAAGACAGAAGGAGCTCTACTGTCAAGCAGAAGAGTGAAAGAAGCAGAGGCATAGATGAATATTAAAGCTACGCCTAAGGAAAAAACGTGACTAGTTGAAGAAGAGAGAACGGAATGGAGAGAGAGAGAGAAGGAATTCGGCAATAGGGCATCGCGCTTCACGAGGACATCGGTCTAGTGCGGCCGACGCGCGGGCGACCGCGCGCGCGCTCTGTGCGGACGCTTGGACCCGGCCTGTGCGATCTCACACTGCACGCGGCTCCCGCTGGAGATGCGCACAGCCCCGGTGCGGCGCTCGCCTGCCGCGACGGTTGACGAGCGGACGAGAGAGCCCCGCACTGTCACGGCGACGGACACGGCAGGGGGACCGACTTCCGGCATTTTATTTTGCGCCTGGCAGACGAGCCGCGGGGCGGCGCGCGGCGCTGGCGCAGGAGACGGCCCATGAGACTTCTAACGCGTGACACTATATCTGGCGAGGCGACGCAGGTGGCAGAGCGGAGCCTCTTTCCCTCATCCTCTCCTCCGCCTCTTCCCTCCTCCTCTTCCCTCTCTCCTCTTCCCTCCTCCTCTTCCCTCCTCCTCTTCCCTCCTCCTCTTCCCTCCTCCTCTATTCCCTCTCTCCTCTTCCCTCCTCTCTCCTCTCTTTATAAAAAGGAATCCTTACACCAGATGGTGTGAACCCAGAGCCCTGAAGGAAAGGTCTGAGAGGTCAAATAGAGTTAAGTTAGAGGACATGTGATATTCATTTTAAAGTCCCGAGGGTCATCTGGAGCAGAGACAGACGTTATGAGTAGTACAAACTAACACAATGAATCAGTCAAGTCAACTTTGACATGTTGTTTAGTAGTTGACAAGGTATATGATCAAGCATGCATTTCATATGCCATTCAAAGACATACTATACTATGCAAAAAAAAACATTATAGAAAGTCTTGTTGTCCTGTTTTGTAATCAGTCAGCTTTAAATTCACCTGCTTATTTTTTGAAGACATGCTTTACTGTCAGACAAAGTGCATCATTCATTTAATGGCTGAGGCCCTGTTGTCTTATTTTGTAGATATTCTTCAAGATGGCGGATAGCACAGACCTGGAGCATCTGATGAACTCCTTTAAGAAGTTTGCGATCCACGGAGACACCAAGGCTACAGGGAAGGAGATGAACGGGAAGAACTGGGCCAAGCTGTGTAAGGACTGCAAGATCATCGACGGGAAGAACGTCACCGGCACTGACGTGGATATCGTCTTCACTAAAGTCAAGTGAGTTTCAATAACAACCGCTACAACATAACAACGATGTAATACATTACTCTATTATGATGATGATGATGATGATTATTATTTATGGGCCAATTGCAACCGACATTTGGCCACTATATTATCGGCAGCTGATCTCTCTTAAATCATCTGCGAGTTTGTTTTGTGTGGCCCAGTGCCCCCGGGTGGGGGCGGAGTTTGCACATTTTAGACCATTGCATTGGTCCTTAAGTGAAATCTCCACCCACTCGCGGCACTGGGCCATACAAAATGAACTGGCCCATGATTTAAGACAGATCAGCTGGCGATAATATAGTGGCCAATGTTGGTTGCAATTGGCCCATTATTATGATGATGATGATTATTGTATAATACTTATACTAGTACTGATCATACTTGAGTAAATCCACTTCAGATCAGTGTTGTGGAACGGCTGTTGTTTCTGACTGTAGTAGAGTTTAAATCCACTTCAGAGCAGTGTTGGGGAACGGCTGTTGTTTCTGACTGTAGTAGAGTTTAAATCCACTTCAGATCAGTGTTGTGGAACGGCTGTTGTTTTCTGACGGTGCAGAGCGAAGACGTCTCGGGTGATCACCTACGAGGAATTCCAGAGAGCCCTGGAGGAGCTGGCCCCTAAGAGGTTTAAAGGGCAGAGCAAAGAGGAGGCCCTAACGTCTGTCTACAAGCTGATAGAGGGCAAGGAGCCCACTAACGTAGGAGTCACGGTACGACAGATACTATTACTCCTACTCCTACTACTACTACTACTACTATCTACTCTTATACTTACTACATCTCTCCTACTCTTACTACTACTACTACTACTCATGATCTGCTCCTGTACTATACGTACACTACTCCTGACTCTATACTTACTACTACTACTACTCCTCCTACTATTATCTGCGTCCTACTCCTAGTGACTACTATTATTCTACTACTGCTCGCTACTACTACGTATCTACTACTACGTAATTTACTACTACTACTACTACTCTGCTTACTGTACTAGTACTACTTACTGTACTCCTCTGCTACTGCTACTTATCTACGTACTTAGTACGTGCTGACTTACTGACTACTACTTGATCTTATTACTGCTAGTACTTACGTACTAGTCGTCTAGCTATGACGTATGTAGCTTGCTACTACTACTACTACTGACTTTATGTACTACTACTGCCTACTACTACTATCCTACTACGACTACTAATACGACGATTTACTGCTCCTACTACTTGACTATACTATTCTTTTACTACTGCTACTACTACGACTTATAGACTACTACTTCCTACTACTACTATTATGCTACGACTTATTCTGACACTACTCCGACGACGAACTACTGACTACTAACGAGGACTGCTACTACGACTACTAAGATTAGTGATACGATTACTGACTCACTACACTACTATTAATACTCCTACGATTTACGACTACTACTACTATTACTACTATCTACTACTACCTGCTGACTACTACTACTACTACTACTTACACTACTACTGCCTACTGCTTACTACTACTCCTAGACTGCTACTACTACTACTGACTCCTTTATTACTGTACACATACTACTACTACTACTATTATGCTACTACTACTACTACTACTATTATTACTACTACTACTACTCCTATACTATACTGCTACTACTACTATACTACTATTCTTAACTACAACTGCTACTCCTACTACTATACTACTACTACTACATAGACTATTACTGCTATACTATATTACTACTCTATTACTGCTACTCCTATAGTAATACTACTGCTACTACTCCTACTATACTACTACTGCCTATACTACTACCTACTATTACTACTCTTCACTACTTCCTACTACTATACTATTACACTTTACTACTACTACTACTAATACTACTACTATTTACGCTACTTACTACACTACTACTATTATACTACTTACTGCTACTACTACTACCTCACTACTACTACTATACTATTACTGCTACTTACTACTACTACTACTATTACTGCTACTACTACTACACTACTCTTATTACTAATATGGCTACTTATATACTACTACTACTATACTATATTATTACTACTTTACTACTATTATACTTACTACTACTACTTACACTACTACTACTACTATCCTAACTATTATGGCTTACTACTATACTACTACTAGTATTATACTACTTCTACTACACTACTACTACTACTACACTTACTACTATTACTGCTACTACTACACTTAATTACTACTATTTATACTACTTAGGCTACTAGTTACACTGACGTTACGACTCCTGCTGACTACTTACCTACTATAGCCTACTACTACGTACTGCCTATTAGTCTTACTGCGTGTTTACTTACCTACTACTACTGACTACTTATGACTACTACTGAGCGCTGTACATACGACTAGATACTTATGCTACTACGTATAGCTTACTGCGGAATCTTATTACACTAGTTACACTACTTACTACTACGCTATTATTACGGCGTTACTGAATACTATCTACTATATTATACGATTAATACTACTTGGTTCGGTGTTTTGTTTGTGTTGACTATGGGATTATCTATGTTACTACCAGTACTATACTACGTATACCAATACTACCCACTACTACTATTATTATTACTACTACTACTACTATAATACCAAACAACTACTATTACTACTACTACTACACTACTACTACTACTACTACTACTACTCACATGCACACAAACTGTTTGATAACACCTCTTCAGGAGGCTAGGATGAACTAATCAACTTTCATTATATATCTGTTAGCCAGCTAAATAAACACAGCCTTGTTCTGAATCACAGCTTCAAGTGTGTGGTCAGACCCATTGACATAAATTAATTTGGGATAAGGCCTGGCGAAGTACTCTACTGTCACTTGAGGGTAGATAGGACAGTTGTGGAGGAGGATAGTAGGTACAGAGTGTTTATCAGTCTATTCTGAACTCAAGGAGGTTGTTTAGACGTGCCTGAGTGAATGCAGTGAATGTGCTCAGCTCTCCTCTCCAAACCGTCTCAATGCTCTGTCTCGCTCTGAACCATCTCTCAGCTCTCCTTTCCAAACCGTCTCAATGCTCTGTCTCGCTCTGAACCAACTCTCAGCTCTCCTATCCAAACCGGCTCAATGCATTGTCTCAGCTCTCTATCCAACCATCTTCAAGCTCTCATTTCTATCCAAACCGGCTCAATGCTCTGTCTCGCTCTGAACCAACTCTCAGCTCTCCTATCCAAACCGGCTCAATGCTCTGTCTCGCTCTGAACCAACTCACTCTCATCACATAAGGGCCATAATAAGAGACTGGCTTCATCGGTGAGGTGTGGTGTCTGTGTCTGTGTCTGTGTCTGTGTGTCTGCTGTCTGTGTGTGTCATGTGTGTGTGTAGTGTGGTCTGGTGTGTGGTGTGTGTCTGTGTCGGTGTGTGTGTGTTGTGTCGTGTGTGTGTGTGTTGTGTGGTGGTTGGTGTGTGTCTGTGTGCGCGTGTGTGTGTGTCTGTGTGTGTGTGTGTTTGTGTGTGTCTGTGTGTGTGTGTCTGTGTGGTGGTGTGTGTGTGTTGTGGTGCGTGTGTGTGTGTGTCTGTGTCGGTGGTGTTGTGTGGTGTGTGTGTGGTGTGCGTGGTGTGTGGTCTGTGTCGCGTGTGTGTGTGTCTGTGTGTGTGTGTGTTTGTGTGTGTCTGTGTGTGTGTGTTTGTGTGTGTCTGTGTCGTGTGTGTGTGTGTGTGTGTGTGTGTGTGTGTGTGTGTGTGTTGTGTGTGTGCGTGCGTGTCTTACCTGAGGGTTTTCTCCAACACCATTATTTGTTAATACTGGCAGGCTGTTCTCATGCTGTGAATTGAACATGAGTTCAACCTCTTTATCTAAGAGTGGGTGTTGGCTGTATTATTTAGTTAAGTAATCCCTTTTTTAGGGAACGTTTACATCTAGCTCCGGCTGTTTACTCCTGTGCACTGCACTACATTCAGATTCTAGGGAATTAAGGACTTTTCTAACCCCGACACAGTCGGAGTGGGAAGTTTCCCAGTTTGTCAAGAGAACCTACAGCAGCATTATACCGTTAAAACAGAACTGTACTGGTTCAGCTCACCAACATGACAACGTGGTTCCTTTCACTTTCCGTCCCCCTCCGCAGAAAGTGGCGAAGACGGCCGCAGTGGACAGACTGACGGACACCAGCAAGTACACGGGCTCCCACAAAGAGCGCTTCGACGAGAGTGGGAAGGGGCGGGGCAAAGGGGGGCGGGAGGAGCTGGTGGAGAACACGGGATACGTTGGCTCCTACAAGAACGCCGGAACCTACGAGGAGAAAACCAAGGCCAAGTAGACCACCGGGCTAGGGCCAGGCGCTGTGGTCAACAGGACCACAGCATGGGATGTGTCCCAAATGACCCCCTACTCTAAATAGCGCACTACTCTTGACCAGAGCACTATTGGGTCCTGGTCTAAAGTAGTCCGCTATATAGGGAATAGGGTGCCATTTGAGACTCATCCAGGGTCATTATCCCCCCCCCACCCCACCCCCACAGTCGGGACCAAACCCTGAACCCCGAACTCTGACCTTTGACCCCTAACCACAGGCTTAAACCTAGGCCCTGTTCGACAGAGGCTATCCTCTCTTATCTTTGAGATGTTCTGAGGGTGTGTTGTGGTTGTAATTGGGGATGATGAGGGAGGGAGAGAGCATGTCCTTTACTCGTAGGATGTTGTTATAGTTAGGGAGGTTGAAATGTGTTTCAGTCTAGAGAGGTTGAGGGGATCTCCTAAAGCAGAGACATGATCGATAGAGAGGTTGAGGGGATCTCCTAAAGCAGAGACTGACGATAGAGAGGTTGAGGGATCTCTAAAGCAGAGACTGACCGTATAGAGAGGTTGAGGGGATCTCCTAAAGCAGAGACATGACCGATAGAGAGGTTGAGGGGATCTCCTAAAGCAGAGACATGACCGATAGAGAGGTTGAGGGGATCTCCTAAAGCAGAGACATGACCGATAGAGAGGTTGAGGGGATCTCCTAAAGCAGAGACATGACCGATAGAGAGGTTGAGGGGATTTCCTAAGCAGAGACTGACCGATAGAGAGGTTGGGGATCTCCTAAAGCAGAACATGACCGTAGAGAGTTGAGGGATACCTAAAGCAGAGAATGACCGATAGAGAGGTTGAGGGGATCTCCTAAGCAGAGACATGACCGATTGAGAGGTTGGGGGATCTCCTAAGCAGAGACATGACCGATGAGAGGTTGAGGGATCTCTAAAGCAGATCATGACCGATAGAGAGGTTGAGGGATCTCCTAAGCAGAGACATGACATGAGAGGTTGAGGGGATCTCCTAAAGCGAGACATACCATAGAGAGGTTGGGGGATTCCTAAGCAGAGACATGACCGATGGTTCCGAGGGATTCAAAGCAACATGCATGAAGTGGGATCTCCTGAGGACTGACATTAGAGTTGATTTCTAAGCAGAATTACCTGAGTTGGTTCTTACAGTGAGACATGAACGATCTAGATCAAGTTTCAGGGATCTCACTTAAAGCAAGAATGACGACTAGAGGGTTGACGATTCCTTAAATCATTGACATGGCATGTTCAAGGTTGAGGGGATCTCCTAGTTCAAGACTGTCAATAGAGTTTAGGATCTCTTAAAGCAGTAACGATGATAGAGAGGTGAGGGGGATCTCCTAAAGCCGAGACCTGACCGATAGAGATGGTCTGAGGGGATTTCTCTAAAGCAGGAGGACATGACCGATTAGGTGTTGCGGGGATCTCCCTAAAGCAGAGACTATGACCGGATAGAGAGGTTGAGGGGATCTCCTAAAGCAGGACATGACCTATAGAGAGGTTGAGGGGATCTCCTAAAGCAGAGACATGACCGATAGAGAGGTTGAGGGGATCTCCTAAAGCAGAGACATGACCGATGTGTGTTTCCAGATGACTAGATCAGAACGCTCTGTTCACTGTCACACCTGACCTGGCCTGAGATTGTACATAGACCTGTGATATACAATACCTTTACCTTGCTTTTGTCTTACATGTTGAGTTGCGCTGTGACGTTCTGATGCAAGAGTTACTCTGGAATTTAATTAAACATCCACCCGTAAAGTAAACGTCGCTGAGACCGTGATTAGACAAAAACACATTCTGGTAAAATAATCTGACATTGTGCCATGTTCCAATAGGCTTCCACCATCACGAATGTCCTCTTTTGATTTGAATTGAGTTCACTTTTCTTACAGTATATTTAATCTTTCTTACAGTATAAAAACGTCTCTTAGACTCATAGTTTCAGGGTTCATCTTTAGAACTATAGTTTTAGAACTAGCTTAACTTTTTATTTTGAGGCTATTTCTTAATGCATTGCTCATTGCTTTCAAACGTTTCAATCTATTTTCTCTCTTTTGGTTCTTTGATTTATTGTTTGTTTGGTGTTGCAGAAACTGGACGACGGCTGCATTGAAGGGGAATTTGTTGTATAAAAGTGGTAATAAAATGTTTCTCTTTAGTTTGTGTGGTTTCTTTTATTCCAATTCTGAGTGGAATTATTTACAAATGTCATTACTTAAATATATGATGAGTCAGTGAGCGACTCATAATTTATGAAACCAGGAAGTGTCCAATGGCATGTCCTTTAGCCAAAGGCTTTCTCATGTTTAAACAATAATGTATTCTTCTAATAAACAGGTAACTAGCCTGTGTTAAATTCAATTTAATTTATTGGGGTAAAAACCTATACAACTATATGTACTGTATTCCCAGAGGATAGCACTTTAAAGTATTCATAAAAATACGAGTTTCCAAATCCTTGTCCTTGATGGTAAAAACAAAAAGTGTGTGACTGTGTGGTGTGAAAGCACAACATTTTTAATACACCGACTAAACGAAAGACATCAGACTGAAGTCGCAGACTTTTCTACAGATTCCTTCACTTGAAGAACAAGAATCCCAGCAGACTTTTCTACAGATTCCTTCACTTGAAGAACAAGAATCCCAGATGAATTCTCCAACTCCTCTCTACTCTGATCTGACATTTAAAGGGCCAATCAAGCTGGATCTTTGTTAAAGTCTTTCCTATTGACCAGAGCCCTATTCCCTACTGATGTTCGATCTTAATTTAATTGCTCTTTTGTTGCTAAGATTGGCTTCGTGATTTACATAAATTCACTGAAAACCCACACTAACATGGTTATATTAACAGTATTGCACTTTTCATGTAGCCTACTTTTGTCCAGCTAATAGCCTAACCACCAATCAAGCAACATTATGGACTAAACATTACAATCCTGTTGCTGCGTGATTATTTTGCTGTGACAATACTGGTCAAATTAAGATCCGCCATCTGTACATAGTGCAGTACTTATGACCAGGGCTAGTAGGACCCTATACAGGGAACAGGGTGCCATTTGGCTGACTTGGCTGTAGTCTGGTTGTCCTGCAGTCCTGCAGCCCTCACTACGAACTGGGGCCCCCCCCCCCGCTGGCAGGAGTTACCGTGGTAACAGCAGGAAGGGAATGGGAGAATCAGGTCGTAATGTTTATGTGTCCCGTTCACACAGCACTGCTTCAGTTGCCTCCTCGTCAACGTGACATTTTCACACAGCACTGACACGTCTGGAGCGCACTAAGCTGGTCTGCGTTCCAAACGGCACCCTATTCCATTTATAGTGCACTACTTTTGACCAGGGTCAATAGGGGACTAGGGTGTCAGGGCAGAAGTATCAAGTACACTTAGAATTAGTGCTGACTCGAGGAATCCCTGGAGTTCCTCAACGAACCCCTGCTAGTCAATGGTTCATATTTGCACCTTCGGTTAGCTGAGGGGTTCCTGGAGGAGCGCTGGAGTGGAGGCGTGGCTTAGTAGGGGCGTGGCATTAAGCTATATCTTTTTTTTGGGGCCACCCGTTAGAGTAAATGTCATTCCTGTTCATCTGTTCTGTTGTATTGTGATCACGTGGTTAGTCTGGACACTGACGGTTTTGGTCTCTGGGTTCCTCATAAACATCTGCAAATCCCAAAGTTGGAATGGTTGCCACTTTATTTCTGTATGTAATCAGCAATATTATTATATTAGAAATATGTAATATGCAGAAATATTCAAGGAACATTTTAATTTCAAGTGTACAAACTTAACATGATGAACAGGAATGACATTTACGCCAATGGGTAGTGGTGTTACGTTTGATACCGGAGCTCCCAGGCATGCGTTGAAATCGCTAAGCAAGTTTCCTTCAAAAAAGTGTGCCGATGCTTGTGTCACTTTATCAGAAGCATGTGATCAATGACGTCTGAAGCTTCGTTTTGTCGAACAACCACCTGCTTGGTTTGGTAGAAGACAAAAAGTCTACCCTGCGACGTCATCTATGATCATTCGGCTGTTCTAAATTCACTTTTGACCAGCAGGTGTCACTAATGTACACTGTGTTGATAAAAGCCTCGAGTAACTAACTTATTTTCAACACAATTGGCAGGAAATACTCAATGCTTCAGGAATCGTCGTTTCCCCATCACTACTAAAGCGTGACCAAACATAACTATTTGAAAGCCAATGCCTCCAAACTGATAGGCTGCTACCTCTACAATATATTATTAAAACATTTCTAAATTAAACCCCTCCCATCACAAAAAGGTTCCGGTTTGAACCTTTACACAGAGGGGTTCCTCGAAGACCCTTTTCAGAGGGGTTCCTCAAATAACCTTTTTCAACGGGAAAGATACTCCCAGTGTAGCAACACAAAAGGTTCTTCCAGGCACCTTTACTTCTAAGAGTGTATATAGTATTGAACTATATACAGAATAGGGTGAACGTAGTGAACTATATAGAGGGTGCCAGGGCAGAATTAGTGAACTAGATAGAGGGTATAGTGTGCTGGGGCAGAATAAGTGAACTAGATAGAGGGTATAGTGTGCTGGGGCAGAAGAAGTGAAGGGGCGCGTTTGAGTGGTAAGGAGAAGGCAACCGACTGTAGTCGAAAGTCGAGGAATGAAGTCGGGGGAGGTGCATCTGCAACAGCCTAAAAGTCGGACACTGATGTGGTTTTCCAGCAGCAAGGCTCAGATCAACATGGCAGTGCTGCTATTTCTTTATAATGTTGAAATAAACATGGCTCCAACCCCTGTATCACACATTCACAAACTGAAATCACATGTGTGTACATTGTACAATCAATCAGTGAGAGAAAGCATCAAATATCACATTCATTTGTACATATCCACTACATACATGAATCGCGGCAGGAAGTTGGTTCCTGTTTCAGTCATGTCTTTGGTCACATTTGCGTGGGTCAAACAAAAACACCCTAATGATTGGTTGGCAATAGAACCTCCCACAATGCAGGCGATGGCTGCAGGATGAAGTTGGGGAAGAACAACTGCAGTCAAAACTTCATGACCTTTGATCACATGATTTATGTAAAAGTTCATGCAGTCGACATGTAGGCGCACATTTTTAACCCCATAATGCAACAGACTTTGAAAGGCGGTGACCAACGATGGTTACCGACTTGACAAAAATGATCCGCTCGAACACGCCCAAGAATATAGGGAATAGGGTGCCAGGGCAGAAGTAGTGAACTATATAGAGGGAATAGGGTGCCAGGGCAGGAAGTAGTGAACTATATAGAGGGAATAGGGTGCCAGGGCAGAAGTAGTGAACTATATAGAGGGAATAGGGTGCCAGGGCAGAAGTAGTGAACTATATAGAGGGAATAGGGTGCCAGGGCAGAAGTAGTGAACTATATAGAGGGAATAGGGTGCCAGGGCAGAAGTAGTTCACAGAAGTAGTTTGAACTATATAGAGGGAATTAGGGCTGCCAGGGCAGAAGTAGTGGTGAACTCTATATGAGGGAATAGGGCTGCCAGGGCAGAAGGTAGTGAACTATATAGAGGGGGGCATAGGCGGTTTGCCAGGGAGGAAAGGTAGTGGAAACTATATAGAGGGAATAGGGTTGCCCAGGGAGGAAGTAAGTAGTGAACTATATCGGGGAATAGGGTTGCCAGGGAAAAGAAGGGTGTTGAACTAATAGAGGGACATAGGGTTGCCAAGGGAGGACGTAGTGAACGATATAGAGGGAATAGGGATGCCCAGGGCAGAAGTAGTGAACTATATAGAGGGCATAGGGTTTCCGGGGAGAAGGGGGAACATATAGAGGGGAAAAGGGTGCCCGGGGCCCCAAAATAGGAACTTTTAGAGGGTAGGGTGCCAGGGGGAAGAAAATAGTGAAATATAGGGGAAAAGGGGCCAGGGGGAAGTAGGAAAATAATTTGAGGGGTAGGGGGCAGGCAGAAGTAGTGAAAATATTAGAGGGAAAAAGGGTCCAGGGAAAGTAGTGAAATATATAGAGGGAATAGGGGGCCAGGGAAAAAGGTGGAAAAATATAGAGGGAAAAAGGGTGCCAGGGAGGGGAAATAGTGAACTATATAGGGGAATAGGGTTGCCAGAGCAAAAAAGTAGTGAACTATATAGAGGGGAAAAAGGGGGGTTTTCCAGGGGAAGGTTGTGAACTATAAGAGGGAATAGGGTGCCCATTTTGGGGCACACCGCCCATTTTAAAATTTTGCCTTGAACCCAGAGGGGCAAAAGTGTTTTTGAACAGTTAAATCACCCCCTACACAACACTTTTCCCCCGCAGTCACTCTTTTGGGTCCCGAAAAAGGAAGCCGATGGGGGCCGGGGGGGTAAGGGGAAACACAAGGGACAAAAAAAAAAAAAGGAAGAAAACCGGGAAAAAAGGGCGGGGAAAAGGAGGAAGGAGAGAGAGAGAGGGAAGAAAAAGAGGAAAGAGAGGGGAAAAGAGAGAGAAGAGATGGAAAAGGAAAAGATGGGGGGAAAAGGGGCAACGCCAGGGAGAGGAGGGGAAAACGGAAAAAGAAAAAGGGGAGAGAAGAGGAGGGAAAAAGAAGAGAGAGGGAGAGCTTCCTCTTTTTTCTTCTTTCTTTTTCCCTTTTTTTCCCTTCCGCTCTTCCCTTTTTCTCCCTTCTCTCTCCTCTCTCTCTCTTCCCCTTTTCCCTTTTCTTCCCCTCTTTTTCTTCCCCTCTCTTTTTCTCTTCTCTTTTTCTTTTCCCCATTTTTGCCTTTTTGGGTTTGTATTTCCCAAAAAAACACGTTCCGGCAACGTGGGTTTTTTGGGACTTTTCCTTGGAAGCTCGAAAACAAAAAAAATTAAACTCGCCCGACGGGGGCGGTCCCGTCCCCTTTCCCAAACCCCAAACCTTTTTTGGGTGTTTGGGTATCGCCGCCAGGGGGGGTTTACGAAAGGCAGGCAGCTAAAAAGCAGTCAGATGGCTTTTTGTGGGCCTCAGAACCCCCTTTTCAGGCGGTTGCGGCCCTGGGGGAGGGAGCAGCAAAGGGGGTAGGGGTAGGGGGAAAGGGGGAGGGTGGGGTTAGCGCTGGGGGGGTGGGGGGGGGTGGGGTAGGGGTGGGGTTTGCGCTGAGGTAGGGGTGGGGGGGGAGAGAGGGGCTAGTGCTTTAAGGGCCCGGGGAGGGATAGGGGTGGGGGTTTGGGTTGGGGGCTGGGACGGGGGGATGGGGCAGGGGGGGATAGGAGGGGTTGGGGGGATAGGGCTGGGGTTTTTAAAGTCAGGGGAAAGGGGGTGTGGGCTGAGGGTAGGGGGTGGGGGGGGGGTAACAGCCTCAGGGGGTTTAAAGGGGGTGTGGGGCTGAGGGATAGGGCTGGGGTTGGGGAACAGCCTCCCGGGTTAAAAGGGGGTGTGGGCTGAGGGGGAGGGGTTTGGGGGTTTGGGAAAAAGCTAGGGTTAAAGGGGCTGTTGGGGGGTGAGGGATAGGGGTGGGGGGTTTTGGGAACAAACCCAGGGTTTTTGGGGCTGTGGGGGTTTGGGGGGGGGTTTGGGAAAAAAAAGCCCCAGGGTTAAAGGGGCTGTGGGTTTGGGTGGGGTTTGGGAAAAGCCCCAGGGTTTAAAAGGGGGTATTTGGGGGGTTGGGGGGGATGGGCTGGGGTTGGTAAAAGCCCCAGGGTTTTTTAAAAGGGGGTGGGCTGGGGATTGGGGTGGGGTTTGGTAACAGCCCGGGTTTTAAAAAGGGGTGGGCTGGGGGGATAGGGCTGGGGTTTTGGGAAAAAGCATCAGGGTTTAAAAAGGGGGTGGGCAGGGATGGGCTGGGGTTTGGGAAAACCTCAGGGTTTTAAGGGGGGGGGCTGAGGGTAGGGGGGGGTGGGAAAAGCCCCAGGGTTAAAGGGGATGTGGGTGAGGGAAAAGGGGTTGGGGGGTTTGGTTTAACAGCCTCAGGGTTAAAGGGGCTGTGGGCTGAGGGATAGGGCTGGGGCTGGTAATAAAGTGTTTGATTGATGACATGCTAACTGGCAGCAGGGAGTCTGACAGGCTTGTCTGATGACATAAGAGGATCCTTTTGAGATACAGTTAACCTCTCTCTCTCTCTCTCCTTCTCTTCTATCTCCTCTCTCTCTCTCTGCTCTCTCTCTCTCTCTATCTCTCTCTCTCTCTCTCTCTCTTCTCTCTCTCTATCTCTCGCTCTCTTCTAACTCTCTCTCTCTCTCTCTCTCTCTCTCTCTCTCTCTCTCTCTCTAATTTAAGGGCTTTATTGGCATGGGTCATATGTTAACATTGCCAAAGCAAGTGAAGTAGATAGTAAACAAAAGTGAAATAAACAATACATATAACAGTAAACACTACACTCAGAAGTTCCAAAAGAATAAAGACATTTCAAATGTCATATTATGTATATATACGGTGTTGTAACGATGTGCAAATAGTTAAAGTACAAAATGGAAAATAAATCAACATAAATATGGGTTGTATTTACAATGGTGTTTGTTCTTCACTGGTTGCCCTTTTCTTGTGGCAACAGGTCACAAATATTGCAGCTGTGATGGCACACTGTGGTTTTTCACCCAGTAGATAAGGGAGTTCTTTGTGGATCGCTGTAATCTGAGGGAAATATGTGTCTCTAATATGGTCATACATTTGGCAGGAGGTTAGGAAGTGCAGCTCAGTTTCCACCTCATTTTGTGGGCAGTGTGCACATAGCCGGTCTTCTCTTGAGAGCCAGGTCTGCCTACGGCGGCCTTTCTCAATAGCAAGGCTATGCTCACTGAGTCTGTACATAGTCAAAGCTTTCCTTAAGTTTGGGTCAGTCACAGTGGTCAGGTATTCTGCCACTGTGTACTCGCTGTTTAGGGCCAAATAGCATTCTAGTTTGCTCTGTTTTTTTGTTAATTCTTTCCAATGTGTCAAGTAATTCTCTTTTTGTTTTCTCATGATTTGGTTGGGTCTAATTGTGTTGTTGTCCTGGGGCTCTGTTGGGTCTGTTTGTGTTTGTGAACAGAGCCCCAGGACCAGCTTACTTAGGGGACTCTTCTCCAGGTTCATCTCTCTGTAGGTGATGGCTTTGTTATGGAAGGTTTGGGAATCACTTCCTTTTAGGTAGTTGAAGAATTTAACGGCTCGTTTCTGGATTTAGATAATTAGCAGGTATCGGCCTAATTCTGCTCTGTATGCACTATTTTGTGTTTTAAGTTGTACACAGAGGATATTTTTGCAGAATTCTGCATGCAGAGTCTCAATTTGGTGTTTGTCCCATTTTGTGAATTATTGGTTGGTGACCTCACAACCATAAAGGGCAATGGGTTCTATAACTGATTCAAGTATTTTTAGCCAGATCCTAACTGGTATGTCAAAGTTTATGTTCCTTTTGATGCCATAGAAGGCCCTTCTTGCCTCGTCTCTCAGATCGTTCACAGCTTTGTGGAAGTTACCTGTGGTGCTGATGTTTAGGCCGAGGTATGTATAGTTTTTTGTGTGCTCTAGGGCAACGGTGTCTAGATGGAATTTGTATTTGTGGTCCTGGCAACCTTTTTTGGAACACCATTATATTTTTGTCTTACTGAGATTTACTGTCAGGACCCAGGTCTGACAGAATCTGTGCAGAAGATCTAGGTGCTGCTGTAGGCCCTCCTTGGTTGGGGACAGAAGCACCAGATCATCAGCAAACAGAAGACATTTGACTTCAGATTCTAGTAGGTTGAGGCCTGGTGCTGCAGACTGTTATTGTGCCCTCGCCAATTCGTTGATATATATATGTTGAAGAGGGTGGGGCTCAAGCTGCATCCCTGTCTCACCCCACGGCCCTGTCTTCCTGCCTTCTCTCTCTCAGGGCTGTGCAGCCAGCATGGATGTCTGGCTGTTTAGGATGACAGGAGGATTGCACTGAGACAAGCACGGGGGTTTTCTGGCTTTCTGCTCCACTGCAGGACAAACAGACAGGTAGACAGGTTGGACGGGTAGGACAGACAGGTAACCTTTATTATCAGTAGGTCTGAGTGTTCTTCGACAGGAGATGTCTGATAAGAGGGAGGTTGAGGATTGGGGGGGCTATTGGCCGAGCCACCAAGGTAGAAGCTCTTTCATGCAGATGTTCAGAAAAGCAGAACAGTGACAACTCCCCCAGAACAGCTCTGTCTCCTGAGAGGTTAAACAGTGACAACTCCCCAGAACAGCTCTGTCTCCAGAGAGGTTAAATAGTGACAACTCCCCAGAACAGCTCTGTCTCCTGAGAGAGGTTAAACAGTGACAACTCCCCCAGAACAGCTCTGTCTCCCGAGAGGTTAAACAGTGACAACTCCCCAGAACAGCTCTGTCTCCAGAGAGGTTAAATAGTGACAACTCCCCAGAACAGCTCTGTCTCCTGAGAGGTTAAATAGTGACAACTCCCCAGAACAGCTCTGTCTCCTGAGAGGTTAAACAGTGACAACTCCCCAGAACAGCTCTGTCTCCAGAGAGGTTAAATAGTGACAACTCCCCAGAACAGCTCTGTCTCCTGAGAGAGGTTAAACAGTGACAACTCCCCCAGAACAGCTCTGTCTCCCGAGAGGTTAAATAGTGACAACTCCCCAGAACAGCTCTGTCTCCTGAGAGAGGTTAAACAGTGACAACCCCCCCAGAACAGCTCTGTCTCCAGAGAGGTTAAACAGTGACAACTCCCCAGAACAGCCAGGTAAGTTTAACAGTACAGTATTGGTTTATCTTTCAGATCAGGAAAGCCAACATTAACTCCTACTAGAGGTTGGGCCTTTCAAACATCTGTCTCTGTCACATTCTGCAAACAGGGTTGACCTAGTGTTGGCCCTCAACAAATGTTCTGACATGAAATCTACAAGTGCTCCCTTTGTGTGTGTGTGTGTGTGTGCTCAAGCAATTGTGTGTCTTTAGAGTGTAAACTGCAGGTCCCTAGGGTTGATGATTGAGTGTCCAATTGTTCTGACATTAAATCATATTTGGCCTTTGTGGAACTTTGTGAGTGTGTATGTAGTGCATGTCATCAGGTCCAGACGTAACCAGGTAACCATGGAATCAACAGCTCCAGACATAACCAGGTAACCATGGAATCAACCGCTCCAGGAGAGATAACAGGCGTAACCAGGTAACCATGAACTCAACAGCTCCAGGAGAGATAACAGGCGTAACCAGGTAACCATGAACTCAACAGCTCCAGGAGAGATAACAGACGTAACCAGGTAACCATGGAATCAACAGCTCCAGGAGAGATAACAGACGTAACCAGGTAACCATGGACTCAACAGCTCCAGGAGAGATAACAGACGTAACCAGGTAACCATGAACTCAACAGCTCCAGGAGAGATAACAGGCGTAACCAGGTAACCATGAACTCAACAGCTCCAGGAGAGATAACAGGCGTAACCAGGTAACCATGAACTCAACAGCTCCAGGAGAGATAACAGGCGTAACCAGGTAACCATGGACTCAACAGCTCCAGGAGAGATAACAGACGTAACCAGGTAACCATGGACTCAACAGCTCCAGGAGAGATAACAGACGTAACCAGGTAACCATGGACTCAACAGCTCCAGGAGAGATAACAGGCGTAACCAGGTAACCATGGACTCAACAGCTCCAGGAGAGATAACAGGCGTAACCAGGTAACCATGGAATCAACAGCTCCAGGAGAGATAACAGGCGTAACCAGGTAACCATGGACTCAACAGCTCCAGGAGAGATAACAGACGTAACCAGGTAACCATGGAATCAACAGCTCCAGGAGAGATAACAGACGTAACCAGGTAACCATGGAATCAACAGCTCCAGGAGAGATAACAGACGTAACCAGGTAACCATGGAATCAACAGCTCCAGGAGAGATAACAGGCGTAACCAGGTAACCATGGAATCAACAGCTCCAGGAGAGATAATCAACTATACCACTGGAGCCAGTCTCAAGTTAGTGTGTCTCTCCAAGGCCAAACACTGCACACACACGCACGCACGCACGCACGCACGCACGCACGCACGCACGCACGCACGCACGCACGCACGCACGCACGCACGCACGCACACACACACACAGACACAGACACAGACACAGACACACACACACCACACACACACCACACACACACAGACACACACACACACACACACACTATATAGGGAAAAGGCAGTGGTGGAAAAAGTACCCAATTGTCATACTTGAGTAAAAGTAAAGATACCTTAATAGAAAGTTACTCAAGTAAAAGTGAAAGTCACCCAGTAAAATACTACTTGGTTTTAAATATACTTAAGTATCAAAAGTCAATGTAATTGCTAAAATATACTTAAGTATCAAAAGTATAAATAATTTCATATTTCTTATATTAAGCAAACCAGACGGCACCATTGTCTTGCTTTTTTAATTGACGGATAGCCAGGGGCACACTCCAACACTCAGACATCATTTACAAACGAAGCATTTGTGTTTAGTGAGTCCTCCAGATCAGAGGCAGTAGGGACGACCAGGGATGATGTTCTCTTGATAAGTGTGTGAATTGGACCATTTTCCCATCAAAATGTAATGACTACTTTTGGGTGTCAGGGAAAATGTATGGAGTAAAAAGTACATTATTTTCTTTAGGAAGTAAGTAAAAGTTGGCAAAAATATTAATAGTAAAGTAAAGTACAGACACCCCCTAAAAACGACTTAAGACACTTATCAAGAGAACATTTAATTCACGTGAATTAGACCATTTTCCTTTCTGCTAACCATTCAAAATGTTACTACTACTTTGGGTTGTCAGGAAAATTTTATGGAGTAAAAAGTACATCATTTTATTTAGGAATGTAGTGAAGTTAAAAGTAAAAGTAGTCAAAAATATAAATAGTAAAGTAAATATACCCACAAAAACTACTTAAGAAGTACTTTAAAGTTTTTTTTATTTTTACACCACTGGGAATAAGGTATCATTTGGAACACACCCTGCAGTGGTCTTTATAAGAAGCAGAGCAACATTAGACTAAACCAGTAGTCCTGTCTGCTCAGGATAAAGCAGACTAAACCATAGTCCTCCCGCTCCAGGATAAAGCGACTAAACCCGTAGTCCTGTCTGCTCAGGATAAAGCAGACTAAACCAGTAGTCCTGTCCGCTCAGGATAAAGCAGACTAAACCAGTAGTCCTGTCCGCTCAGGATAAAGCAGACTAAACCAGTAGTCCTGTCCGCTCAGGATAAAGCAGACTAAACCAGTAGTCCTGTCCGCTCAGGATAAAGCGGACTAAACCAGTAGTCCTGTCCGCTCAGGATAAAGCGGACTAAACCAGTGGTCCTGTCCGCTCAGGATAAAGCGGACTAAACCAGTAGTCCTGTCCGCTCAGGATAAAGCAGACTAAACCAGTAGTCCTGTCCGCTCAGGATAAAGCAGACTAAACCAGTAGTCCTGTCCGCTCAGGATAAAGCAGACTAAACCAGTAGTCCTGTCCGCTCAGGATAAAGCGACTAAACCAGTGTCCTGTCCGCTCAGGATAAAGCGACTAAACCAGTAGTCCTGTCCGCTCAGGATAAAGCAGACTAAACCAGTAGTCCTGTCCGCTCAGGATAAAGCAGACTAAACCAGTAGTCCTGTCCGCTCAGGATAAAGCAGACTAAACCAGTAGTCCTGTCCGCTCAGGATAAAGCAGACTAAACCAGTAGTCCGTCCGCTCAGGATAAAGCAGACTAAACCAGTAGTCCTGTCCGCTCAGGATAAAGCAGACTAAACCAGTAGTCCTGTCCGCTCAGGATAAAGCAGACTAAACCAGTAGTCCTGTCCGCTCAGGATAAAGCAGACTAAACCAGTAGTCCTGTCCGCTCAGGATAAAGCAGACTAAACCAGTAGTCCCGTCCGCTCAGGATAAAGCAGACTAAACCAGTAGTCCTGTCCGCTCAGGATAAAGCAGACTAAACCAGTAGTCCTGTCCGCTCAGGATAAAGCAGACTAAACCAGTAGTCCTGTCCGCTCAGGATAAAGCAGACTAAACCAGTAGTCCTGTCCGCTCAGGATAAAGCAGACTAAACCAGTAGTCCGTCCGCTCAGGATAAAGCAGACTAAACCAGTAGTCCTGTCCGCTCAGGATAAGCAGACTAAACCAGTAGTCCGTCCGCTCAGGATAAGCAGACTAAACCAGTAGTCCTGTCCGCTCAGGATAAAGCAGACTAAACCAGTAGTCCTGTCCGCTCAGGATAAAGCAGACTAAACCAGTATCCTGTCCGCTCAGATAAAGCAGACTAAACCAGTAGTCCTGTCCGCTCAGGATAAAGCAGACTAAACCAGTAGTCCTGTCCGCTCAGGATAAAGCAGACTAAACCAGTAGTCCTGTCCGCTCAGGATAAAGCAGACTAAACCAGTAGTCCTGTCCGCTCAGGATAAAGCAGACTAAACCAGTAGTCCTGTCCGCTCAGGATAAAGCAGACTAAACCAGTAGTCCTGTCCGCTCAGGATAAAGCAGACTAAACCAGTAGTCCTGTCCGCTCAGGATAAAGCAGACTAAACCAGTAGTCCGTCGCTCAGGATAAAGCAGACTAAACCAGTAGTCCTGTCCGCTCAGGATAAAGCAGACTAAACCAGTAGTCCTGTCCGCTCAGGATAAAGCAGGGACTAAACCAGTAGTCCTGTCCTCTCAGGATAAGCAGACTAAACCAGTAGTCCTGTCCGCTCAGGATAAAGCAGACTAAACCAGTAGTCCTGTCCCTCAGGATTAAAGCAGACTAAAACCAGTATAGTCCTGTCCGTTCAGGAATAAAGCAGACTAACCAGTAGTCCTGTCCGCTCAGGATAAAGCAGACTAAACCAGAAGTCCTGTCCGCTCAGGATAAAGCAGACTAAACCAGTAGTCCTGTCCGCTCAGGATAAAGCAGACTAAACCAGTAGTCCTGTCCGTCAGGATTAAAGCGGACTAAACCAGTAGTCCTGTCCGCTCAGGATAAAGCAGACTAAACCAGTAGTCCTGTCCGCTCAGGATAAAGCAGACTAAACCAGTAGTCCTGTCCGCTCAGGATAAAGCAGACTAAACCAGTAGTCCTGTCCGCTCAGGATAAAGCAGACTAAACCAGGTCAAGCTGTGCTAATACTGATCTAATTTGAGGCTTTGGCACTAGGGTGCGTCCCAAATAGCACCCTATTCCCTATATAGTGCACCACTTTTAGACTAGAGCCCTATTGGGAATAAAGGGGAATAGGGTGGGATAGGGGGCCATTTTGGACTCTCCCCAGAGCACAGCGTCCCAGTTGACATATTAAAACTTATCTCCTCCTCGATCAAGTTTGGGGTTTGGTTCACATTTTTCCCGGTTCCACCCTAAATGGTTCCATGCCAACAACAGTAGTGCAGATGTGGGATATTCAGAGCCTTGGGCTAATTCACACAACCTGCTCCATATGTTTTCTGGGTGTTTTTTTGTTTCTGCCTAAACAGATGGAATACAGTTCAAACTCTACTTTCTGTATCTTGTTTCAGCTGGTTACTAAACACACAACAGATACCAGTTTCCATACAATGGCGGCAAAACGGTACGGTTCTGGGTTTCACGGCTGCTGAAATGTAACCCACAGAACCTTGCAGTGGGTAAAAAAGTGTGCGCGTTCGTTTTGCGTTGCCGTGCCCCAGGTGGGAGGGGTTTGCCCATTTTCCATTGGTCCTAAAGTCACACCTCCATCCCACCCGGGGCACCGGACGATGCAAAACGAACGCGCCCAATACTCCAGGAAAACGTACTGTAAAGTACAGAACTGTACTGTAGCTTTTTGAAGAGGTCTCTCCTACACTGAGCCGTCACGTTGATTCTAGAGCCAATTAAAGTTGGGTCGATCATGCCTGGTTGCAAGCGGAACTGAATCTGTCCAATATTGGTTCATGTGTTGTAAAAAAAGAAAGAGAGCAACGGAGGTTAAACAGAAGGTGATTGTTTCATTATGATGAAAAACACAGCTTCTCCAAGAGGGAGGAGGAGGAGGTCGTTTTGGGTCAGTGACTGAGTGTGAGGTACATGTGTGTCCACAGGGGGGCAGCTCAACCACACCTCAGACAATTCTAGTCAGTTAGTTAAACAATGCTACAAAAGTTCAAAATAACTATAAAAAAATACAACAAATGTTTCCTACTATGAATATACTGTATAATGTCTCTACTATTAACTACAGGGTAACTACTATGAATATACTGTATAATGTCACTACTATTAACTACAGGGTAACTACCATGAATATACTGTATAATGTCTCTACTATTAACTACAGGGGTAACTACTATGAATATACTGTATAATGTCTCTACTATTAACTACAGGGTAACTACCATGAATATACTGTATAATGTCACTACTATTAACTACAGGGTAACTACTATGAATATACTGTATAATGTCTCTACTATTAACTACAGGGTAACTACTATGAATATACTGTATAATGTCTCTACTATTAACTCCAGGGTAACTACTATGAATATACTGTATAATGTCACTACTATTAACTACAGGGTAACTACTATGAATATACTGTGTAATGTCACTACTATTAACTACAGGGTAACTACTATGAATATACTGTATAATGTCACTACTATTAACTACATGGGTAACTACTATGAATATACTGTATAATGTCTCTACTATTAACTCCAGGGTAACTACTATGAATATACTGTATAATGTCTCTACTATTAACTACAGGGTAACTACTATCAATATACTGTATAATGTCACTACTATTAACTACAGGGTAACTACTATGAATATACTGTATAATGTCTCTACTATTAACTACAGGGTAACTACCATGAATATACTGTATAATGTCACTACTATTAACTACAGGGTAACTACTATGAATATACTGTATAATGTCTCTACTATTAACTCCAGGGTAACTACTATGAATATACTGTATAATGTCACTACTATTAACTACAGGGTAACTACCATGAATATACTGTATAATGTCTCTACTATTAACTCCAGGGTAACTACTATGAATATACTGTATAATGTCACTACTATTAACTACAGGGTAACTACCATGAATATACTGTATAATGTCTCTACTATTAACTACAGGGTAACTACCATGAATATACTGTATAATGTCTCTACTATTAACTACAGGGTAACTACCATGAATATACTGTATAATGTCACTACTATTAACTCCAGGGTAACTACTATGAATATACTGTATAATGTCACTACTATTAACTACAGGGTAACTACTATGAATATACTGTATAATGTCACTACTATTAACTCCAGGGTAACTACTATGAATATACTGTATAATGTCACTACTGTTAACTACAGGGTAACTACTATGAATATACTGTATAATGTCACTACTATTAACTACAGGGTAACTACCATGAATATACTGTATAATGTCACTACTATTAACTACAGGGTAACTACTATGAATATACTGTATAATGTCACTACTATTAACTACAGGGTAACTACTATGAATATACTGTATAATGTCACTACTATTAACTACAGGGTAACTACTATGAATATACTGTATAATGTCACTACTATTAACTACAGGGTAACTACTATGAATATACTGTATAATGTCTCTACTATTAACTCCAGGGTAACTACTATGAATATACTGTATAATGTCACTACTATTAACTACAGGGTAACTACTATGAATATACTGTATAATGTCTCTACTATTAACTACAGGGTAACTACTATGAATATACTGTATAATGTCTCTACTATTAACTACAGGGTAACTACTATGAATATACTGTATAATGTCACTACTATTAACTACAGGGTAACTACTATGAATATACTGTATAATGTCACTACTATTAACTACAGGGTAACTACTATGAATATACTGTATAATGTCTCTACTATTAACTACAGGGTAACTACTATGAATATACTGTATAATGTCACTACTATTAACTACAGGGTAACTACTATGAATATACTGTATAATGTCACTACTATTAACTACAGGGTAACTACTATGAATATACTGTATAATGTCACTACTATTAACTACAGGGTAACTACTATGAATATACTGTATAATGTCTCTACTATTAACTCCAGGGTAAATACTATGAATATACTGTATAATGTCTCTACTATTAACTCCAGGGTAACTACTATGAATATACTATACAATGTCACTACTACCCTACCGTACATCTAAGACATTGGCACATGGCAACGCGGTTTGTTTTTACTATGGTTACCACAACTAAATCACGGTCTAGTGTTTTCCCATGCTCTTCCAACCCTCACCTGTTCTAATGTTTGACTACGAGACAAGCCGTATCCATGACGACCAAGAATGCCCCGGGCGAGCACGGCCAGGTAACCCAACCACCTTCATGTGGTAAAGATCCTCTTCTGTGGCTATAGCACGTGCAATTTCTCCTCGATTTGACATATCTGGCACCACAGACTTCCTATAAATCACTGTAGATGTAGTTCTATATTTGTGTCAGTGTTCGGGAGTTTGCAGGCTGAGGAAGAGGAATGAGAGACAATCTGAAGGAAGAAGCAGAGAGGAACTCAGAGGTATTTCATCAGGTAAGGAGGAATATGACTGTGAATCTTAAGAGTGCCAAATGCCAAACTATCATGTCATAGCAGAACCGAACTGAGTAACGCTGGAATGAATTCATGAGGCTTTGTTGGCCAATAGGGTAAATAAATAGAGAGCATACATAATCTGTCAATCACCCATGTTCATGTGAATCAGGTTATCAAATAATCTCAGCATTCTGTTTCTACTGTGTGAGCATTTCTCTCTCTCTCTGCCTCTTATCTCTGCTTCGCTCCCTCTCTGGGCTCTTACCTTTTGTTTCTTTCTGGCTCTTACTCTGCTTCTGCTTCTTTCTTTTGTTTTTCTTTCTATTGGTCTATGTCCTGTCTCATGTCATCGTATCTCATATCTGACTCTATGCTTATCTGAGAGGAGAGAGAGCCAGACTAGATAGAGATAATATATCTCTACTAAATATTAAGAATATTTTTTAAGATTATACTCATCTCTCTCTGCTCTCTCTCTCATACTACTATCCTCTATGATATAATATATTGCTCTACTAACTCATTCACTTCTCTAACTGTAATCTCTCTTATTCTAACTCCTCTCTCTCCTCCTTCTGAAATATCTACCCTGTAAATCTGACTTCTAACTACTCTCTCCTCCTTCATCTTATCTCTCCATCTTACTCTGAACTTCCTCTCTTCTATTCTCTTTACTTTATCTCTCCTCTTCGTCCTCTACTTGCTATCTCCTCTCTTATCTCCTCTCTCTCTCTCTCTGCCTCTCTCTTCCATCTTTATCCTCCTCTCTCTCTGTACTCTCTCTCTCCTCTTACCTCTTTTCTCTCTGCCTCCACATGCATATTCACCTACACCTCTATTCTCTATTCTTACCTCTCCCTCTATTCTCTATAAAAACACACTGACAGAAGGTTACTAGACACATATAAACACATCCACAGAAGACAGGACACTGCAAAGACAGTAATGGACACAGAGAGACAGAGAAAATCAGGTCTGATGAGGATGACTCACAGAGAGACAAGAGAATCAGTCAATGATAAGGACGGACTCCCGAGAGAGACAAGCAGAGAATAGGTCGATGAGGATGACTCACAGAGAGACAGAGAGAATCAGGTCTGATGAGGATGACTCACAGAGAGACAGAGAGAATCAGGTCTGATGAGGATGACTCACAGAGAGACAGAGAGAATCAGGTCTGATGAGGATGACTCACAGAGAGACAGAGAGAATCAGGTCTGATGAGGATGACTCGGATGACTCACAGAGAGACAGAGAGAATCAGGTCTGATGAGGATGACTCACAGAGAGACAGAGAGAATCAGGTCTGATGAGGATGACTCACAGAGAGACAGAGAGAATCAGGTCTGATGAGGATGACTCACAGAGAGACAGAGAGAATCAGGTCTGATGAGGATGACTCACAGAGAGACAGAGAATCAGGTCTGATGAGGATGACTCACAGAGAGACAGAGAGAATCAGGTCTGATGAGGATGACTCACGGAGAGACAGAGAGAATCAGGTCTGATGAGGATGACTCACAGAGAGACAGAGAGAATCAGGTCTGATGAGGATGACTCACAGAGAGACAGAGAGAATCAGGTCTGATGAGGATGACTCACAGAGAGACAGAGAGAATCAGGTCTGATGAGGATGACTCACGGAGAGACAGAGAGAATCAGGTCTGATGAGGATGACTCACAGAGAGACAGAGAGGAATCAGGTTTGATGAGGATGACTCACAGAGAGACAGAAGAATCAGGTCTGATGAGGATGACTCACAGAGAGACAGAGAGAAATCAGGTCTGATGAGATGACTCACAGAGAGACAGAGAATCAGGTCTGATGAGGATGACTCACAGAGAGAATCAGGTCTGATGAGGATGACTCACAGAGAGACAGAGAGAGAAATCAGGTCTGATGAGGATGACTCACGGAGAGACAGAGGAGAATCAGGTCTGATGAGGATGACTCACGGAGAGACAGAGAGAATCAGGTCTGATGAGGATGACTCACAGGAGAGACAGAGAGAATCAGGTCTGATGAGGATGACTCACAGAGAGACAGAGAGAATCAGGTCTGATGAGGATGACTCACGGAGAGACAGAGAGAATCAGGTCTGATGAGGATGACTCACGGAGAGACAGAGAGAATCAGGGCTACAGGCAGCAGGCATTTCACGGCCAACTGACTATGTCCATGACATTTAATCTCTATATAAGAAAACGAAGGCTTTAGAAGTGTCACAGAGGTCTGATATATTGTATTGGCTACGTCCCAAATGGCACCCTATTCCCTATATAGTGCACTACTTTAGACCAGAGAATGGCACCCTATTCCCTATATAGTGCACTACTTTAGACCAGAGAATGGCACCCTATTCCCTATATAGTGCACTACTTTAGACCAGGAGAATGGCACCTATTCCCTATGTAGTGCACTACTTTAGACCAGAGCACCCTATTCCCTATATAGTGCACTACTTTAGACCAGAGCACCCTATTCCCTATATAGTGCACTACTTTTGACCAGGGCTCACAGGGACGAACCCATAGTGGTTGTGATGACACGGAAGCTACAGTCAGGAATGGATATGCTAATCATGCTTCAATGATTCAGCCACTAAGACTCAATACTGGAGCTCACTAGTCAACGGACCAAAGATGGTGTTTATGTAGCATGGTAGAGCATGGCGTTTGCAACGCCAGGGTTGTGGGTTCGATTCCCACGGTATTAAAAAAATAAATAATAATAATTATGTATGCACTGTATGTCGCTCTGGATAAGAGCGTCTGCTAAATGACTAAAATGTAAATGTAATGGTGGTCGGAATGTCTACATGAGGAAAAACTCTCAGAAGTTTAACTGACCAATGAACTGACTGTAGTATAATATCATGTTAATGAGACAGTGGTACAACATTGTATATGATACTGTTACCAAGACAACAGTATCAGAATACATGATCGGACGTGTTGCATGAGATCAATCAAACTGAACCACATCATTTCTTGTTTCATACAGGAACTACAACATTCCAGAAAGATGATGAATGGCAGTATGGGAGAGGGTAAGGACATGGACCTATAGGGAGAGGGTTAAGGACATGCGACACAGGGAAGAGGGTAAGGACATGGACCTACAGAGGGAGAGGGTAAGGACATGGAACCTACAGGGAGAGGGTAAGGACATGGACCTACAGGGAGAGGGTAGGACCATGGAACCTACAGGGAGAGGGTAAGGACATGGACCTATAGGGAGATGGGTAGGGGACATGGAACCTACAGGGCGAGGGTACGGACATGGACCTATAGGGGAGAAGAGGTAACGGAATGGAACATAACAGCGGAGAGGTAAGGACATGGACCTACAGTATGGGAGAGGGTAAGGAACAGGACATATAGGGAGGAAGGGTTAAGGACATGGACCTACAGGGAGAGGGTAGGACATGGACTACAGGGACTGAGGGTAAGGACATGGAACCTATAGGGAGAGTTAAGGACATGGACCTACAGGAGAGGGTGAAGGAAATGGGAAACCTACGGGGAGGGTAAGGACCATGGACACCTACAGTAGGGAGAGGTAAGGAATGGACCTATAGGGAGAGGGTAAGGACATTGGACATACAGGGAGAGGGGTAAGGACATGGCCCTAAAGGGAGAGGGTAAGACATGGACCTACCAGTAGGGAAGGGGTAAGGACATGACCTACGGGAGAGGGTAAGGAATGGAACCTACAGGGACGAGGGTGGTAGAACAGGGACCTACAGGGATGGGAGAGGGTAAGAACATGGAACCTTACAGGGAGAGGGTAAGGACATGGACCTACAGTATGGGAGGAGGGGTTAAGGACATTGACCTACAGGAGAGGGTAAGGACATGGACATATAGGGACGAGGGTAAGGACATGGGACCCTACCGGGAGAGGGTTCAGGGACATGGACCTACAGGGAGAGGTAGAATGGACCTACGGGAGGAGGGTAAGGACATGGGACCTATAGGGAGAGGTTAAGGACATGGACCTTACAGGATGGGGAGAGGTAAGACATGGACCACAGTATGGAGAGGGGGTTAAGGACATGGACCTAACAAGGAGAGGGTAAGACATGGAACATACAGGGAGAGGGTTCAAGGACATGGACCTAAGGGAGAGGGTAAGTAAGGACATGGACCTATAGGGAGAGGGTAAGGACATGGACCTATAGGGAGAGGGTAAGGACATGGACCTATAGGAAGAGGGTAAGGACCATGGAACCTACAGGGAGAGGGTAAGGGACCATGGAACCTACAGGGAGGAGAGGGTAAGGACATGGGACATACAGGGAGAGGGTAAGGACATGGACCTTACAGGGAGAGGGTTAAGGACATGGACACTACAGGGGGGAGGGTAAGGAATGGGCCCTACAGGGAGAGGGTAAGGACATGGACCTACAGGGAGAGGGTAAGGACATGGACCTACAGGGAGAGGGTAAGGACATGGACCTACAGTATGGGAGAGGTAAGGACATGGACCTACAGGGAGAGGGTAAGCGACATGGCTCCAGGGAGAGGGTAAGGGACATGGACCTATAGGGGAGAGTGTAAGGACATGGACCTTAGGGCAGTGTAAGGACCAATGGACCTATAAGGCGAGAGGGTACGGACAGTGGGACCTTACAGGGAGAGGGTAAGGGACATGGAACCTACAGTATGGGAGAGGGTAGGAACATGGACATAGGGAGAGGGGTAAGGACCTGGACATATAGGGATGAGGGTAAGGACATGGACCTACAGGGAGAGGGTATAGGCACATGGACCTACAGGGAGAGGGTAGGACATGGACTACAGGGAGAGGGTAGGGACATGGACCTATAGGGAGAGGGTAAGGACAGGGGCCTACAGTATGGGATGAGGGTTAAGGACATGTGGACCTTATAGGGAGAGGGTAAGGACATCGGAACCTACAGGGAGAGGTAAGGACATGGACCTACATTTACAGTATGGGACGAGGGGAAGGACATGGACCTATAGGGAGAGGGTTATTAAGGAAATGGACATATAGGGAGAGGGTAAGACATGGACCTACAGGGAGAGGGTAAGGACAATGAGACTACAGGGAGAGGGTAAAGGACATGGACCTAAGGGAGAGGGTAAGGACATGGACCTACAGGGAGAGGGTAAGGACATGGACCAACAGGGAGAGGGGTAAGGACATTGACCTACAGGGAGAGGGTAGGAATGGACTACAGGGAGAGGGTTAAGGACATGGACTACAGTATGGGAGAGGGTAAGGGACATGGACTACAGGGAGAGGGTAAGGAAATGGACCTACAGGAGAGGGAAGGACATGGACTACAGGGAGAGGGTAAGGACATGGAACCTACAGGGAGAGGGTAAGGACATGGACTATAGGGAGAGGGTAAGGACATGGACCTACAGGGAGGGGTGGTAAGGACATGGGGACCTATAGGGAGAGGGTAAGGGGACATGGAACCTACAGGGAGAGGGTAAGGAATGGACCTACAGGGACGAGGGTAAGGCATTGACCTACAGGGAAGAGGGTAAGACATGGACCTCCTACAGGGAGAGTGTAGGTAAGGACATGGACCTACAGTATGGGAGAGGGTAAGGATAAGGACTATGGGAACACTACAGGGAGAGGGTAAGGACAGGACATACAGGGAGAGGGTGAGGGACATGGACCTAAGGGAGAGGGTAAGGACATGGACTACAGGGAGGAGGGAAGGACCATGGCCTTACAGTATGGAGAGGGTAAGGACATGGACCTACCAGAGAGAGGGTAAAGGAACATGACAGACAGGGAGAGGGTAAGGACATGGACCTATAGGGAGAGTAAGGACATGGACCCTACAGTAAGGGAGAGGGTAAGGACATGGACCTACCAGGGAAGAGGGTAAGGAACATGGAACTACAGGGAGAGGGTAAGGAACATGGACCTACAGTAATGGAGAGGGTAAGGGACATGGACATACAGGGAGAGGGTAAGGAACATGGACCTACAGTATGGGAGAGGGTAAGGAACAGGACCTACAGGGAGGAGGGTAAGGACATGGAACTACAGGGAGAGGGTAAGGACATGGAATACAGGGAGAGGGTAAGGACATGGGACTACAGGGAGAGGGTAAGGAACATGGACCACAGTAGGGCGAGGGTAAGGAGGTAAGACATGGACCTACAGGGAGAGGGTTAAGGACATGGGACCGACAGGAGAGGGTAAGGACATGGACCTACAGGGAGAGGGGTAAGGAAAGGGAACTACAGGGAGAGGGTAAGGACATGGACCTATAGGGAAGATGTAAGGACAGGGACCTATAGGGAGCGTGTAAGACATGGACCTATAGGGGAGAGGGTAAGGACAATGGACCTACAGGGAGAGGGTAAGGACATGGACTTCCAGTATGGGAGAGGGTAGACATGGACCTATAGGGAGGGAGGGGTAAGGACATGGACCTCCTATAGGAGGAGGGTAAGGACATGGACCTACAGGGAGAGGGTAAGACCGGACCTACAGGGAGAGGGTAAGGAATGGACCTACAGGGAGAGGTAAAGCGACAGGACCTATAGGGAGAGGGTAAGGACATGGACCTACAGTATGGGAGAGGGTAAGGACATGGACCTATAGGGAGAGGGTAAGGACATGGACCTACAGGGAGGAGGGTAAGGACATGGACCTACAGTAGGGGGAGAGGGTTAAGGACTATGGAACATACAGGGAGAGGGTAAGGACATGGACCTACAGGGACGAGGGTAAGACATGGGACCTACAGGGAGAGGGTAAGGGACATGGACCTGACAGTAGGACGAGGGGTAAGGGTAAGGACATGGAACTATCGGGAGAGGGTAAGGACATGGACCCACAGGGAGAGGGTAAGGAATGGACCTATAGGGAGAGGGTAAGGACAGTACCTACAGGGAGAGGTGTAAGGACATGGACCTACAGGGAGAGGGGGATGGACATGGACCTACAGGGAGAGGGTAAGGGACATTGGACCTACAGGGAGAGGGTAAGGACATGGACATACAGTATGGGAGAGGGTAAGGACATGGACCTACAGGGAGAGGGTAAGGACATGGACCTACAGGGAGAGGGTAAGGACATGGACCTACAGGGAGAGGGTAAGGACATGGACCTACAGGGGAGAGGGGTAAGGACATGGACCTATTAGGGAGAGGGTACGGACATTGGAACTTACAGGGAGAGGGTAAGGACATGGAACTATAGGGAGAGGGGTAAAAGGACATGGACTTACAGGGAGAGGGTAAGACATGGACCTTACAGGGGAGAGGGTAAAGGGACATGACTAAAGGGAGAGGGTAGGGACATGGAACCTACAGGGAGAGGGTAAGAAGGACATGGACTACAGTAATGAGGGGAGAGGGTAAGGGACATGGACCTACAGGGAGAGGGTTAAGGACCTTGGACCTACAGGGAGAGGGTAGGACATGGACCTATAGGGAGAGGGATAAGGAACAGGGACCTACAGGGAGAGGGTAGGAAATGGACCCTACAGTATGGGCGAGGGTAGGACATTGGCCCTACAGAGAGAGGGTAAGGAATGGGACCTACAGGGATGAGGGTAAGGACATGGAACCTATAGGAGAGGGTAAGGACATGGACTACAGTATGGGAGAGGAGTAAGGGACATGGACCTACAGGGAGAGGGTAAGGACAGGACTAACAGGGAGAGGAAGGGACATGGACCTACAGTATGGGAGAGGTAAGGACATGGACATACAGGGAGGGGTAAGGACATGGAACCTACAGTATGGGAAGAGGGGTAAGGACATGGACCTACAGGAAGGGTAAGGACATGGAACCTATAGGGAGAGGGTAAGGACATGGAACTACAGGGAGAGAGTAAGGCATGACCTCAGTATGGGAGGGGTAAGGACATGGACCTATAGGGAGAGGGTAAGGACATGGACCTACAGGAGAGGGTAAGGACATGGACCAAGGGAGAGGGTAAGGAATGGACCTACAGGGAGAGGGTAATGACATGGACTACAGGGAGAGGGTAAGGACATGGGAACCTTACAGTATGGAGAGGTTAAGGAATGGACCTAAAGGGAGAGGGTAAGGACATGGACCTACAGGGCCGAGGTAAGGGGACATGGGACTACAGTATGGGAGAGGTAGGACATGGACATACAGGGAGAGGGGTAAGGACATGGACCTACAGGGAGAGGGGTATTAAGGACATGGACCTATAGGGAGAGGGTAAGGACATGGACCTACAGTATGGGAGAGGGTAAGGACATGGACCTACAGGGAGAGGGTAAGGACATGGACCTACAGGGAGAGGGTAAGGACATGGACCTACAGGGAGAGGGTAAGGACATGGACCTACAGGGAGAGGGTAAGGACATGGACCTACAGGGAGAGGGTTAAGGACATGGACCTACAGGGAGGAGGGTAAGGACAGGGCCCTACAGTATGGGAGAGGGTAAGGCCATGGACCCTACAGGGGAGAGGTCAGGCATGGACCGACAGGGACGAGAGGGGAAGGAACATGGACCTATAGGGAGAGGGTTAAGAACATGGACCTACAGGGTGGAGGGGTAAGGACATGGACCCACAGGGAGAGGGTAAGGACATGGACCTACAGGGAGAGGTAAGGACATGGACCTACAGGGAGAGGGTAAGGACATGGACCTACAGTATGGGAGGGTAAAGGACAGGGACCTACAGGAGGAGAGGGTAAGGACATGGACCTAAAGGAGAGGGTAAGGAATGGACCTACAGTATGGAGAGGGTAAGGACATGGACATACAGGGAGAGGGTAAGGACTGGACCTACAGGGAGAGGGTTAAGGACATGGACCCTACAGGGAAGGGTAAGGACATGGACAACAGTATGGGGAGGAGGGTAAGGACATGGACCTACAGGGGGAGAGGGTAAGGACATGGACTCAGGGAGAGGGTGTAAGGGAATGGACCTACAGTATGGGCGAGGGTAAGGACATGGACCTACAGGAGGAGGGTAAGGGACATGGACCTACAGGGAGAGGGGTAAGGGGACATGGACCACAGGGAGGAGGGTGGTAAAGGACATGGATCCTACAGGGAGAGGGTAAGGAAATGGACATACAGATGGGAAAGGGTAAGGACATGGACCGACAGGAGAGGTAAGACATGGACCTAAGGGAGGGGTAAGACATGGACTACCAGGGAGAGGGTAAGGACATGGACCTACAGTATGGGAGAGGGTAAGGACATGGACCTACAGGAGGAGGGTAAGACATGGCCCTACAGGGACGAGGGTAATGACATGGACATATAGGGAGAGGGTTAAGGACTGACCTACAGGGAGAGGTAAGGACATGGACCCTAAGCGGAGAGGGTAAGGGACATGGACCTATAGGGAGAGGGTCAAGGACAGACCTACGGAAGAGGGTATAAGGACATGGGCCTATGGGAGAGTTGTTAAGGACATGGACTATAGGGAGGGGTAAGGACATGGGACCTACAGGAAGAGGGTAAAGGACATGGAACCACAGTATGGGAGAGGGTAAGGACATGACCTATAGGGAGAGGGTAAGGACATGGACTTCAGGGAGAGGGTAAGGACATGGACTAAGGAGAGGGTAAGGACATGGATCCTACAGGGAGGAGGGTAAGGAATGCGACCTACAGGGGCGAGGGTAGGACATGGACCTACAGTATGGGAGAGGGTAAGGACATGGGACCACAGGGAGAGGGTAAAGGACATGGACCTACAGGGAGAGGGTAAGGACCACTGGACCTACAGGGAGAGGGTAAGGACCTGGCCTACAGGGAGAGGGTAAGGAATGGACCTACAGGGAGAGCGGTAAAGGATGGACCTTAAAGGGGAGGGTAAGGACATGGACCTACAGGGAGAGGGTAAGGAAATGGACCTACAAGTATGGGAGAGGGTAAGTACATGGACCTACAGGGAGAGGGTAAGGACAGGAACCTACAGGGAGAGGTGGTAAGGACCAGGACCTACACGGGAGAGGGTTAAGGACATGGACCTGACAGTATGCGGAGAGGGGTAAGGACATGCGACCTACAGGGAGGGGTAAGGACATGGACCTACAGGGAGAGGGTAAGGAAAGACCTTACAGGAGAGAGGGTAAGGACATGGACCTATAGGGAGAGGGTAAGGACATGGACCTACAGTATGGGAGAGGGTAAGGACAGGCGACCCTACAGGGAGAGGGTAAGGACATGGGACCTACAAGGAGAGGGTTTAAGGACAGGGACTACAGGGAAGAGGGTAAGGACATGGCCTATAGGGAGAGGGTAAGGGGAACATGGAACGACAGTATGGGAGGAGGGGTAAGGACATGGATACAGGGAGAGGGTAAGGGGGGGGGGGGAAAACATGGACCTACGGCGAGGGTAAGGAAATGGGACCTAAGGAGAGGGTAAGGACATGGACCTACAGGGAGAGGGTAAGGACATGGACCTACAGTACGGGAGAGGGTAAGGACATGGACCTACAGGGAGAGGGTAAGGACATGGACCTACAGTATGGGAGAGGGTAAGGACATGGACCTACAGGGAGAGGGTGCAAGACATGGACCTACGGGAGAGGGTAAGAACATGGGACCTACAGGGAGAGGGTGGTAAGGGACATGGACCTACAGTATGGGAGACGAGGGTTAAGGACATGGATACAGGGAGAGGGGTAAGGACATGGACCTACAGGGATCGAGGGTTAAGCATGGACCTACAGGGGAGGGGAACGGACATGGAACCTACAGTATGGAGAGGGTAAGGACATGGACTACAGGGACGAGGGTAAGGACATGGAACTACAGGGAGAGGGTAAGGGACATGGACCTACAGGGAGAGGGTAAGGCCATGGACCTACAGGGAGAGAGGGTAAGACATGACCTACAGGGAGAGGGTTTCTCTCCAGGACATGACTACAGGGTGGAGAGGTAAGACATCGGACTACAGGGGAGAGGGTAAGGACATGGGACCTACAGTATGGGAGGAGAGGGTAGGGACATGGACCTACAGGGAGAGGGTAAGGGACATGGTACCTACAGGAGAGGGTAAGGACATGGACCTACAGTATGGGAGAGGGTAAGGACATGGACCTACAGGGAGAGGGTAAAATATAGAGAGGGTAAGACATGGACCGACAGTATGGGGAGGGTAAGGACATGGACCTACAGGGAGAGGGTAAGGGACATTGGACCTACAGGGAGAGGTAAGGACTGGACCTTACAGGGAGAGGGTAAGGACAGGACCTTACAGTATGGGAGAGGTAAGGACAGGACAGACAGGGAGTGGGTGGTAAGGACATGGACCTACAGGGAGAGGGTAAGGACATGGACCTACAGGGAAGAGGGTCTAAGGAATGGACCGACAGGGCGAGGAGCGGGGAAGGACAGGGGCCCCTACAGGGAGAGGGTAAGGGACCTGGAACATACAGGGATGAGGGTAAGGACCATGGACCTACCAGGGAGAGGGTAAGGACGGGACCTACAGGGAGAGTGCTAAGGACATGGACATACAGTATGGAAGAGGGTAAGGACATGACTATAGGGAGAGGTTAAGGAATGGGACCTACAGGAGAGGGTAAGGAACATGGACTACAGGGGAGAGGGTTAAGGACTGGCCCTACAGGGAGAGGAGTTAAGGACATGGACCTACAGTATGGAGAGGGTAAGGACATGGAACCTACAGGGAGAGGGTAAGGGGACATGGACCTACAGGGGAGGTTAAGGACATGGACCTACAGGGAGAAGGGTAAGGACATGGACCATACAGGGAGAGGGTAAGGAATGGGACCTACAGGGAGAGAGGGTAAGGACCATGGACCTACAGGGAGAGGGTAAGGACATGGACCTACAGGGAGAGGGTAAGGACATGACCTACAGGAGAGGGAAAGGACATGGACCTACAGGGGAGGGTAAGGAATGGACCTAAGTATGGGCGAGGGTAAGGACATGGAACTACTAGGGAGGAGGGTAAGGACATGGAACTAGAGGGAGAGTTGTAAGGAACATGGACCTATAGGGAGCGGGTAAGGAAACAGGACCTACAGGGATGAGGGTCAGGGACATGAGGACCTACAGGGAGAGGGTAAGGACATGTACATACAGGGAGAGGGAAGACATGGACCTGACGGGCGGGGTAAGGACATGCGATCACCTATAGGAGAGGGTAAGGACAGGGCCTACAGGGAGAGGGTTAAGGACATGGACCTACAGTATGGGAGAGGGTTAAGAACATGGACCTACAGGGAGAGGGGTAAGGAAATTGGACCTAAGGGAGAGGGTAAGGACATGGACCTACAGGGAGAGGGTAAGGACATGGACCTATAGGGAGAGGTAAGACATGGACCTCAGGGAGGAGGGTAAGGGACATGGACCTACAGGGAGAGGGTAAGGGGAACATGGACATACAGGGAGAGGGTAAGGACAGGGACCTACACGGGAGAGGGTAAAGGACATGGACATACAAGTATGGGAGAGGGTACGGACATGGACTACAGGGAGAGGATAAGGACATGGACTAAGGGAGGAGGGTTAAGGACAATGGACCTACAGTATGGAAGATGGTAAGGACATGGACCTACAGGGAGAGGGTAAGGACATGGACCTACAGGGAGAGGGTAAGGACATGGACCTACAGTATGGAAGAGGGTAAGGACATGGCCTACAGGAGAGGGTAAGACATGGACTACAAGGGAGGAAGGGTAAGGACAGGACCTACAGCGAGAGGGTAAGGACATGGACCTACAAGGGAGAGGGTAAGGACCATGGCCTTACAGGGAGAGGGTAAGGACATGGACCTCAGAGAGAGGGTAAGGACAGGGACCTTACGGGAGAGGGTAAGGACATGGAGCCTACAGGGAGGGGGGTAAGGGACAGGGACCCTATAGGGAGAGGGCTAAGGACATGGACCTACAGGGGAGAGGGTAAGGACATGGGACCTACAGGGAGAGGGTAAGGGACAGGGGACCTACAGGGAGAGGGTAGGACATGGACCACCTACAGGGATGGGGGTTGAAGGACCTGGACCTACAGGAGAGGGTAAGGACATGGACCTACAGGGAGGGGTAAGGAAATGGCCCCCCCCCCCCCCATGGACCTACAGGGAGGAGGGTAAGGACATGGACCCTACGTATGAAGATGGTAAGGCATGGACATACAGGGAGAGGGTAAGGACATGGACCTACAGGGAGAGGGTAAGGGACAGGGACCTACAGTAGGGAGAGGGTAGGACATGGAACCTACGGGAGAGATGAGGGTAAGGAAGGACCTATAGGGAGATGTGTAAGGACATGACCTATAGGGAGAGGGTACGGACATGGACTACAGGGATGAGGGTAAGGACAGGACTACAGGGATGGAGGGTAAGGACATGGATGGACTTACAGGGAGAGGGTAAGGAATGGACCTACAGGGAGAGGTAAGGACATGGACCGATAGGGACGGGGTAAGGAAGGGACTACAGGGAGAGGGTAGGACATGGACCTACAGTATGGAGAGAGGGTCACGGACATGGACCGACAGTAGGGAGGCGGGTAAGGACATGGAACCATAGGGAGGAGGTAAGGACATGACCTTACAGGGGAGAGGGTAAGGACATGGACCTACAGTATGGGAGAGGGTAAGGACATGGACCTACAGGGAGAGGGTAAGGACATGGACCTACAGGGAGAGGGTAAGGACATGGACCTATAGGGAGAGGGTAAGGACATGGACCTACAGGGAGAGGGTAAGGACATGGACCTACAGGGAGAGGGTAAGGACATGGACCTACAGGGAGAGGGTAAGGACATGGACCTACAGGGAGAGGGTAAGGACATGACCTACGGGAGAGGGTAAGGACATGGACCTACAGGGGAGGGTAAGGACATGGACCTACAGGGAGAGGGTAAGGACATGGACCTACAGGGAGAGTTTGGATTGCACTGCCATTTCAGATCAACATTTCACATCTGTGTACCAAAGACATACAGCAGGTGGTAGACGTGTGTTTGTCTTGTTCAGGACTAATGATTAAAGAACAGCCCAATCAACAAACATAGAGAGAAACATCACAACTTTACTCCCTCTAACACTGCTCATAACTGTGGTTCAGAGTTCCAGCCCCTGTCCTCTCCCCCTCGCTCCTCTCTGCGCTCCGGTCGCTCTCCAACCCGCTCCAGAGGCCGAGTCCGAGGCAGGGTGACCTTCGCTCAGGACTGTTCCAGTGACTACAACACCTCAGACGTGTCCACACCTGACCCTCAGGACCTCCAGCCCCACCTCCAGCCCCACCTCCAGCCGTATGATGCCCCTGTGGGCAGCGGACAGGCCCCATGGACCCCCCCACTGGAGACGGACCCAGAGCCACAAGACCCGGTACAGGCCCCAAAAGCCTGGGCCTCCGAGTGCAGCCATGCCCACTGGCCCTCCCTCTCCTCCAGCTTGACTCAACTACTCCAGCCCCTGGCTTCACCACCTCCCAGAGATACAGAGCTGGACCTGGAGGCCCGGACCAGCAGACTGCTGAGGCTCACCTCAGGTTAGAAGGCTAATCAATTACCAACAGTCATTTAGAGTACAGTTGTTTATAATATTCTTCTAAGTAAAATGCAGTATAATGCAGTAATTAACAGTATATGGTGATAACCAACTCACAGCCAGTATCTGGAAAGTGGACCATTACTATCTGGTGATATCACTGTGTAGTAGTAGTAGTGGTGTCACTAACAGCAGGTTCATGACTGGGTCTACTCGTTGCATTTTCCTTGTGAAAACGTATTCCGTAATTTACGCTCATGTTTCATTTTAGCCACTAGAGGGCACACTTGTACAAGGAAACTAAATACCCCATGTAAGAGAACTGTACAGACCAGGGTCAATGGTAGTAGTGGTCTCCTAGTCATTGGCTACGTCCCAAACAGCACCCTCTATTCCCTATAGACCCTGGACCAAGGTGTGTAGTGCACTGTATAGGGAATACGGTGACATTTAGGACACCAGTCTTTATCTCCTCTTCAGACCAAGCTTCTTCTCTAAGAGATGAGTGTGTTTATGTCTCCTTCCCACTCAAGACCTGCATGTAGCCACTCACCTGTCAGACGACTCCACTGTCCTCCGGCGGTTCTCTGAAGGGGCCAGTCGGTGCCAGAGTCCAGCCCCACGGAGTGTCTCTGTGGACAGGCTGCTGAATCACCAGAGCCCCAGGCTTCAGCAGGCCTCCAGGCCTCAACATGGAGGATCTCCCCAGAGACAGAGCATGAAGCAGAGCTGCCTGGACGCTCTTACTCCCCCTGGTCCAGTAGACTCCACTGGTCAGGCTGCTGGGTCCGGTCTCTACTCTGGCCTTTACAGCCCACCTCCCCTAGGGTCTGACCTGCAGACAGGCACCAGATACAACTCTGTCAGCGCTACACAGGTCAACATTTACATTTATATTCTAGTTTGATTTGAGGCTGCTCCAGCCAGAGACAACAGGGACAAAGTTAGTCAGCACATGTTCCAACCCTGAACAACTTATAGTGAATGCAAATATGTGCCAACTTTAATTACTGATATTTTTATACAACACACACATGTTTTTACATGTACATTTTTTTTTGTCATTTAGCAGACGCTCTTATCCAGAGCGACTTACAGTTAGTGAGCGCATACATTTTTTTTCATACTGGTCCCCCCCGTGGGAATCGAACCCACAACCCTGGCGTTGCAAGCACCATGCTCTACCAACTGAGCTACACGGGACCATATCAAAAGTAGCCTACAGTTTGATTACAGAAGTGCCATCAGAAGCTTTGTGGTCACTGCTCAGTGGTGTATAGTGGGTCAACAGCTGCCTGCGTCAACAGCACTAGAATAGCAGCAGCCCCAATTATTCCATTACAGTCATTCCAAAGCACCTTGGTTGTTGCATGAGGTGACAGGCCTTAATGCTAATGCAGGGAGCCTGTGGTCCGTGGCCCTACAGTAAGCCTACGTGGGTTTGACAGTATTTCTCACATCCCCAAGCCAAACCCCCCCATGGAGAGCAATCTCCCCAAACGGAATTAAGTCTTACTGCCTTGGGAAATGGAGACATTTATTTGAGAAAGCTCGTTTAATTGAGGGATGAGCGTTTGGGTAAGACAACGCTGGCTTTGAGGCCTCTCTTATCTGTTCATAACCAAGGAGAGTAATTCGCTGTGAAAATATTGGGTTACCTGTGTGATTGGCAGGGAAATTGGACATAGGGTACTGAGGAGGAGGACCTGTGGCTTAAAAAGGGTTCTGGAGGGAGTGTTGGGTTAGGAGCATTAGGGTTGGGTCAAAATTGGCACCCTATTCCCTATATAGTGTGCACTACTTTTTTATCAGGGCCCTATGGGGTAGTGCACTATAAATGGAATAGGCTACCATTTGGGTGGAGCGTTAGTAATGTGAGAGGAGTGGGAACCCGGTCTTATCTCAATACATTCCCTCTCACAACACAGTGACGCACACACAGACAATTTGGTCCGGCGCTCGGTCGGCCTAAAACACTAAATCTAACGTAGAAAGAGTAACTTTCTAGTGAGGCGAGATCACAGCGTTAGAAACATTGCCCCGTCTTATTGTTATTGAAACAAGGATATTTTTTTTAAATGTGGCCGTCGTGACAAACTTCTGTTTTCACTCGAACGTTAAGGCCTTACCATTGTATTTCCAGAGCTCCAGACCAGGGCTTGGTGACTGCCACTCTGTGCCCAGGAACCCCTCACCTCAGCCTGGGGTGGCAGAGCTCTCCTCCTCCCTGAGAGGACTCCTGGACCTGGTGGACCAGCACTGGGTTGGCACACGCTCCCTCCACCTCAACCCCAGCTTCCTGGGTACACAATCAGTGACTACCCTACGTCCCAAATGGCACCCTATTCCATATGTAGTGCACTACTTTTGACCACTGTATCGTCATCATCACTCACACAAACTGATGAATCAGGCCTGCCATTGTAACCATTCTAGATGTTTTTTTCTCAGACTAAGAAACGAGTTAGTCCTATGCTTGGCATTGCAACCTAACAAGAAACTTTCTAGACACTGTTCTCAGACTGTGTCACTTCCTGTCTTCTGTCTTCTCCAGGCCAGGCCTACGACCTGCTCTCTGCCCTGGGATCACCTCCTGCTGCTCCCTGTCTGAGAGAGACAGAACAGAAGGGAGACGGACAGAACAGAGGAGGAGGAGAACAGAGTGGGAGTCCTGCTGATGTGACTCCACAGTGCAGTGAAATAGCTCTCCTGAAGAGGAAGCTGACCGTCACACAACAGCAGCTGGTTAGTACCTCAACAACACTAGGGTTGCGTCCCAAATGCCACCCTATTCCCTACTGAATATAGTGCACTACTTTTGACCATGGCCCATAGAGCAAAACAGACAATAATTTGGCACCAGAATCTGAATTGAATTAGGTTAAATCCTGACCTAAATTATCTTCTCTCAGGGGGCAAAATCCTAACTTCCATTTAAGTCAAAAAAAATGTCACTTAATCTCCCGTTGACATCAACGCATGACTAAGTGAAAATTCATCTTAAGTGGAATTAAGGATTTGTCCCCTCGGCGTCTCTATTTGTCTGTGTTGCAGGAATCCCTGAAGAAAAGGCTTGTTGAGGCGCTGAAAGAAAACTACAACTTGAGACTAACCAGCCTGAAGCAGGACTCCTCTACCACTGCTGAGACCAACTGTGAGTTGCCTTGGCTATGACACAGTGTATGTCTTTGGGATGGTGTGGACAAGTATCTCTCTCTCTTCTCTCTCTCTCTCTCTCTCTCTCTCTCTCTCTCTCTCTCTCTCTCTCTCTCTCTCTCTCTCTCTCTGCTCTCACTCTGCTCTCACTCTCTGCTCTCACTCTCTGTGTATGTGTATGTGTGTGTGTGTGTGCACGTGCGTGCTTGTGTGTGAGTGTGTGTAGGTGGCAGGCAGTGGGACAGGTGTCTACAGAGACAGGTGAATGCTCTGAGAGAGCAGGAGACACACCTGAGACAGCTGGAACAGACCATGGTGCTTCTACAGGGCAATCACAGGTCAATACACACACACACACACACACACACACACACACACACACACACACACACACACACACACACACACACACACACACACACACACACACACACACATACAATTAACTCAAAATTCTGTCCGTCAAAAGTCTGTGCCAAGACTCAGCTTTTTGTCATGTATTTTCCACAGGTGTTTGGTGTCCAATAATAACTCTCTGTTGGGACATCTAAATGAACACACAACAGAAGTCCAGAGTCCAGAGTCCAGAGAATCCAGCCAGCAGACTAATCTAATGACTTCAACATCGGAGATCAATTCATAGCCTACCCCTGAGTAGCCAAGCCTTTGTCCAGATTGTACTGCGTTCTAATTAATAAAGCTTACTCTGTAAACTTTGTAGGCTATGTTTGGCATACTGTGAAATACAGGCCTATTGCAAAATGTCTTTGTAATAGGCCGGGTTTTTATATGCACTCAAATGCATTTATCAAATAAAAAATGTTCACCACATCACCTCACTTCCAAGGAAAGATCATGTTAGTTATCATAATACACTTTTTCTGTATGTCATTTATGTAATTACATGATAACAAAGTGATGTTTTCAATCAACCTCCAAAGCTGCTTGGTTTTCCTCCTTTCACGTGAGATGAATGACGTCACGCGCGAGCTCCAATGTAAATGACGTCACGTCGTTCCAGATAAAACGGCTCCTCTCAGACAGCGGTCAACTGACTACAAACTCTGCTTTCTTCGCAAATAACCCGCCTATCTTTTCAAACAGTAGTGCATGTTTTCAACAATTTGCTAAAATAGGCTACTACAAAGATTGAGTAGGAAGAAGGTAGCTAAAAGATAGCTGATGAATAATGAATTGCGGTGATTTTGCTAGCTAGCCAGGTGTTAGCAACGGGCAAAGTGAAGAGGACTAGGAGAGGAGACCATAGTTGCTGCTAGCTAGGTTTATAGCTAGCTTACTGTTTCTTGTCTGGATTTTGCGCAAAGTTTGTAAAAGAGTAAGCTACTAATGCCAAATGGCAACTGAGCAGGACAATCAATTTTGCTCCTTCAATGTTGGTGGATGTTTTTTCTCCATCCAGCTCAACCGACTTTCTCACCTTCAAGACTCCTTGCTGTTCAAAGACACTTCTTCTGATCAGACTCCACGATGGTTTATCGACAGAGACGGATGCACATTCAGACATGTACATTATTATCTACAAACTGGAAAACTAGCTTCATCATGTGTATCAGAACTAAATATTTTATATGAGCTTACTGCAGGTCTACGCCTAACGTCACTGCTACAGGTAAATCAATTAATCAATCAACCCCTTGCTGTTTGCAAAGTAAAGGACATGCATGATTATTAGTCTGCCTTATGTGGTAAAGAAAGGCAGCTAGGCTACTGTTGTTTTTCGCAACATCATTCAATCAAGGTCAAAACAATAAGGCTGCATTTAGACGGGCAGCCCAATTCTGAGATTTTTTTCACTAATTGGTCTTTTGACCAATCAGATCACCTCTGAAAAAGATTTGATGTGAAAGATCTGATGTGATTGGTCAAAAGACATTGTACTACATCATTGAGTCTAACATACAATTATACTGGACAAGCTTTTAAGAATAAGTTAACTTATGTCTAAAATATTTCATGTTTACTCTATCATAATTTATACTGTATATCCTATTGTGTACATATCAATTGTATTACTATGCATACTACCTTCCTCTAATTACTTGTTCTTTTTTATTAGAATTTGACTATTATTGATATTGATACTGTACTGCAATGTTGAGGGAGCTTTTATACCCGGTGCTGTAAACTGTATGTGACAAATAACATTTGATTTGATTTGATATGAAGTGGGCCTACTCATGATTTATGTCCTCTGTTCATTTCCCACCAGGCCTTAGAGAACCTCAAGTCAGGGAAGCATTTCCTGCGAGCCCGGCCAGTAGACCTACAGGTGACTGAGAGAGCCACTCTGAACTACTGGAAGACCAGAATCTATAACACCAGACAGCCTGAACCCCTAGCCAGCCCAGTGTCCTCAGGTAGGCCCCCCCTAGCCAGCCCAGTGTCCTCAGGTAGGTAACACCAGACAGCCTGAACCCCTAGCCAGCCCAGTGTCCTCAGGTAGGCCCCCCTAGCCAGCCCAGTGTCCTCAGGTAGGTAACACCAGACAGCCTGAACCCCTAGCCAGCCCAGTGTCCTCAGGTAGGCCCCCCCTAGCCAGCCCAGTGTCCTCAGGTAGGTACCAACAGCCTGTAGCCCCCAGTGTCCTCCCCCCTACCCCAGCCAGCCCAGTGTCCTCAGTAGGCCCCCCTAGCCAGCCCAGTGTCCTCAGGTAGGTAACACCAGACAGCCTGAACCCCTAGCCAGCCCAGTGTCCTCAGGTAGGTAAGCCCAGGCCTCAGGTAGACCCCCCCTAACAGTGTCCTCAGGTAGGTAACACCAGCACAAGCTCAATACATGTTATTATGGCTGGACAATAGCTAAAGTCCCTCACCAGTCTTGAACCCGGGCTTCCCAGACTGTAGGCAAACTGTCTTAACTACTCCCAATACCCACTGGAGGAAGCTCCTACCTTGCTTACACAGGCAAGGATTGCTACAATATGATGTCACTGTGTTGTTGTGTTGTTGTGTAGTTCATGACGCGGTACCCCTGGGTTTGGTGGGGACTCCTCTGGTCGACGGTGATGAGGAGGCGCTGTACTGCTTCGTTCCCATGGAGACAGTCCGCCTGTACCCCGCACTGGTGACGCCTCACAACCTGCTGTGGCTGTGTGACGACCTGGCCGTCATCGAGTGTGACAGCCCTCTCTTCAGATTCATAGGTAAGCTTCACTTAATGATTGACTTAGGTCAAGGGACCATAGGCCATCGACGACTCATCTCTTATCAAAATCTGTTCTGGGCAGTGAGTCTTCTCAACCTTGTTCCGCCCCATTCCGGATGTTTTGGTGTCTGTCACAAGCTCCAGCTTTCCGTCAGTCATATCCAACAAAGAAATTAAAATCATACTAAAACTAAAAATCTAGAAAACTCTACAAGTATCGTACCCTTATTACACCCTCATAACAACCAAAAACACATCAATAGAAACTCAATGCAAGCTACTCTCTTCAGGCTCATAGGAAACTCAATGCAAGGTGTATTGGTTCATTGTCCTGTTGAAAAACAATCCTGTTGAAAAACAAATGATAGTCCCACTAATCCCAAACCAGATGGGATGGCGTATCGCTGCAGAATGCTGTGGTAGCCATGCTGGTTAAGTGTGCCTTGAATTCTAAATAAATCACAGACAGTGTCACCAGTTCTTGACAGTTCTTGACATTTTCCGTATTGACTGACCTTCATGTCTTAAAGTAATGATGGACTGTCGTTTCTCTTTGCTTATTTGAGCTGTTCTTGCCATAATATGGACTTGGTCTTTTACCAAATAGGGCTATCTTCTGTATACCACCCCTACCTTGTCACAACACAACTGATTGGCTCAAACGCATTAAGAAGGAAAGAAATTCCACAAATTAACTTTTAAGAAGGCACACCTGTTAATTGAAATGCATTCCAGGTGACTACCTCATGAAGCTGGTTGAGAGAATGCCAAGAGTGTGCAAAGCTGTCATCAAGGCAAAGGGTGGCTATTTGAAGAATCTCAAATATAAAATATATTTTGATTTGTTTAACACTTTTTTGGTTACTCCATGATTCCATATGTTACTTGGCGTTACCTTAGACTGTAAACTATTATGGTCAGAACATATAGATGAAATGGTTGTAAAGATGGGGAGAGGTCTGTCCGTAATAAAGAGATGCTCTGCTTTTTTGACACCACACTCCACAAAGCAAGTTCTGCAGGCTCTAGTGTTGTCTTATCTTGATTATTGTCCAGTCGTGTGGTCCAGTGCTGCAAAGAAGGACCTAGTTAAGCTGTAGCTGGCCCAGAACAGAGGGCTGATATTAATACTATGCACGCAAATCTCTCTTGGCTAAGAGTTGAGGAGAGACTGACTGCATCACTTATTATTTTTATTAGAAACATTAATGTGTTGAAAATCCCAAATTGTTTGCATAGTCGACTTACACACAGCTCTGACACACACACTTACCCCACCAGACATGCCACCAGGGGTCTTTTCACAGTCCCCAAATCCAGAACAAATTCCAGAAAGCTTACAGTATCATATAGAGCCATTATTGCTTGGAACTCCGTTCCATCTCATATTGCTCAAATAAACAGCAAACCTGGTTTCAAAAAACAGATAAAGCAACACCTCACGGCACAACGCCTCTCCCCTATTTGACCTAGATAGTTTGTGTGTATGTATTGATATGTAGGCTACGAGATGTAGTTCTGTCCTTGAGCTGTTCTTGTCTATTAATGTTCTGTATTATGTCATGTTTCATGTTCTGTGTGGACCCCAGGAAGAGTAGCTGCTGCTTTCGCAACAGCTAATGGGGATCCTAATAAAATACCAAAATATGTGTTATTTCATAGTTTTGATATCTTCACTATTATTCTACAATGTAAAAAATTTGTAAAAAATGAAGAAAAACCCTTGAATGAGTAGGTGTGTCCAAACTTTTTGACTGGTAGCGTATGGCCAATGTGTACAGTGGGGAAAAAAAGTATTTAGTCAGCCACCAATTGTGCAAGTTCTCCCACTTAAAAAGATGAGAGAGGCCTGTAATTTTCATCATAGGTACACGTCAACTATGACAGACAAATTGAGGAAAAGAAATCCAGAAAATCACATTGTAGGATTTTTTATGAATTTATTTGCAAATTATGGTGGTAGCGTATGGCCAATGTGTGAATGTGTCTGTATTTCTGTGTGTATCTCTGAGAATGTGAAGAAGAAGCGTCTCCTAACCGTTGAGGAGAGTGATGTGTGTCTGTGTTCCGTTCAGCTAATTATCTTCAGACTGGAAAGATCTTGCTGCCGGAGGAGTTCAGTGATCATGAGAGGTTGACCCAGGAGGCCAGAGCGGCTGGCATGACGGACTTCATGGACGCATTACAGAAACGACTTGGTACACAGCCAGTTATTAATCACAAATGACTCGCAGCAAAACTCTTTATGCATACTTTTTGTGCCCTTTGGGCTCAGGTCAAAAGTAGTGCACTAAATAGGGAATATGGCGCCTCTGTCTTTTTTAAAGCTTTATCACAGCGCTGCCAAAAGGCTATTATTTAATGTCCAGAATAACACTGCCAAAAGGCTATTATTTCATGTCCAGAATGACACAGCACTGCCAAAAGGCTATTATTTCATGTCCAGAATGACACAGCACTGCCAAAAGGCTATTATTTCATGTCCAGAATAACACAGCGCTGCCAAAAGGCTATTATTTAATGTCCAGAATAACACTGCCAAAAGGCTATTATTTCATGTCCAGAATGACACAGCACTGCCAAAAGGCTATTATTTCATGTCCAGAATGACACAGCACTGCCAAAAGGCTATTATTTCATGTCCAGAATAACACAGCACTGCCAAAAGGCTATTATTTCATGTCCAGAATAACACAGCACTGCCAAAAGGCTATTATTTCATGTCCAGAATGACACAGCACTGCCAAAAGGCTATTATTTCATGTCCAGAATAACACAGCACTGCCAAAAGGCTATTATTTCATGTCCAGAATGACACAGCACTGCCAAAAGGCTATTATTTCATGTCCAGAATGACAAGCACTGCCAAAAGGCTATTATTTCATGTCCAGAATGACCACAGCACTGCCAGAAGGCTATTATTTCATGTCCAGAATGACACAGCACTGCCAAAAGGCTATTATTTCATGTCCAGAATGACACAGCACTGCCAGAAGGCTATTATTTCATGTCCAGAATGACACAGCACTGCCAAAAGGCTATTATTTCATGTCCAGAATAACACAGCACTGCCAAAAGGCTATTATTTCATGTCCAGAATGACACAGTGATTACATCCTTTTGGTTCGCTATAGATTAAAGACAACAAACTTTGCGACAGTTTATGAAAGTCTGATGTCATGTGATTCACAGTGAGACATGAACATGATTCTGTGGTGGCGTGGTTAAGTGACTCACACAGGATGCGTCCCAAATTGCACCCTGTTGCCTATATAGTGCATAATGGCCCACAGGGCTCTGGTCAAACGTAGTGCACTATATAGGGAATAGGGTGCCATTTGGGATGCTGTACGATGGTGTAACATGCTGGTAACTACAGTGTGTCATTCTTACCACAGAATTGATCGGTGATGACATCATGCTGCTTCAAGATGGCTGCCCTGAGATGAAGCAGCAGTTGACCCCTCAGCCTCTGTACATTATGACCTTTGACCTGTTGGTGAGGTACCAGGACTCGGCTCTGGGACAGCTCTGTGTAGACAGCAACATGGAGGGCAGCAGGCTGCACCTCTCTGGCAACGGGGTCGTCTTCCAACATGTGGAGTAAGTCCATTCAATTCAAAACACTTTATTTATCCCACAAGATGTGTAGATACATAACAAGTCTATCCATTATCAGTGATGATTAGGGACAAGAGTTTCCTGATCTACTGACCTGACCAGGAAACACTCTGGGCCCTTGTTGTAGCCTATACCTACTGACCAGGAAACACTCTGGAACCTTGTTGTAGCCTATACCTACTGACCAGGAAACACTCTGGGCCCTTGTTGTAGCCTATACATTTGAAGTCGGAAGTTTACATACACTTAGGTTGGAGTCATTAAAACTTGTTTTTCAACCAATCCACACATTTCTTGTTAACAAACTATAGTTTTGGCAAGTCGGTTAGGACATCTACTTTGTGCATGACACAAGTAATTTTACCAACAATTGTTTACAGACAGATTATTTCACTTATAATTCACTGTATCACAATTCCAGTGGGTCAGAAGTTTACATACACTAAGTTGACTGTGCCTTTAAACAGCTTGGACAATTCCAGAAAATGATGTCATGGCTTTAGAAACTTCTGATAGGCTAATTGACATAATTTGAGTCAATTGGAGGTGTACCTGTGGATTTATTTCAAGGCCTACCTTCAAACTCAGTGTCTCTTTGCTTGACAACATGGGAAAATCAAAACAAATCAGCCAAGACCTCAGAAATTTTTTTGTAGACATCCACAAGTCTGGTTCATCCTTGGGAGCAATTTCCAAATGCCTGAAGGTACCACGTTCATCTGTACAAACAATAGTACGCAAGTATAAACCCCATGGGACCACGCAGCCGTCATACCGCTCAGGAAGGAGACGCATTCTGTCTCCTAGAGATGAACGTACTTTGGTGCGAAAAGTGCAAATCAATCCTAGAACAACAGCAAAGGACCTTGTGAAGATGCTGGAGGAAACAGGTACAAAAGTATCTATATCCACAGTAAAACAAGTCCTATATCGACATAACCTGAAAGGCCGCTCAGCAAGGAAGAAGCCACTGCTCCAAAACCGCCATAAAAAAGCCAGACTACGGTTTGCAACTGCACATTGGGACAAAGATAGTACTTTTTGGAGAAATGTCCTCTGGTCTGATAAAACAAAAATAGAACTGTTTGGCCGTAATGACCATCGTTATGTTTGGAGGAAAAAGGGGGTAGCTTGCAAGCCGAAGAACACCATCCCAACCGTGAAGCACGGGGGTGGGAGCATCATGCTGTGGGGGTGCTTTGCTGCAGGAAGACTAGTGAACTTCACAAAATAGATGACATCATGAGGAAGGAAAATTATGTGGATATATTGAAGCAACATCTCAAGACATCAGTCAGGAAGTTAAAGCTTGGTCGCAAATGGGTCTTCCAAATGGACAATGACCCCAAGCATATTTCCAAAGTTGTGGCAAAATGGCTTAAGGACAACAAAGTCAAGGTATTGGAGTGGCCATCACAAAGCCCTGACCTCAATCCTATAGAAAATGTGTGGGCAGAACTGAAAAAGCGTGTTCAAGCAAGGAGGCCTACAAACCTGACTCCGTTACACCAGCTCTGTCAGGAGGAATGGGCCAAAATTCACCCAACTTATTGTAGGAAGCTTGTGGAAGGCTACCCGAAACGTTTGACCCAAGTTAAACAATTTGAAGGCAATGCTACCAAATACTAATTGAGTGTATGTAAACTTCTGACCCACTGGGAATGTGATGAAATAAATAAAAGCTGAAATAAATCATTCTCTCTACTATTATTCGGACATTTCACATTCTTAAAATAAAGTGGTGATCCTAACTGACCTCAGACAGGGAATATTTACTAGGATTAAATGTCAGGAATTGTGAAAAACTGAGTTGAAATGTATTTGGCTAAGGTGTATGTTAACTTCCGACTTCAACTGTACCTACTGACCAGGAAACACTCTGGGCCCTTGTTGTAGCCTCTACCTACTGACCAGGAAACACTCTGGGCCCTTGTTTGTATACCTACTGACCAGGAAACACTTTGGGCCCTTGTTTGTATACCTACTGACCAGGAATCACTCTGGGCCCTTGTTTGTATACCTACTGACCAGGAAACACTCTGGGCCCTTGTTTGTATACCTACTGACCAGTAAAACACTATGGAAACTTGTTTGTATACCTACTGCAACGCCCAGATATTATATTTCTATTATATATTATATATTAACTAGATCAGTTTTTAATATACACTACAGTCGTGGTCAAAAGTTTTGAGAATGACACAAGTATTGGTCTTCACAAAGTTCGCTGCTTCAGTGTTATGAGATATTTTTGTCAGATGTTACTATGATATACTGAAGTATAATTACAAGCATTCCATACGTGTCAAAGGCTTTTATTGACAATTACATTAGGTTTATGCAAAGAGTCAATATTTGCAGTGTTGACCCTTCTTTTTCAAGACCTCTGCAATCCGCCCTGGCATGCTGTCAATTAACTTCTGGCCCACATCCTGACTGATGGCAGCCCATTCTTGCATAATCAATGCTTGGAGTTTGTCAGAATTTGTGGGTTTTTGTTTGTCCACCCGCCTCTTGAGGATTGACCACAAGTTCTCAATGGGATTAAGGTCTGGGGAGTTTCCTGGCCATGGACACAAAATGTCGATGTTTTGTTCCCCGAGCCACTTAGTTATCACTTTTGCCTTACGGCAAGGTGCTCCATCATGCTGGAAAAGGCTTTGGTCGTCACCAAACTGTTCTTGGATGGTTGGGAGAAGTTGCTCTCGGAGGATGTGTTGGTACCATTCTTTATTCATGGCTGTGTTCTTAGTTAAAATTGTGAGTGAGCCCACTCCCTTGGCTGAGAAGCAACCCCACACATGAATGGTCTCAGGATGCTTTACCTTTGGCATGACACAGGACTGATGGTAGCGCTCACCTTGTCTTCTCCGGACAAGGTGTTTTCCGGATGCCCCAAACAATCGTAAAGGGGATTCATCAGAGAAAATGACTTTACTCCAGTCCTCAGCAGTCCAATCCCTGTACCTTTTGCAGAGAAGTGGCTTCTTTGCTGCCCTTCTTGACACCAGGCTTTCCTCCAAAAGTCTTCGCCTCACTGTGTGTGCAGATGCACTCACACCTGCCTGCTGCCATTCCTGAGCAAGCTCTGCACTGGTGGTGCCCTGATCCCGCAGCTGAATCAACTTTAGGAGACGGTCCTGGCACTTGCTGGACTTTCTTGGGCGCCCTGACGCCTTCTTCACAACAATTGAACCACTCTCCTTGAAGTTCTTGATGATCCGATAAATGGTTGATTTAGGTGCAATCTTACTAGCAGCAATATCCTTGCCTGTGAAGGCCTTTTTGTGCAAAGCAATGATGACGCCATGTGTTTCCTTGCAGGTAACCATGGTTAACAGAGGAAGAACAATGATTTCAAGCACCACCCTCCTTTTAAAGCTTCCAGTCTGTTATTCTAACTCAATCAGCATGACAGAGTGATCTCCAGCCTTGTCCTCGTCAACACTCTCACCTGTGTTAACGAGAGAATCACTGACATGATGGCAGCTGGCCCTTTTGTGGCAGGGCTAAAATGCAGTGGAAATGTTTTTTGGGGATTAAGTTCATTTTCATGGCAAAGAGGGACTTTGCAATTAATTGCAATTCATCTGATCACTCTTCATGACATTCTGGAGTATATGCAAATTGCCATCATCAAAACTGAGGCAGCAGACTTTGTGAAAATTAGAATTTGTGTCATTCTCAAAACTTTTGACCACGACTGTATATATACAAAAGTATGTGGACACCCCTTCAAATTAGTGGATTTGGCTATTTCAGCCACACACGTTGCTGACAGGTGTATAAAATCGAACCATGCAATCTCCATAGACAAACATTGGCAGTAGAATGGCCTCACTGAAGAGCTCAGTGACTTTCAACATGGCACCCTCATAGGATGCCACCTTTTCAACAAGTCAGTTCGTCAAATGTCTTCCCTGCTAGAGCTGCCCCGGTCAACTGTAAGGGCTGTTATTGTTCGTCGGGAGCTTTACGAAATGGGTTTCCGTGGCAGAGCAGCCGCACACAAGCCTCAGATCACCATGCGCAATGCCAAGGGTTGGCTGGAGTGGTGTAAAGCTCTCCGCCGTTGGACTCTGGAGCAGTGGAAACGTATTCTCTGGAGTGATGAATCACGCTGCACCATCTGGCAGTACGGACGAACGAATCTGGGTTTGGCGGATGCCAGGAGAACGCTACCTGTCCCAATGCATAGTGCCAACTGTAAAGTTTGGTGGAGGAGGAATAATGGTCTGGGGCTGTTTTTCATGGTTCGGGCTAGTGAAGGGAAATCTTAACGCTACAGCATACAATGACATTCTAGACGATTCTGTGCTTCCAACTTTGTGGCAACAGTTTGGGGAAGGCTCTTTCCTGTTTCAGCATGATAATGCCCCCGTGTTTGTTGAGATCGGTGTGGAAGAACTTGACTGGCCTGCACAGAGCCCTGACCTCAACCTTATCGAACAGCTTTGGGATGAATTGGAACACCGACTGCGAGCCAAGCCTAATCGCCCAACATCAGTGCCCGACCTCACTAATGCTCTTGTGGCTGAATGGAAGCAAATCCCAGCAGCAATGTTCCAACATCTAGTGGAAAGCCTTCCCAGAAGAGTGGAGGCTGTTATAGCAGTAACGGGGGGGACCGTCTCCATATTAATGCCCATGATTTTGGAATGAGACGTTGGACAGCAGGTGGTCATACTTTTGCTTTTCTCTCATGAGATTCCAGATAGTTAGTTGTTGTTTGCATCATATCCAGAGGTTTTGCTGGTCAGGACACAGCATGGTCTGGTAAAACTCCTGACCCTATTCTAGTGGTCTGGTTAAACTCCTGGCCCTATTCTAGTGGTCTGGTTAAACTCCTGGCCCTATTCTGGTGGTCTGGTTAAACTCCTGGCCCTATTCTAGTGGTCTGGTAAAACTCCTGGCCCTAATGTCATTCAGTGAGTGACTCACTTTACTGTAGCTATTGGAGATACAGTGAACAGCAGCGTGAGTCATGATCTAACATGGAATGCTGTAACTTTCCTCATAAGGGTCCATTCACACTGGGAAGCCTTTTCATTGGTTCAATTCCAACCTTGGACAGCTTACAACCAATGAAATGGCTTCCTTTCTGGCGTAGTGTTTTTTGCAGTAAGCAGTGTGAACAGACCAGACCCTAAAACTGTCATTCCCATTGGGGATGTTGTAGGAACTGGTTAGGAACATGTCGTTTCTCCCCCTGACGGAGAGGCAGTGTGAGCTGCCGGGGTTGTGTGAGTACCTGGACAGACAGGATGAAGCCTACCACACCTTCAGAGATGCACTGTGGGAGTTTCTACACAGGACCAGGACCACAGGCAGTGAGAGAACACACACGGTCAAAACACACTCGCACCAACTCACCACTCACACCGACAGACACCACACCCCACACAGACACACACGACCGACCACACCCCCACATACACACACACACAGACCACACACACATACCCACACCCACCCAGACACACACACAGCACACAACACACACAGACCCACCACACAGAACATACAACACACGCACGCACACACACCACACACACACACACACACCCACCACCCACCACACACACAGACACACACACACTACACACACACACAACACACACACACACATACACACAACACACACACACACACACACACACACACACCACACACACACACACAGACACACAGACACAGACACACACACACTCGTTTGGCCTAGTTGTTACTGTGCTGCTGTTTTCCATCCTCTCTCTCTGTTTTACAGGGTATTTTACAGCAGTGACCCTGGTCCGCCTCAGTGGCTACGTTCAGCCTTTATAAAGTTGTTAAAGTTTATGTGGGAACACACTGGTACGCCACTTACTTCAAAACCCTGTTAAAGGTACGTCAAGTGTGACACTCCCGTTCCCCCCTTCACTTTACAGCCTCTGTAATCAGCTCAGACTACTCACTCTCTAGAAACAAATCCTAAACAAGGGAACAGTAAACATGTGGTCCCCCACGAATGATGCAGTCCAATCAGTGTCATTTTGTAAATGACGGATCTCTATGGCAAGACACATCATTCACCCAAGTTTCATCAAAATCGGGCCAGTGGTGTCTGAGATATCGCGTGGGTTAGCTAGACTCATATCCCTGAGCATGTGTGCCAAATTTCAGCACTGAGCCAAACAGATCAAGAGATATAAACATGTGCCCGTTATAGCGCCACCGTGTGGTCGATATTAATGTTCTTCCATATGTTGAGTCTTGACAGTGTTTGCAACATGTGTACCAAATTGTGTTACAATACGAATATCTCTTCTCCCCTGTCTCCTGTCTCCTCTCCCCTGTCCCCTGTCCCCTGTCTCCTCTCCCCTGTCTCCTCTCTCCTGTCTCCTCTCTCCTGTCTCCTCTCTCCCCTGTCCCCTGTCTCCTCTCCCCTGTCCCCTGTCTCCTCTCCCCCTGTCTCCTCTCTCCTGTCTCCTCTCCCCCCCCTGTCTCCTCTCCCCTGTCTCCTCTCCCCCGTCTCCTCTCTCCTGTCTCCTCTCCCCTGTCTCCTCTCCCCTGTCCCCCTGTCTCCTCCCCTGTCTCCTCCTGCTCCCCTCTCCTCCCCTGTTCCTCCTTCTCCTTCTCCTGTCTCCTCTCCTCTCCCTGTCCCCTGTCTCCTCTCCCCTGTTCCTCTCCGTCTCCTCTCCTGTCTCCTCTCCCCTGTCCCTGTCTCTCTCTCCCTGTCTCTCTCCTCCCGTCTCCTCGTCCTCTCTGTCCGTCTCTCTCCCCTGTCCCCTCTCCCCTGTCTCCTGTCTCCCTTCTCCCTGTCTCCTTCCCCTGTCTCCTCTGTTCCCTGTCTCCTCCTCTCCTCGTCCCCTTCTCCTCTCCCCTGTCTCCTCTCTCTCCCTGTTCTCCTCTCCCCTGTCTCCTCTCCTCTCTCCGTCCCTTCCCCTGTCTCCTCTCCCCTGTTCCTCTCCTTCCCTCTCCCTCCGCTCCCTTCCCCGTCTCCTCTCCCTGTCTCCTCTCCCTGTCTCCTCTCCCCTGTCCCCTTCTCTCTCCCCTGTCTCCCTCCCCTCTTCTCCCTCTCCCCCTCTCTCTCCTGTCTCCTCTCGTCTCATCTCCCTGTCTCCTCTCTCCTGTCTCCTCCTCCCCTGTTCTCCCTCTCCCCTGTCTCCTCTCCCTCTCTATCCTGTCCTCTCTTGTCTCCTGTCTCCTCTCTGTCCCCTGTCTCCTCTCTCCTGTCTCTCTCCCCTGTCTCTCCTGTCTCCTCTCTTCCTCTCCCCTCCCCTGTCTTCCCCTGTTCCCTCTCTGATCCCCTTGTCCCCTGTCTCCCTCTCCTGTCTCTCCCTCTCCCTGTCTCCTTCCCTGTCTCCTCTCCCCTGTCTCCTCTCCCCTGTTCTCCTCTCCTCTCCTGTCTCCTCTCCCCTGTCTCCTCTCCCCTGTCTCCTCTCCCCTGCCCTCTCCCCTGTCCTGTCCACTCTCCCCTGTCCCAGCACGCTGAGCTCCTGTCCAACCCCAGGAAAAGCAGCTGGATTGTATTCGGTCAGAGTCTCCAGATCAAGGCCGACGGCGCGATGTTCAGACACATCCTCAACTTCCTGAGATGTGGGCGCCTGTTGCTGCCCTCTGGATTCAGGTACAGTAGGGAGCTGGGAAACTGGACACAGCAGTGAGCCAAAATGGACGCTCTTATCAGTCAATACTAACCATTTCTGTGTCCATGCTGTGCAGGGAATGGCGGCTGCTGTGCCATGAGGTAGAGGAGTTTCAGATCCCAGCTCTGACTGGAGCCCTGGAGGACTGCTCTGACTACAGGTGAGAGAGAAGGGCACCACTATATACTGTCGGCAGTCAGGTGGACTCAGTTAGAAGACAAAGGGGAATGGACAAACGTCAGTCAAATCAGTCATTTTCAATTCAATAAGCAATTATCATGAAAAGTTATTTTGACTGACAGATTGACGACAACAGTGGTTGGGGACTGGTGAATAGCTTAGTGTTGTGATTGCTCAGTTATTAAAATAGTCTTTGACTGTGTGGTCTGTCTGTACTCAGGGCCTGGTGGAAGAGCAACAAGCCTGCTGCCAGTAACCAGTCTTCCTCTTCAGCCGAGTCCCTGCTCATTTACAACCAAGATCAAGATGGCTTCACGGGGATCGGTTACAACCAGGTACGTTCCTGCTTGCCTTTGTCTTGGCTTTGTCAAACACACACAACCCGGGGGGCATGTGTTCCATAATGTTGAATAATGGCTGGCACAGCTTACATGGCATATTGTCAAACCAGCAGGGCTCGTATTCATTAAGTGTCTCAGAGAAGGAGCGATGATCTAGGATCCGATCCCACTTGTCCATGTAGTCTTATTTATTATGATCTAACAGACAAAACTGATCCTTTATCAGCAGTCCTACTTTGAGAAGCTTTATGAATGCAGGCCCTGATCCAGTTTGGAGAGGTATCAAAGTCAACCTCTTACAGATTTACAGTCTTGAGTTGTGTTGTAGCTTGATAACTGGAGGAACTCATCCAAGGAATTTACTTTGAGCTCGACCCTGCAGGGAGAGGTGGGGAAGGATCATATTAGATGGCCCCAGGGTGCTTAGTGGTAGATACTGTACTCTACTATACTTTATTATACTCTAATATAATGTACTATACTATGATATACTCTACTATACTCTAATGTACTCTACTTGACTCTACTATACTATGATATACTCTACTATACTCTAATGTACTCTACTATACTCTACTTGACTCTACTATACTATGATATACTCTAATATACTCTAATGTACTATACTATACTCTGATATACTCTACTTGACTCTACTAGACTATACTCTGCTATAATCTACTTTACTCTACTATAGACTACTATACGATACTCTACTATACTTTATTCTACTATACACTACTATACTCTTCTATACTGTACTCTACTGTACTCTACTCTACTATACACTACTATACTCTACTCTGCTATACTTAACTATACTTTACTCTACTATATTATACTATACTCTACTATAATCTACTTTACTCTACTATACTCTACTTTACTCTACTCTATTCCACTCCACAGGAGAGCATGGATGTAAGTCCATCACAAACCCAAGATGGAGCCAGTCCTGAAGACTCCTTCATCTCAGTGGTTGAGGACATCTGTTCATTGGTGGAACCAGAGAATGACCTGAGACTGAGAGAATCTCTGCTTAAGAGACTAGAGGAGAGCAGGCAGGTCAACACAGAGGACAGAATAGAGCCAAGCCAGCTCCCACCAGCTCCTCTACAGTCAACAGTACAGTCAACAGTAGAGTCAACAGTAGAGTCAACAGGAGAGTCAACAGTAGAGTCAACAGTAGAGTCAACAGGAGAGTCAACAGGAGAGTCAACAGTAGAGTCAACAGTAGAGTGTGGTGGTCAGACCAGTCACCTCCCAGTCCCCTCTGGCAGACTGACTCAGACCAACACCAGGTCAGATACCAGCAGCAAGCTCTCATCATCCCCTTTGGCACAAAACAGAACATTGGACACAATGGATACCAGAAAGCTATCCGCTTCTCTCCGCAGTGTAACACGCAAGCCTGACGATGCTAGTCAATTCTCCCCAACGGCGCTGAGTAGTCCGGGACAGAAACAAGGAGGTTCCAGATACTTCTCATCTCCTGGTCGATATCAGGGTGGTTGGGGAAAGATGGCAACACCAGACGGTCTAGGTGAGATCTCAGCCTCTCTCCAGAGGATGATCCGGAGGAACAGAGAGGAGGAGGGCAGACTTTCTGCGTCGCTGCAGAGACCGGTTCAGCTGGCAGAGACTGTGTTTCAGAGTGGGCCCAACACACAGCCCAGGGGGACACCGTCTGGGCTACCAGCCAGGGAAGGGGCCCTCTGCCCCGCCACAGGCGCCAGGGGCTCCATGCCTGACCCCATCCCTCCTCCTGACCCCCTCCCTAACCCAGCCTCAGCCAGGCTGTCTGCCCTCACAGCCCTCCTGGCCAGACAGGGTCTCCCTGGGGGCGCACAGGGGACAAGGTACCCCGTACAGAGGGCCGGTGTGGAGGGAGACACTGAGGGACAGAGCACAGGCAAGCCTTACACCACTACTCAGAGAGGTGAGGGAGACTTAAAGGTGTTTCTCAATGTGCATACTACCGTGCTCCACACTCTGATGCTCCGAGCGCATTCTCCCGACCACGTTCTCTTTGAGTACGTTCTTGTGAGGACGAGAGTGTGGAGAACGCATATTCCCCCCTACTGTATTACCTCACGCTGCACCTCCCCGTTCACTGAACCTTCTTCCAGCCAGGACAATGGCAACAATAGAGACCAAACAAGATATACACAAAGCAAACGTTTTACTTCATAATTATCAGCTAGCTATATGTGAATCATAATGATCTAGCTAGCCAGCTAGTTAAACAGGCAAAAATGACCTAAAATGAATGTTCTGCAAGGTAGATTATATTTTTCGTGACTAGCTAGCTAGCCAGTTAGCCCTATTGACTTACTATGGACTTACCCATTCACTGAACCATGTTCCAGCCAGGACAATGGCAATAGAGACGAAACAAGATATACACAAAGCAAAAGTTTTACTTCATAACTATCAGCTAGCTATATGTGAATCGTAATAATCTAGCTAACCAGATAGTTTAACATGTTAAAATGACCTAAAACGAATATTATGCAGGTAGATGTCATCTCTTCATGGGTAGCTAGCTAGCTAACACCTCTTCAGGGCTATCTGGCTAGCTAACAGTAGTAGTTAGCTAACAGTAGTAGCTAGCAAACAGTAGTAGCTAGCTAACAGTAGTAGCTAGCTAGTTAGCCCTATTGACTTACTATGGGCTTGCGATCTACGCACACTACAGTGGGTATTGTAGGCAGGTAACCATGCCAAAATTAGCACAGCATGTATTTATTAACGTATCAAGATAAAATATTGTAATCAGGCAACATGTGAATAGGAAACATTTCATTCCAAAGTTGGAGTGTATTTTCTCTCGCTTCAGCTCAAATAATGGCCGCTATTGATTTCAAGAAATGTTGTGTAATTTTTTACATGGTTGCGTGCGTCATATTTTTGTGCATACTTTCCTTTGAAGCTTGCATCGATGCATGCTTCAAAATATGTACAAACGGAGTACGCATTCCAGAAGTGCCCTCCGTACCTCGTTTTGCATACTTCGATTTAGACTCGTACTCGGACTCTCCCGTGCTCTAATTTGCGTGCTCGGAGCATAGAGTTTCTAAACCCAGAGGCGCAACATCACGAGACTTCCGGGAACGCTTGAGAAGCAGACCAAGCAGACCAGGCCGGGGTTTGGGGTTAGAGAAGAAGTCTATGACAATGATGAAACATTCTTCCTTAGAAATCTAAAGGAACAACCTAGAATCGAGCCAATGTCTTCAGTAGTTGAACACGTTATTACTCCAACATGTCTTCAGTAGTTGAACATGTTATTACTCCAACATGTCTTCAGGTAGTTGAACATGTTATTACTCCAACATTCTTCAGTAGTTGGAACATGTTATTACTCCAACATGTCTTCAGTAGTTGAACATGTTATTACTCCATCATGTCTTCAGTAGTTGAACATGTTATTACTCCAATCATGTACTTCAGTAGTTGAACATGTTATTACTCCAACATGTCTTCAGTAGTTTGAACATGTTATGTACTCCAACATGTCTTCAGTAGTTGAACATGTTATTACTCCATCATGTCTTCAGTAGTTTGAAAATGTTATTACTCATCTGTCTTCAGTAGTTGACACATGTTATTACCAACATGTCTTCAGTAGTTGAACATGTTATTACTCCATCATGTCTTCAGTAGTTGAACATGTTATTGACTCCATCATGTCTTCAGTAGTTTGAACATGTTATTACTCCAACAGTCTTCAGTAGTTGAACATGTTATTACTCCAACATGTCTTCAGTAGTTGAACATGTTATTACTCCAAACATGTCTTCAGTAGTTGAACATGTTATTACTCCATCATGTCTTCAGTAGTTGAACATGTTATTACTCGCCTCCAAATGTCTTCAGTAGTTGAACATGTTATACTCCATCATGTCTTCAGTGTTGAACATTGTAATTACTCCATCATGTCTTCAGTAGTTGACATGTATTACTCCAACATGTCTTCAGTAGTTGAACATGTTATTACTCCAACATGTCTTCAGTAGTTGAACATGTTATTACTCCATCATGTCTTCAGTAGTTGAACATGTTATTACTCCACATGTCTTCAGTAGTTGAACATGTTATTACTCCATCATGTCTTCAGTAGTTGAACATGTTATTACTCCAACATGTCTTCAGTAGTTGAACATGTTATTACTCCATCATGTCTTCAGTAGTTGAACATGTTATTACTCCAACATGTCTTCAGTAGTTGAACATGTTATTACTCCAACATGTCTTCAGTAGTTGAACATGTTATTACTCCACATGTCTTCAGTAGTTGAACATGTTATTACTCCAACATGTCTTCAGTAGTTGAACATGTTATTACTCCAACATGTCTTCAGTAGTTGAACATGTTATTACTCCAACATGTCTTCAGTAGTTGAACATGTTATTACTCCATGTCTTCAGTAGTTGAACATTTATACTCCACATGTCTCAGTAGTTGAACATGTTATTACTCCAACATGTCTTCAGTAGTTGAACCCTGTTATTACTCCAACTGTCTTCAGTAGTTGAACATGTTATTACTCCACATGTCTTCAGTAGTTGAACATGTATTACTCACATGTCTTCAGTAGTTGAAATGTTTTACTCCATCATGTCTTCAGTAGTTGAACATGTTTATACTCCAACATGTCTTCAGTAGTTGAACATGTTATTACTCCATCAGTCTTCAGTAGTTGACATGTTATTACTCCACTGTCTCAGTAGTTGAACATGTTATTACTCCACATGTCTTCAGTAGTTGAAATGTTATTACCACATGTCTTCAGTAGTTGAACATGTTATTACCCAACATGTCTTCAGTAGTTGAACAGTTATTACTCCATATGCTTCAGTAGTTGAACATGTTATTACTCACATGTCTTCAGTAGTTGAAACATGTTATTACTCCAAATGTCTCAGTAGTTGAACATGTTATTACTCCCACATTCTTCAGTAGTTGAACATGTTATTACTCCACATGTCTTCAGTAGTGAACATGTTATTACTCCATGTTTCAGTAGTGGGGAACATTCATTTCATGTTAGTTGAACATGTTATTACTCCAACATGTCTTCAGTAGTGATGACATGTTATTATATTTCTCATATTTATGAACTGTTTTTTCATCTTACCAGTGAGCTGACATGAACATGTTTGCATTTGCCCTATGTCTCAGGCTACCAGTTTGACATGATCTGCAACTCACTGCGAGAGTGCCAACAGTTGATATCTACTCTATAGATGCTCAGTAGTTGAATACAGATTACTGGGCATAGTAATGTGTCTTTACCAATGACAGTGTTTTACACATGCAATCTTGGACTGTTAATGGGCTTGGCTCGACTGCCATTCGTTCTCGACCCCTGTAAACATGGCTCAAGGGCGTTGGTCCCCCCCAGTGTTCCTTCTGGACGGGCATTCAGTTGGCACTGTTCTAATTTGGTTCAGTGTCCGTTGGATGACCGCAACGTTGCAGGCGCTTTCCACTAGGTTTCGTGCACCTTTCCTTTCTCGTGACGAGCTGGACATGTTGTTGCTTTTGGTTCCGATTCAAGTAAAACTGGTTCACTTACCTGGCCTGGCCTCCTTGAAGATGTTTCATGGAAATTAACTTTCTCAAGGGTTGGTTTTCTTTGGTACCTTAATCGAAGCGTTGTTTTTTGACGTTCCTGCAACATGCCAATTCGGTCAGACGACCATTAGACCTCCGATGACTGTTTTTGCCATGAGCTTAGCTAGCCAACTCGTCAGGCCTACAATCTGTTGGGGGATTTTCTATTGCGAGTAGTTTGCCTGTCATCATACTGTACTACCCTTTGAGGTAATGCATTTTGAGATCACCCACTACAACCTTAAGACGCTGCCTTATTTTTCCGTTGAAAAGATTCCCAAGTGTCAACAGGCATAGTACCCACTGAAGTGTTTCTGCTGAGCTTTAGCAAACTTCCAGGCCTAGTGTTTCAGGGATTTCTATGGAGAAGTGTTCTGCTGTCATCAGACTGCACTCCCCTTTGAGGGTAGTAGCAATTAGAGAAATCACCCACTAAGCCTTAAAGACGTCCTCCAGTGATTTGTCCTGTTGAAAAGTAATATCAGTTAAATACAGAGAAAGTACAACACTTACTTTACATGTTGGTTTTAGCAAACAGGTTTTTAGGCAACTTCAGTAGTAGGCATTCAAGATTTGTTATGGGATTGTTGATTTCATCAGCCCCCCCTTGCGTTGAGGAACAATAGAGAACAAAAGGGGAAAGTCCGTCCCCCCCACACGCTGGCCATGTCGTGATGGCCCCTGGACCACCTAGTGGATTGACCTCTTGTTAAGTAAATCAGGTGTTAAATGAGGTGAAGGCAACTGGGAGACTATAGACTAGTAGTACTGTTAGGCAGTGATAGTAGATCATTGGCTTCAATAGGCTTTGTAGAATGTCTGTCAGAGTGAGCTTGGGTCAGAATAATGTTAAAATGGTTCCTTTACCCTGAAAGTGACTTCTGAACTCACAATGTACTGGGTCTCTTGGGGCTGTCTCTCAGGTGTAGATGGCATTGGAGCAGCCTACCTGAGGGCTGTCTCTCAGGTGTAGATGGCATTGGAGCAGGCCTGACCTGAGGGCTGTCTCTCAGGTGTAGATGGCATTGGAGGGTCAGACGAGGCTGTCTCTCAGGTGTAGATGGCATTGGAGCAGGCCTGACCTGAGGGCTGTCTCTCAGGTGTAGATGGCATTGGAGCAGGCCTGACCTGAGGGCCTTGTCTCTCAGGTGTAGATGGCATTGGAGCAGGCCCTGACCTGAGGGCTGTCTCTCAGGTGTAGATGGCATTGGAGCAGGCCTGACCTGAGGGCTGTCTCTCAGGTGTAGATGGCATTGGAGCAGGCCTGACCTGAGGGCTGTCTCTCAGGTGTAGATGGCATTGGAGCAGGCCTGACCTGAGGGCTGTCTCTCAGGTGTAGATGGCATTGGAGCAGGCCTGACCTGAGGGCTGTCTCTCAGGTGTAGATGGCATTGGAGCAGGCCTGACCTGAGGGCTGTCTCTCAGGTGTAGATGGCATTGGAGCAGGCCTGACCTGAGGGCTGTCTCTCAGGTGTAGATGGCATTGGAGCAGGCCTGACCTGAGGGCTGTCTCTCAGGTGTAGATGGCATTGGAGCAGGCCTGACCTGAGGGCTGTCTCTCAGGTGTAGATTGGCATTGGAGCAGGCCTGACCTGAGGGCTGTCTCTCAGGTGTAGATGGCATTGGATGCAGGCCTGACCTGAGGGCTGTCTCTCAGGTGTAGATGGCATTGGAGCAGCCTGACCTGAGGGCTGTCTCTCAGGTGTAGATGGCATTGGAGCAGGCCTGACCTGAGGCTGTCTCTCAGGTGTAATGGCATTGGAGCAGGCCTGACCTGAGGGCTTCTCTCAGTGTAGATGCATTGAGCAGCCTGACCTGAGGGCTGTCTCTCAGGTGTAGATGGCATTGAGCAGGCCTGACCTGAGGCTTGTCTCAGGTGTAGATGGCATTGGAGAGGTGACCTGAGGGCTGTTCTCAGGTGTAGATGGCATTGGAGCAGGCCTGACCTGAGGCTTTCTCTCAGGTGTAGATGGCATTGGAGCAGCCTGACCGAGGGCTGTCTCTCAGGTGTAATGGCATTGAGCAGGCCTGACCTGAGGGCGTCTCTCAGGTGTGATGGCATTGGAGCAGGCCGACCTGAGGGCTGTCTCTCAGGTGTAGATGGCATTGGAGCAGGCCTGACCTGAGGCTGTCTCTCAGGGTGTAGATGGCATTGGAGCAGCCTGACCTGAGGGCTGTCTCTCAGGTGAGAGGCATTGGAGCAGGGCCCGACCTGAGGGCTGTGTCTCGGTGTAGATGGCATGGAGCAGGCCTGACCTGAGGTGTGTCTCAGGTGTAGATGGCATGGAGCAGCCTGACCTGAGGGCTTCTCTCAGGTGTAGATGAGCTTGGAGAGGCCTGACCTGAGGCTGTCTCTCAGGTGTATGGCTTGGAGCAGGCCTGACCTGAGGGCTGTCCTCAGTTAGATGGCATTGGAGCAGGCCTGACCTGAGGGCTGTCTCTCCAGGTGTAGATGGCATTGGAGCAGGGCCTGACCTGAGGGCTGTCTCTCAGGTGTAGATGGCATTGGAGCAGGCCTGACCTGAGGGCTGTCTCAGGTGATGGCATTGGGCGGCCTGATAGGCTGGAAGTTCACAGAGAATTCAGCTGATGCGCTCTCTTCTTTCCTGATGGAGTTTGAGGGCAAATGGGGCATGGAGCAGTCCCGAGGGCGTTCCGCGGGTGTTCAGGTTGCACCCTCGGCGGGGCGAGGGAGCTGAGGATACTCACCGAGTACTACAGCCGCCTCCACACAGGTCACTTCTTCTTCCGTCAGTATGGAGTATTTGTCTTAGTGTAATGTGCATATATTTCAAGGTGATGAACATGTTCCCTCAGGTATCAGCGACAGACAAAGTGGAGCAGTATAGAGTAGTCTTTACCATGACCTTTTACTGTGCGATGGTTTGATAACTATGTTGTGCTCAGTAAACGCATGCAGTATGCCACCCTGTCCACAAGGGGGAGATGGAGACTACTTTCTCAATCAGTCCCATGATAGTAGCTATAGAAGGAAATGGGAGCAGTCTCATGATTAGTACCAGGGAACTCTGTGTGAATAAATAACGTCTGCAGGGCTTATGTGGATTGGACTTGTTTAGAACTGGAATGTCTTGGAGGTGTAGCGTGTGGTGTGTGGGTGTACGTGTGTACTTGGTTAGGTTGGTGTGTAGCGTGTGGTGTAGTGTGGTGTAGTGGTGTGCGTGTGGTGTAGAGTGTGGGTGTTTTAGCGTGTGTGTAGCGGTGGATGTAGCGTGTGGTGTAGCGTGTGGTGTAGCGTGTGGTGTAGCGTGTGGTGTAGCGTGTGGTGTAGCGTGGTGTGGTAGCGTGTGGTGTAGCGTGTGATGTAGCGTGTGGTGTAGCGTGTGGTGTAGGTGTGGTGTAGCGTGTGTGTAGCGTGTGTGTAGGGTGTGGTGTAGCGTGTGGTGTAGCGTGTGGTGTAGCGTGTGATGTAGCGTGGGTTGTGAGCGTGGGGTGGTGTGTAGCGTGTGGTGGTAGCGTGGTGATGTAGGCGTGTGGTGTGGAGAGGCGTGTGGTGTGTTAGCGTGTGGGTGTAGCGTGTGTGTGCGTGGTGGTGTAGCGTTGTAGTGTGTTAGCGTGTGGTGTGATGTAGCGTGTGGTGTAGCGTGTGTGTGATGTAGCATGTGGTGTAGCGTGTGGTGTGATGTAGCGTGTGGTGTGTGTAGCATGTGGTGTAGCGTGTGGTGTGATGTAGCGTGTGTGTGGATGTAGCATGTGGTGGTGTAGCGTGTTGTATGTAGCGTGTGGGGGTGTGATGTAGGTGTGGTGTGTGTAGGTGTAGCGTGTGGTTGTGATGTAGCGGTGTGGTTGGTGTACTGTGTAGCGTGTGGTGTAGTGTGGTGTAGCTGTGGTGGTAGCGTGGTTATGTAGCGTGTGTGGTGTAGGTGTGATGACGTGGTGGGGTGGGTAGCTGTGTGTGTGTAGCGTGTGGTGTGATGTAGCGTGTGATGTAGCGTGTGGTGTGATGTAGCGTGTGTGGTGTAAGCGGTGTGAGTGTGGGTGTAGTGTGTGATGTAGCGTGTGGTGGGTAGCGTTGGGTGAGCGTGTGGTGTGATGTAGCGTGTGATTTGTAGCGTGTGGTGTGCGTGATGGGTAGCGTGTGGGGATGTAGCGTGTGGTTGTAGCGTGTGGTGGTGTGAGTGTAGCGTGTGGTGTGCGTGGTAGAGCGGTGTGTGTTGGTGTGTGGGTTGTAGAGCGTGTGGTGTGTAGAGCGTGTGGTTTGGTGTAGCGTGTGGGTGGTGTGGGTGTGAGAGCGGGTGGGTGTGTGTGTGAGAGCGTGTGGTGTAGCGTGTGGTGATGTGCGTGTGATGTAGCGTGTGGTGTAGGGTGTGTATGTAGCGTGTGGTGTGATGTAGCGTGTGGGTTGTGTGTGATGTAGCGTGTGTGTAGGTTGGTAGCGTGTGTGTGGTGGTGTGTGTGTAGGTGGGTGGTTGTAGCGACGTGTGGGTGTGGTGTGAGTAGCGTGTGGTGTGATGTAGCGTGTGGTGTAGCGTGTGGTGTGGTGTAGCGTGTGGTTGTAGCGTGTGGTGTGATGTAGCGTGTGGTGTAGCGTGTAGTGTAGCGTGTGGTGTGATGTACGTGTGGTTGGTGTGTGTAGGTGTGTGGTGTGGTTGTGTGTAGCGTGTGGTGTAGCGTGGTGGTGTGATGTAGCGTGTGGTGTAGCGTGGTATGGAATGTGTTAACTAATCTTGGCACCCAGAACCAAATGTTGCGTGTTAAAGTTTGTCACAAGACTTTGTTTACTGGCCACAGCATGAGAGAACAACTATCACACTATCATTATGCATGATGAATCTAGTCCATTAGAGCAGGACTGGCTTGAATTCCCGCTGTTGGTTTCCTCTGTTTAATGAGAGAGAAACAGTGTGCGTCCAAATGGCAGCCTAATCCCTATATAGTGCACTACTGGTTAAAAGCAGTGCACTATAAAGGGAATTGGGTGCCATTTGGGAAGCAGACCACAATAGTTTAGATCTGTAGAGGTTCTGTTGTATATATTTCCTGCTGAGTCGTGGTAAACGAGTTGATTTGCATCCAGACAGTCTGTCTCTAGCTCACCTTCCAGATGTGGCTTTTGCCTGCTTCAATGTGTCCTGGGAGGAGATGGTGTTTGGGAGGCAGTGCCACGTCTTTCTGACTGGACTCATCCTGGACTCCATAAGACTAGAGGACTCCAAGGACTGCACTGTCAAGATAGCCAATCTGGTCTATTTCCTCTGGGTAACAAGACTAGACTATACGCTTGCCGGCAGTTTTCTGAACACAGATTAAGCCTGGACTAAAATGCAAACTCAATGGGGATTCTCCATTCAGCATGCTCTTTAGTCCAGGATTAGGTTTAATCTGTGTCCGGGAAACTCCCCCTTTGGTGTTGATATAAGGACTTTTTATATTGCTGATATTATGGAGTTATATTATGGAGTTGATGTTCTGTAAACTGTTTGAGTGGTCACCTGAGGTGCCAATATTGGTGTGGTAAAGATGGGTCTCTTTGGTGCAGCTCCCATTCATTCCCTGACCCCTCTCCCCGTCGCTCTCTTCCCCCAGACAGGACAGGCGAAGGCTGAGGACTTTGTCTCTGAGCTGCTCAGAGTCGTTTGTTCTGAGAGACGGGAGAAGAGCAGAGAGCAGCAGCTACTGCAGTGGGTGGAGGTGAGCGCCTTAGGATTTCCTCTCAGTGTTTCCCCTAGAATATTGTCCAGACGGGGTCCCACAAAACCAACATTCAGGGCCTCTTGAACCAAAAATCTTCAATTGAAATCAATCTACTGTGACTATCTCTGAGAGATCCATCATCCCTTTCCTTGTTCCAGTTCTCCCTTCCTCTAGCCCAGCGCTACACTGAGTGTCTGGAGCAGCTGGATAGAGGACTCTGTCATACAGTCACTCTGTTTCCTTAGGACAAGACTACAGTGTTCCCCACACCTCAGCACAGTAAGATACACTACCCTACAGACTACAGGCCCACAGTGTTCCCCACACCTCAGCACAGTAAGATACACTACCCTACAGACTACAGGCCCACAGTGTTCCCCACACCTCAGCACAGTAAGATACACTACCCTACAGACTACAGGCCCACAGTGTTCCCCACACCTCAACACAGTAAGATACACTACCCTACAGACTACAGGCCCACAGTGTTCCCCACACCTCAACACAGTAAGATACACTACCCTACAGACTACAGGCCCACAGTGTTCCCCACACCTCAGCACAGTATGATACACTACCCTACAGACTACAGGCCCACAGTGTTCCCCACACCTCAACACCAGTAAGATACACTACCCTACAGACTACAGGCCCACAGTGTTCCCCACACCTCAGCACAGTAAGATACACTACCCTACAGACTACAGGCCCACAGTGTTCCCCACACCTCAGCACAGTAAGATACACTACCCTACAGGCCCACAGTGTTCCCCACACCTCAGCACAGTAAGACACACTACCCTACAGACTACAGGCCCACAGTGTTCCCCACACCTCAGCACAGTAAGATTACACTACCCTACAGACTACAGGCCCACAGTGTTCCCCCACACCTCAAGCACAGTAAGATACACTACCCTACAGACTACAGGCCCACAGTGTTCCCCCACACCTCAAACACCGGAAGATACACTACCCTACAGACTACAGGCCCACAGTGTTCCCCACACCTCAACCAAGTAAAGCATACACTACCCTACAGACTACAGGCCCCACAGTGTTCCCCACAACCTCAGCACAGTTAAGATACACTACCCTACAGACTACAGGCCCACAGTGTTCCCCACACCTCAGCACAGTAAGATACACTACCTACAGACTACAGGCCCACAGTGTTCCCCACACCTCAGCCACAGTAAGATACACTACCCTACAGACTACAGGCCCACAGTGTTCCCCACACCTCAACACAGTAAGATACACTACCCTACAGACTACAGGCCCACAGTGTTCCCCACACCTCAGCACAGTAAGATACACTACCCTACAGACTACAGGCCCACAGTGTTCCCCACACCTCAACACAGTAAGACAGGTTCACTCACCTACACCCATCTCAGGATCCCAGTGAAAAGCAACACCCTCCTTCTGGATACAAAGCAATCCATCTTTATTAAATGTGTGAACTTGTTAGGATGAAGAAATATGACAGTTGAGTCCACATTCACGCTCCAGCTTCAACTAGTGGACAGTCATTTTGTCATGTGTTTGTTTGAGAATGGCACTTGAGCGATTCCCCTGCTGCTTTCTGCTGGTTAATACATACATGTACAACGTTATCACAACCTTCCTCTGCTTTCTCATACACAATGCTACAACCACAGAGCACCACTGGCGCAAATATTTACAGACAAAGTACATTTTGGTGTTTTCTTTTTATGAACAACAAGAAAAAAGGTTTTGCATTTGAAACTCTGTAGCTGATAGTATCTGTCCTCTCAGTGTGGACCGTTCTCCCTCTCCCCGTCTACATCACACCAGCCCCAAGTCACCCAGCTGAGAGGACAGATCCACCACCAGGAGAGACGTCAGCCTCTCAGACCCACTGGCTCTGACCTGTCAGGGGAACTGACCTGGAGTCAGGCTTGCGTCCCAAATGGCACCCTATTCCCTATATATATAGTGCACTACTTTTGACCCGAGCTTTTGGCCATAGGTCTCTGGTCTAAAGTAGTGCACTATATAGGGAATAGGGTGCCATTAGGGACGCACCCGCAGTCAGACCTGACCAGCTACAGGAGGCACTAAGGAAGTGGCAACACCACCACGGTAAAACAAGATGGAGGAATCGGACCACAGGTCAATTCAGAAACGAAAGAACAGACATTATGTGAAGACAATGTAAAAGAGTGGTACCAGAATGCTGCCTTTTGAAAAAGCATGTTGATTTGGACCTTTGAAGAGTAAACGTATCCTGACATACTCCTGCCTGATTCAGAACTAGCCTTTTCATCCCAAGGTATATCATCAATCATCAGGTGTTTCAGAAGTTGCAGTCTGGAGAAAAAGTGGTCAACAAGACAAGAGGAAGAAGATAAAGCAATCAAGCGTTCATATCTTCACTGGAAACTATTCCAATCATTATTTACAGAGTAACCAATATAGAACAGAACAAACTACTGCACCCACCAGTACTTCTGGAAAGAAAAATATAACAATATTTAAATCAACTTTTTTTTTTTTTTTACAATATAAAAGTTATGCTCAAAAGTGGCTTTTCTTTTTCAAAACAGTGCTATGTCCCAGGTCTTTTCGGCGTCCATGTGAGATGAGAGTTGTTGCTGGCAGCGCGAGAAAAAATAAATACTCGTCAGTCTTCCTTCGCGTGTTAACAGTGTCTTTCTGGATGGAAGCAGCTGGATATTAGACCTGTAGAGAGACCAGAGAACAGAGTTACTACAGAGTTACTACAGAGATACTACAGAGATACTACAGAGATACTAGAGTTACTACAGAGATACTACAGAGTTACTACAGAGATACTACAGAGTTACTACAGAGTTACTACAGAGATACTACAGAGTTACTACAGAGTTACTACAGAGATACTACAGAGATACTACAGAGTTACTACATAGATACTACAGAGATACTACAGAGTTACTACAGAGATACTAGAGTTACTACAGAGTTACTACAGAGATACTAGAGATACTACAGAGATACTACAGAGATACTACAGAGTTACTACAGAGATACTACAGAGTTACTACAGAGTTACTACAGAGTTACTACAGAGATACTAGAGTTACTACAGAGTTACTACAGAGTTACTACAGAGATACTAGAGTTACTACAGAGATACTACAGAGTTACTACAGAGATACTAGAGTTACTACAGAGATACTACAGAGATACTAGAGTTACTACAGAGATACTACAGCACCAATACTTCCAATGAAAACACCACAGCTAGCCTGAAATCCAGACCTGTTTTGTGCTAACATTCCACTCCTTGTACTCTGTGTCATGTGTTTGGCATGACAAGGGGTTGAATGTTAGCACAAAGAGGCTGGTACCCAGGCTATGCCATAAACAGCAGCAGCTTGGAGAAATACAGACTAGCACAGCTCTTAGCCCAGGGTCCATATTCACATAGCATCTCAGTAGGAGTGCTGATCTAGGATCAGCTTTCCCTTTTAGATCATAATGAATAAGACTACAAGGCCTGATCCTAGTTCAACACTCCTACTCTGAAACGCTTTGTGAATACAGGCCCTGGGCATTGTTTTAGATAGCATTGTTTAGAGACTGTGTTTTGATTTGAGTGTGACATGAAAAGCGTTGCTCCACTTACTCCAAGCAGGGTTCCAGTCAGGAATCACACTATAGTGGAAGGGCCTATGATCTGAGCTACTTTCTGTAGATGGAGGGAGGGAGGGAGGGAGGGAGAGAGAAGAGGGAGGAGAGAGGGATGGAGGGGGGAGGAGAGGGAGGGAGAGAGGGAGAGAGAGAGAGGAGGAGAGAGGAGGGAGAGAGGGAGGGAGGGAAGGAGAGAGAGAGAGGAGTGCGAAAGGGAGGGTGGGAGAGGGGTGGGGGGAGGGAGGGAGGGAGGGAGAGAGGAGAGAGGGACGGAGGGAGGGAGGGAGGGAGGGAGGGAGGGAGGGAGGGAGGGAGGGAGGGAGAGAGACGAGAGAGAGAGAGAGAGAGGAGGAGAGAGAGAGAGAGAGGAGGGAGGGAAGGGAGGGAGGGAGGCCAGGGTTACAGATGTGTTATTCTGATTAGAGGAATGTTACAAGCATTGCTCATGTCAGCGAGGTTATTGATCATGTCAGCGGGGTTTGCACAAAGCCAAGCTCATACAGGAGATGTTTAATCAATCAATTAATTATTGTTAACATTAATCAATAGTATATCACATTCGATTAGAGACATGATCAACCATTCTTCCATGACTGCATATGGCATGGATCGTAACATATCACAAATCATACCAGCATTGTGTACATGTTAGTCCAAAGCAGCCCTCTGAAAACACCACACTGAGAACTGGTGTTGTAGGGCTGGAGAAAACCCTGCATCTCTCCAGGACTAAGGCCACTGCTTCCATAGCCACTGTGTCTGCGTATAAACTGCTACCAGGTATCAACGAGCCGATAAACCATCCATAACCATTATGTCCACTTACGGCTGAAATGTACTGTCTGTTGCTGTAGCGGGGCTCGTCTTGGGGGAGGCTGGGGGAGGTGACGGCGTCGGAGGACGGGTAGCAGGAGGACGGGGGGTGGCAGGGGAACGAGGGATCCTCAGATAGACAGGCCTCAGGGAGGTGGCTGGACACACAGCCACTGTCTGAACCACTGGAGCCGCTGGCGGACAGACAGTGGGACGACGAGCCAGAGCTCTCAGTAGCTGTGGGGAGAGAGAGAGAGAGGATAGGAGTTGATCATTACTGATAGATGGGCTTTGGTGACAGGTGGAAATACAGAGTAGCTGAGGTTTGGTTGGGTTAAGGTGAAATAAAATAGAAAATATGCTGAATAGGGGTTTAGGTGATAGTGGATGGACAGAGTAGCTGAGGGGTGGGGTTTAGGTGAATAGGTGGGATGGACAGTAGCTGAGGGGTGGGGTTATGTGATAGTGGGATGGACAGAGATAGTGAGGGGTGGGGTTTAGGTGATAGGTGGATGGACAGAGTAGCTGAGGGTGGGGTTTAGGTGATAGGTGGGATGGACAGAGTAGCTGAGGGTGGGGTTTAGGTGAATAGGTGGGATGGACAGAGTAGCTGAGGGGTGGGGTTTAGGTTGTAGGTGGGATGGACAGAGTAGCTGAGGGGTGGGGTTTAGGTGATAGGTGGGATGGACAGAGTAGCTGAGGGGTGGGTTTAGGTGATAGGTGGGATGGACAGAGTAGCTGAGGGGTGGGGTTTGAGGTTTAGGATAGGTGGGATGGACAGAGTAGCTGAGGGTGGGGTTTAGGTGATAGGTGGGATGGACAGAGTAGCTGAGGGGTGGGGTTTAGGTAATAGGTGGGATGGACAGAGTAGCTGAGGGGTGGGGTTTAGGTGATAGGTGGGATGGACAGAGTAGCTGAGGGGTGGGGTTTAGGTGATAGGTGGGATGGACAGAGTAGCTGAGGGGTGGGGTTTAGGTGATAGGTGGGATGGACAGAGTAGCTGAGGGGTGGGGTTTAGGTGATAGGTGGGATGGACAGAGTAGCTGAGGGGTGGGGTTTAGGTGATAGGTGGGATGGACAGAGTAGCTGAGGGGTGGGGTTTAGGTGATAGGTGGGATGGACAGAGTAGCTGAGGGGTGGGGTTTAGGTGATAGGTGGGATGGACAGAGTAGCTGAGGGGTGGGGTTTAGGTGATAGGTGGGATGGACAGAGTAGCTGAGGGGTGGGGTGGGTGATAGATTAATTATTAATGACTAATTATTACACCCTGAAACTGTGTATAATGTGTTAGAAATGTGTGAGTGTAGGACCAGTAAAGGCTATGGCATTGAGCCACTATTTAGCAATGTGAGTAGGAGTTAGACCAGACAACAAAGGACAAGGAGAACTGGCTACAGACAACTGGGAAACTAAGATAAAGAGGCCTCCCAATTTAGGGAGGGGAGAAACTGTTATGAAAACATGGTGCAGAATATTGTGAGAACGGCAATAACTGAGTAAAGCAGGGAGTAGGATATGTGTGTGTGTGTGTGTATGTATGTGTTATGCATGTGTGTATAGTGTGTGTGTGTGTGTGAACTGAAGGTCAGTAGAGCAGTTTAGAGTGGAAAACTACAGCCCGCCTACAGAGGGGAAGGGATTTCTTTTTGTATGACGTATGAGTATAAAGATGGACTCTGAAATTGTGATGGCAGAATTCTCAATGAATAAATATCTCTGACTATGCAGACCGGGACTCTGGCCGTTACTTAAATCCCAAAAGACTTACAACCTTTTGGGAGACGCACAGAGACACTAAAATAGTTTGTTAAATAATTCACTTAACAGTGGGATGGACAGAGTAGCTGAGGGGTGGGGTTAAGAAGATAGGTGGGATGGACAGAGAGTAGCTGAGGGGTGGGGTTTAAAAGCTCATGTTCTATAATAGTTATGACTGAAAACAAGATATATAATGTATACCGTATGTGTTTAAGTACTGTCTATCCAGATATGTACAGTACCAGTCAAAAGCTTGGACACACCTACTCTAAGGGTTTTTCTTTATTTTTACTATTTTCTACATTGTAGAATAATAGTGAAGACATCAAAACTATGAAATAACACATATGGAATCATGTAGTAACCAAAAAAGTGTTAAACAAATCAAAATATATGTTATATTTGAGATTCTTCAAATAGCCACCCTTTGCCTTGATGACAGCTTTGCACACTCTTGGCTATTTGAAGAATCTCAAATATAAAATATATTTTGATTTGTTTAACACTGTTTTGGTTACTACATGATTCCATATGTGTTATATCATAGTTTTGTTGTCTTCACTATTATTCTACAATGTAAAAAATAGCAAAAATAAAGAAAAACCCTTGAATGAGTAGGTGTGTCCAAACTTTTGACTGGTAGTGTATATCAAATAACTATATTCTTGTTATGTAACTACTGTGAAAAAAAAATGCCATGTATGTAAAATGTGTGTAGAATGTACATGCAACAAGAAAATAAAAAGCTGTCAAAACAAAGTTATTTTGTCCTCCGAAGAGGGGGCGTGGTGGATGGACCAATAAAAAAAACAGTACCATGCGATTGAGGGACAGTTGTGACCTTTCTTGATGATCTAAGCTGCTAGTGTAGTACTACCCTGATATACTGTCCTGAGACAGGCTGTGTAGTACTACCCTGATATACTGTCCTGAGACAGGCTGTGTAGTACTACCCTGATATACTGTCCTGAGACAGGCTGTGTAGTACTACCCTGATATACTGTCCTGAGACAGGCTACCCTGATATACTGTCCTGAGACAGGCTGTGTAGTACTACCCTGATATACTGTCCTGAGACAGGCTACCCTGATATACTGTCCTGAGACAGGCTGTGTAGTACTACCCTGATATACTGTCCTGAGACAGGCTGTGTAGTACTACCCTGATATACTGTCCTGAGACAGGCTGGTAGTACTACCCTGATATACTGTCCTGAGACAGGCTGTGTAGTACTAACCCTGATATACTGTCCTGAGACAGGCTGTGTAGTACTACCCTGATATACTGTCCTGAGACAGGCTGTGTAGTACTACCCTGATATACTGTCCTGAGACAGGCTGTGTAGTACTACCCTGATATACTGTCCTGAGACAGGCTGTGTAGTACTACCCTGATATACTGTCCTGAACGGCTATACCCTGATATACTGTCCTGAGACAGGCTGTGTAGTATACACCCTGATATACTGTCCTGAGACAGGCTGTGTAGTACTACCCTGATATACTGTCCTGAGACATGGCTGTGTAGTACTACCTGATATACTGTCCTGAGACAGGCTGTGTAGTACTACCCTGATATACTGTCCTGAGACAGGCTACCCTGATATACTGTCCTGAGACAGGCTGTGTAGTACTACCCTGATATACTGTCCTGAGACAGGCTGTGTAGTACTACCCTGATATACTGTCCTGAGACATGCTGTGTAGTACTACCCTGATATACTGTCCTGAGACAGGCTGTGTAGTACTACCCTGATATACTGTCCTGAACAGGCTAACCACTGATATACTGTCCTGAGACAGGCTGTGTAGTACTACCCTGATATACTGTCCTGACAGGCTGTGTAGTACTACCCTGATATACTGTCCTGAGACAGGCTGTGTAGCACTACCCTGATATACTGTCCTGAGACAGGCTGTGTAGCACTACCCTGATATACTGTCCTGAGACAGGCTGTGTAGTACTACCCTGATATACTGTCCTGAGACAGGCTGTGTATACTACCCTGATATACTGTCCTGAGACAGGCTGTGTAGTACTACCCTGATATACTGTCCTGAGACAGGCGTGTAGTACTACCCTGATATACTGTCCTGACAGGCTGTGTAGTACTACCCTGATATACTGTCCTGAGACAGGCTGTGTAGTACTACCCTGATATACTGTCCTGAGACGGCTGTGTAGACTACCCTGATATACTGTCCTGAGACAGGCTGTGTAGTACTACCCTGATATACTGTCCTGAACAGGCTGTGTAGTACTAACCCTGATATACTGTCCTGAGACAGGCTGTGTAGTACTAACCCTGATATACTGTCCTGACAGGCTGTGTAGTACTACCCTGATATACTGTCCTGAGACATGCTGTGTAGTACTACCCTGATATACTGTCCTGAGACAGGCTGTGTAGTACTACCCTGATATACTGTCCTGAGACAGGCTGTGTAAGCCTAAACCCTGATATACTGTCCTAGACAGGCTGTGTAGTACTACCCCTGATATACTGTCCTAGACAGGCTGTGTAGTACTACCCTGATATACTGTCCTGAGACAGGCTGTGTAGTACTACCCTGATATCTGTCCTGAGACAGGCTTGTAGTACTACCCTGATATACTGTCCTGAGACAGGCTTGTAGTACTACCCTGATATACTGTCCTGAGACAGGCTGTGTAGTACTACCCTGATATACTGTCCTGAACAGGCTGTGTAGCACTACCCTGATATACTGTCCTGAGACAGGCTGTGTATACTACCCTGATATACTGTCCTGAGACAGGCTGTGTAGTACTACCCTGATATACTGTCCTGAGACAGGCTGTGTAGTACTACCTGATATACTGTCCTGAGACAGGCTGTGTAGTACTACCCTGATATACTGTCCTGAGACAGGCTGTGTAGTACTACCCTGATATACTGTCCTGAGACAGGCTGTGTAGTACTACCACTGATATATGTCCTGAGACAGGCTGTGTAGTACTACCTGATATAGTCTGAACAGGCTGTGTAGTACTACCCTGATATACTGTCCTATACAGGCTGGTAGTCATAACCCTGATTTTACTGTCCTGAGAAGGATGCTTGTTGTAGTCTGGAGGGCCTGATATAATATGTCTGGAAGGGCTGATATTATGTACATGGAGGGATATCTTCCGTGAGATCAGGCATGGGTAGTACTACCTGATGATCATGGTCCTGAGACAGAAGTGTAGTATAGGTGATATACTGTCTGGAGGGAGCATGTAGTTCATGGAGGGTGTCTATACAGTATGTAGTCATGGAGGGATGATCTATACAGTATGTAGTCATGGAGGGATGATCTATACAGTATGTAGTCATGGAGGGATGATCTATACAGTATGTAGTCATGGAGGGATGATCTATACAGTATGTAGTCATGGAGGGATGATCTATACAGTATGTAGTCATGGAGGGATGATCTATACAGTATGTACTCATGGAGGGATGATCTATACAGTATGTAGTCATGGAGGGATGATCTATACAGTATGTAGTCATGGAGGGATGATCTATATAGTATGTAGTCATGGAGGGATGATCTATACAGTAGTATCGGATAGTATGTACCTCATGTAGCTAAATTGAGTCAGGAGGGATGATCTAATCAGTATGTGTCATGGAGGGATGATCTATACAGTATGTAGTCCATGGAGGGATGTCTATAAGTATGTAGTCATGGAGGGATGATCTATATAGTATGTACTCATGGAGGGATGATCTATACAGTATGTAGTCATGGAGGGATGAGATCTATACAGTATGTAGTCATGGAGGGATGATCTATACAGTATGTAGTCATGGAGGGATGATCTATACAGTATGTAGTCATGGAGGGATGATCTATACAGTATGTAGTCATTGAGGATGGATTGATCTATACAGTATGTAGTCATGGAGGGTGATCTATACAGTATGGTCATGAGGGATGATCTATACATAGTAGTCATGAGGGATGATCTATACAGTAGATGTAGTCATGGAGGGATGATCTATACAGTATGTAGTCATGGAGGGGATGATCTATACAGTATGTACTCATGGAGGGCTGATCTATACAGTATGTAGTCATGGAGGGATGATCTATACAGTATGTAGTCATGGAGGGATGATCTGATCTATACAGTATGTAGTCATGGAGGGCTGATCTATACAGTATGTAGTCATGGAGGGATGATCTATACAGTATGTAGTCATGGAGGGATGATCTGATCTATACAGTATGTAGTCATGGAGGGATGATCTATACAGTATGTAGTCATGGAGGGATGATCTATACAGTATGTACTCATGGAGGGATGATCTATACAGTATGTAGTCATGGAGGGATGATCTGATCTATACAGTATGTAGTCATGGAGGGCTGATCTATACAGTATGTAGTCATGGAGGGATGATCTATATCAGTATGTAGTCATGGAGGGATGATTATCTATATAGTATGTAGTCATGGAGGGATGATCTATACAGTATGTACTCATGGAGGGATGATCTATACAGTATGTAGTCATGGAGGGATGATCTATACAGTATGTAGTCATGGAGGGCTGATCTATACAGTATGTAGTCATGGAGGGATGATCTATAAGTATGTATCATGGAGGGCTGATCTATACGTATGTATCATGGAGGGATGATCTATATAGTATGTACTCATGGAGGGATGATCTATAAGTATGTACTCATGGAGGGATGATCTATATCAGTATGTAGTCATGGAGGGATGATCTATACAGTATGTCATCATGGAGGGATGATCTATACAGTATGTAGTCATGGAGGGATGATTATATGTAGTCATGAGGGATACTATAGTATGTACTCATGGAGGGATTATCGATATACAGTATGTATGTTCATGGGGATGATCTATGTATGCTCATGGAGGGTGATCTATTAAGTATGTATCATGGAGGGATGATCTATAAGTATGTAGTCATGGAGGGATGACTGATCTATACGTATGTTCATGGAGGGATGATCTATACAGTATGGTAGTCATGGAGGGATGATCTATATAGTATTCTCATGGAGGGATGATCTATCAGTATGTAGTCATGGAGGATGATCTGATCATATAGTTGACTCATGGAGGGATGATCTATCAGTGATGTCCTCATGGAGGGATGATCTATATACGTATGTAGTCATGGAGGATGATCTATACAGTATGTAGTCATGGAGGGATGATCTATATAGTATGTACTCATGGAGGGATGATCTATAAGTATGTAGTCATGGAGGGATGATCTATTATAGTATGTCCTCATGGAGGGATGATCTATACAGTATTAGTCATGGAGGGATGATGCTATATAGTATGTACTCATGGAGGGATGATCTATAAGTATGTACGTCATGGAGGGATGATCTATATAGTATGTATCATGAGGGTGTTAGTATGAGTAGGGAGGTATTGATCTATATAGTATGTAGTCATGGAGGGATGATCTATACAGTATGTAGTCATTGGAGGGATGATCTATATAGTATGTAGTCATGGAGGGATGATCTATATAGTATGTAGTCATGGAGGGATGATCTATACAGTATGTAGTCATGGAGGGATGATCTATACAGTATGTAGTCATGGAGGGATGATCTATATAGTATGTAGTCATGGAGGGCTGATCTATACAGTATGTACTCATGGAGGGATGATCTATACAGTAGTCATGGGTGATCATACAGTAGGAGAGGAGGGACTGATCTATATAGTATGTACTCATGGAGGGATGATCTATAAGTATGTACTCATGGAGGGATGATCTATACAGTATGTAGTCATGGAGGGATGTATCTATAAGTATGTAGTCATGGAGGGCTGATCTATAAGTAATGTACATGGAGGGATGATCTATACAGTATGTAGCTCATGGAGGTGATCTATAAGTATGTATCATGGAGGGCATGATCTATAAGTATGTATCATGGAGGGATGATCTATACAGTATGTATCATGGAGGGATGATCTATACAGTATGTAGTCATGGAGGGATGATCTATACAGTATGTACTCATGGAGGGATGATCATAAGTATGTACCATGGAGGGTGATCTATACATGTATGTAGTCAAGTCAGAGGGATGATCTATAACAGTATGTAGTCACTGGAGGGATGATCTATCAGTATGTACTCATGGAGGGGATGATCTATAACGTATGTATCAGGAGGGAGATCCATACACGTATGTACTCAGGAGGGGTGATCTGACAGAATGTAGTCATGGAGGATGATCTATACAGTATGAGTCAGGAGGGATGATCTATACAGTATGTATCATGGACGGGATGATCTATATAGTTGTAACTCATGGAGGGATATCTAATAGTATGTATCATGAGGGGCTGCTACAGTAGTATCATGAGATGATTCTAATGTAGTACATGAGGGCTGGGCATAACATGTAGCAGAGGTGTCTTTGTATGTACTCATGGAGGGTCTATCCCTGTATGTATGGCAGATCACTTATGTACATGGAGGGCTGCTGTTCTCGCTCCACTCCCCTACCCTAATGGCGTGATAGGCTCTCGGGCACAGGAGCTGATCCCTGGCCTGAACAGGCAGGTTGAGGCCCAGGAGATCAGGAACCCGCGCAGCAGGCAAGACGTCCAGAACCCCCTAGACTGTACTTATAAGGTGGATTACTCAAACGGACAGAATGTAGCGTGGTTCGCACCTGGAGAACCGAACGACGGTTAGTAATCGCCCTCAGAGTAAGTCTAACCACCTGTGGCAGAACACGAGGTTTAATGATATCAACGGCAATTGTTACCACTCCCAGGAACCACCCTGATTAGGATCCTGACCACACAGGATAATTACACACTGAGCCAACCCGACAACAGATGTAACACAAGTATAAGACACAGATAGTAACACAGAGATGAATTAACCACACTGAGCCAACCCAGACAGACACAGATAGTAACACAAAGATGAATTAACCACACTGAGCCAACCCAGACAGACAGTCGATAGTAACACAGAGATGAATTAACCACACTGAGCCAACCCAGACAGACACAGATAGTAACACAGAGATGAATTAACCACACTGAGCCAACCCAGACAGACACAGATAGTAACACAGAGATGAATTAACCACACTGAGCCAACCCAGACAGACACAGATAAAACTTTTATCCACTGTTATGCTCTTGGTATTCTCTCTCTCAATTCAATTTAAGGGTTTTATTGCCATGGGTGGGCGGTCCTCCCTCTCTCTCTCTCTCCCTCCCCCCCTCTCTCCCTCCCCCCTCCCTCCCTCCCCCCTCCTTCCCTCCCCCCCTCCCTCCCTACCTTTATTCCGTGTAGCCTGCTGCCAGAGGATACGTGCGATGTTGGAGGTCCAGGCATGTTTGATGTCTGTGTTGGAGGCCTGCAGAACGTACGTCTGGTTCTTACTGGTCCTGCGTCTGAACCACACCTCGAAACGAAGACCGTTGTCCCCAGACATCTCGGTCATCCCCACATCCGCCGTCTGGAAGGAGGGAGGGAGATGACGCGATTCCCAGCAAAATAACATTCTATTTTTTCCAAGATTCTAAGTTTTTGCTTATCACATCTCTACATTGTAAAAACTAAAGGGGAACCACATCCCTGTCACCACTACAACTGACCACAGTATAACCACATCCCTGTCACCACTACAACTGACCACAGTATAACCACATCCCTGTCACCACTACAACTGACCACAGTATAACCACATCCCTGTCACCACTACAACTGACCACAGTATAACCACATCCCTGTCACCACTACAACTGACCACAGTATAACCACATCCCTGTCACCACTACAACTGACCACAGTATAACCACATCCCTGTCACCACTACAACTGACCACAGTATAACCACATCCCTGTCACCACTACAACTGACCACAGTATAACCACATCCCTGTCACCACTACAACTGACCACAGTATAACCACATCCCTGTCACCACTACAACTGACCAACAGTATAACCACATCCCTGTCACCACTACAACTGACCACAGTATAACCACATCCCTGTCCCCCACTACAACTGACCACAGTATAACCACATCCCTGTCACCACTACAACTGACCACAGTATAACCACATCCCTGTCACCACTACAACTGACCACAGTATAACCACATCCCTGTCACTACTACAACTGACCACAGTATAACCACATCCCTGTCACTACTACAACTGACCACAGTATAACCACATCCCTGTCACCACTACAACTGACCACAGTATAACCACATCCCTGTCACCACTACAACTGACCACAGTATCTCACCGTGCTTATTCTGTTTTGGTGCAACACCAACTGAAAATAATGTTTATAGGAGACCTTAAAGGAGGGTTTGTAGATATGGAGGGTCCTACCTTAAAGGAGGGTTTGTAGATATGGAGGGCCCAACCTTAAAGGAGGGTTTGTAGATATGGAGGGCCCAACCTTAAAGGAGGGTTTGTAGATATGGAGGGCCCTACCTTAAAGGAGGGTTTGTAGATATGGAGGGCCCTACCTTAAAGGAGGGTTTGTAGATATGGAGGGCCCAACCTTAAAGGAGGTTTGTAGATATGGAGGGCCCAACCTAAAGGAGGGTTTGTAGATATGAGGCCCACTTAAAGGAGGTTGTAGATATGGAGGCCCAACTTAAAGGAGGTTTGTAATGGAGGCCTACCTTAAGGAGGGTTTGTAGTTGGGGGCCCACCTTAAAGGAGGTTGTAGATGAGCCCATACCTTCAAGAGGGGTTTGAGTATGAGGGCCCTACCTTAATGAGGGTGTGTTAAAGGAGGGCCTACCTTAAAGAAGGTTTAAGTATCATGGTGGTACCTCTACCTTAAAGGAGGGTTTGTAGATTGTGCTGCCCATACCTTAAAGGAGGTTTGTAGATATGGAGGCCCTCCTTAAATGAGGGTTTGTAGATATGGAGGGACCTACCTAAGGAGGGTTTGTAATAAGGAGGGCCTACCTTAAATGCAGGTTTGTAAGGATGAGGGCCCCCTTAATGGTGTTTGAGATGAATTAAACGTCCATGTGCCTCTTCGTGCGTAATGGTTTATGGAATAAGGTGGGCCGTGGTTGCCTGAGGAATACATCACTCGGAAGAAAGCATAAGGACGCTCTGATAATCCTGCACGTGACCATACCCAGATCTCTGGTTCGGACTAACTGGACCGCTGCTCTTCAATGGCCTGGGTGGAAAGAGAATAGACGGCTCAGTGGTAAAGTTCATCGACTTGAAAAGTGCATTGCATCGCTCCCAAGTGCCTATTCTCAGGGCTGGTAGTGAATAAGGATGGTCCTCGTGGTAAAGGCTGAGTGGAATCAAGGATGGCTCGTGTTAAATGCGGAGTGTGATAAGATGGCTCTGGTAATGGCTGGAGTGAATAAGGCATGGGCTCGGTGTCATGGCTGGAGTGGAAAGATGGGCTCGTGGTAATGGCTGGAGTGGAATAAGATGGGCTCGTGTAATGGCTGGAGTGGAATAAGATGGGCTCGTGGTAATGGCTGGAGTGGAATAAGGATGGGCTCGTGGTAATGGCTGGAGTGGAATAAGGATGGGCTCGTGGTAATGGCTGGAGTGGAATAAGGATGGGCTCGTGGTAATGGCTGGAGTGGAATAAGGATGGGCTCGTGGTAATGGCTGGAGTGGAATAAGGATGGGCTCGTGGTAATGGCTGGAGTGGAATAAGGATGGGCTCGTGGTAATGGCTGGAGTGGAATAAGGATGGGCTCGTGGTAATGGCTGGAGGGAATAGGATGGGCTCGTGGTAATGGCTGGAGTGGAATAAGGATGGGCTCGTGGTAATGGCTGGAGTGGAATAAGGATGGGCTCGTGGTAATGGCTGGAGTGGAATAAGTGGAATGGTATCAAATTCATCCAACACATGGTTTCCATGGTTTCCATGATGCCATTCCATTCGCTCCGTTCCAGCCATTATTATGAGCCGTCCTCCCCTCAGCAGCCTCCACTGTTGTACCATAACTGGTGCCCCTGTGTTTTCTGTGAGGGTCAAAGAAGACATGATATCTCTCAGGCTGAAGGTGTCACTCACGTCACAGTCTCGGATGGCGTCCATGGCGAGCAGGTCGTTGCCGTGACGCAGCTGGAACTTGACCATCTCTGCAGCGGCCTGAAGGTAGGCCAGCTCTGTCTCCTGTGCCTCGCTCACCTCCTTGATCAGGTCCTTCAGGAGTAGAGCGTATTTAGACATTCTCTGGATGGGCTTTAACAGGTAGGAGGCCAGGTCCATCTTATCTCCCAGCTCCAGCTGCTTGTTCTAAAAGAGGTTAGAGGTCAAAGGTTATACAGGTAGACAGTTAGGTGCAAAAAGCCACAGCTAGTTGTCTGTAAGGTCTGAAGCATAGCACATGTATGTATGTTCGTGTGTTCTTCCTCACCCTGAAGAAGCTGTTTCCGTGGCTGGCCAACAGCGTATCAGACCTGGGCTTGTTCTTACTGTACAGAGCGTACAGGCCAAACGCGTCCTGCTGTGGATTACATGGGGAACAAAACAAATCATTCTACTGAGAGAAAACAGAAAACCCTCTTGTTCTGTAAACATGCCCTGTACCAACAGGAAACGTGGACTTTCCATTTCTCCACCAGTTCGGGTTTTTATTCGGCGAGAAATTCTGGCGATACGTCAAATTGCTTGGTTGCTTTTTATATTCATACAGAGTGCAGTATCTCTCCCAGACTTTTATAGCCAGGAGGAATGTGTCCACTTTGGGCTGCATCCCAACTGACACTCTATTCCCTATTTAGTGCACTAATTTGACCAATGCCCATAAGGCTCTGGTCAAAAGAAGTGCACTACATAGGGAATATAGGGTGCCATTTGGGACGCAACCTTAAGTCTCCCTGTTATAAGCCTGGGATAGAGGCCTATTCTTCAGCTGCTGTTTGAAGGGTGGAAAATCAGGATGTTTAAATCAAACCAAGGGGTCTGAGAACGACCACAGTTATTACGAGGAGTAGGAGAGAGAGGAGAGGAGAGAGGAAGAGAGAGAGAGGGAGAGAGAGAGAGAGAGCTGAGAGAGAGAGAGAGAGAAGGAGAGAGAGAGAGATAGGATATCGAGAGATGAGAGCTAATAGTAGATAAGAGAGCTCTACGCGCGTCTCTATAATATGAGCCATACTATATCAGATAGCCCCGTCATAAGCTCCCTCCTCTCTAATAATCTCGTATGAGCATTACGAGTATAGTGATTTATACTCTCTGCTTGAATACTACTCATATCTCACTATATCTTTCGATATAACTCTCTCTCCTCGTTCTCGCCTCTCTCCTCTCTCCTCTCCGCTCTCTCTCTTACATCGCTATTTCCCTCATCTCTCATCTTCTTGTCTTCGCTTTACTTCCGCGTTTTGTCCTCCTCGCTGCTCTCATCTCCGCTCTCAGATCTTGCGCCGAGCAGGGTACAGTACAGATGATAGCATAGAAGAGAGTGGGGTTGTAGTGGAGTGTGTAGATAGGTTGTGACACATGTAACCAGCTAGAGAATTAGTGGCTGCATTGTAGAGTCAGTATTTCAGTATTTTTCACAGCTGGGTTGGTAGTTGAAGGTAAAAGCGCCTCCCTCAGGACAAAGTTGAACTCTAATCACCAGTCATGTTACCTCAGTAACACATTGTCATTCGGCTGTAACAGAAGTGGATATCCTCTACTGTTTGAGGAACATACTGTCATTAGGCTACAGAGTAAGAGGTATGAAGTCTCTTACGTGTGGTAGGAAGCAGTGTGAGACTCTATAGGTATTGTAGTTTAATAACTTTATTCAACCATTAGTGATCTATCGTAATTAAACAGAAGGGGGAAAAAATTTTGGGAAAATTAAAACACTTGTTACACCTTTAGGGGAATGGTGTTTAAGGGAAAAGATTTAAGAAACAAGGGGTGAGAAAAACCCAGTGAAGAGAGAGAGATGAGAGAAGAGAGGATAGGAGAGAGAGCATAGAGAGAGAGAAAAGAAAAGGAGAGATGAAGAGGAATGGATTAGAAACCCTAACCCCGCTTAGGAAGAGGACGATAGCATGAAAAAGAAATAAGAGGACAGAAAATTTCGATTGGGGTTTTCATATCTTCTTTTTTTTTTTTATCATTTTTTATCTATCTCTTATTTTTTTTCCCCATTTCCAAATTCCTTTTTGTCTTCCTAAAATTTAACATAATATAGTTTTTAACATATTTTTTCATATTTCTCTTTCCTCGATAAGTTTGTTTTAATCCCCTTTTTCCCGGGGATTAAGGAAATGGAAAAAATTGAATTTGGTTAGGTTTCACAGGGATGGTGGTAGAACGTACCGTTAGAATTTAATTCTATTTAAGAAAGTTTTAAGAACCTCCTTGTTGAAAAATTTTTCCCCTTAACATTTTAAATACCTGTAAAATGAAATATCCTATGTTTGAAGGAACTATGTCTTAGGGTAAGTAGAGTATGAATTTATTTGAAGTGGATTGTAATAGTATTGAGTTAACTAACTAAAAACTAAACCCATAGTTTAAGCTTAAGGGTTTGAAAAAACCTAGATCTGCCTCTAACTCCACTCCCTTGAGGAAGTACTGGCTGTGGAAGTCCATTAGTTTCTCCAGGTTCCCAAAGATGACGCTCCGTTTTCCCCTGAGGTCCTGCGGGAGGTCTCCTCTCTCCATCTCGGGGAAGTAGTGCTCGATGATGTAGCGGAGGGAACGCACGTAATCTCTCTCCGTGGTCACCATCTCATCCACGATGTGACGCAGTTTACTGTGGAGGGAGAGAGAGGACTGTTAGACTGGTCAGTTTACTGTGGAGGGAGAGAGAGGACTGTTAGACTGGTCAGTTTACTGTGGAGGGAGAGAGAGGACTGTTAAGACTGGTCAGTTTACTGTGGAGGGAGAGAGAGGACTGTTAGACTGGTCAGTTTACTGTGGAGGGAGAGAGAGGACTGTTAAGACTGGTCAGTTATGTGGAGGGAGAGAGAGGACTGTTAGACTGGTCAGTTTACTGTGGAGGGAGAGAGAGGACTGTTAAGGACTGGTCAGTTTACTGTGGAGGGAGAGAGAGGACTGTTTAAGATGGTCAGTTTATGTGGAGGGAGAGAGAGGACTGTTAGACTGGTCAGTTTACTGTGGAGGGAGAGAGAGGACTGTTAAGACTGGTCAGTTTACTGTGGAGGGAGAGAGAGGACTGTTAAGACTGGTCAGTTTACTGTGGAGGGAGAGAGAGGACTGTTAGACTGGTCAGTTTACTGTGGAGGGAGAGAGAGGAGGAGAGGAGTGTTAAACTGTCCAGTGTGGTCCTCAGTCCCCAACTACCTGTCTCAACATGTCAGTGTGGTCCTCAGTCCCCAACTACCTGTCTCAACATGTCAGTGTGGTCCTCAGTCCCCAACTACCTGTCTCAACATGTCAGTGTGGTCCTCAGTCCCCAACTACCTGTCTCAACATGTCAGTGTGGTCCTCAGGACCCAGCTACCTGTCTCAACATGTCAGTGTGGTCCTCAGTCCCCAACTACCTGTCTCAACATGTCAGTGTGGTCCTCAGTCCCCAAACTACCTGTCTCAACATGTCAGTGTGGTCCTCAGTCCCCAGCTACCTGTCTCAACATGTCAGTGTGGTCCTCAGTCCCCAACTACCTGTCTCAACATGTCAGTGTGGTCCTCAGTCCCCAACTACCTGTCTGAACATGTCAGTGTGGTCCTCAGTCCCCAACTACCTGTCTCAACATGTCAGTGTGGTCCTCAGGACCCAGCTACCTGTCTCAACATGTCAGTGTGGTCCTCAGTCCCCAACTACCTGTCTCAACATGTCAGTGTGGTCCTCAGTCCCCAACTACCTGTCTCAACATGTCAGTGTGGTCCTCAGTCCCCAACTACCTGTCTCAACATGTCAGTGTGGTCCTCAGTCCCCAACTACCTGTCCCAACATGTCAGTGTGGTCCTCAGTCCCCAACTACCTGTCTCAACATGTCAGTGTGGTCCTCAGTCCCCAACTACCTGTCTCAACATGTCAGTGTGGTCCTCAGGACCCAGCTCCCTGTCTCAACATGTCAGTGTGGTCCTCAGGACCCAGCTACCTTCTCAACATGTCAGTGTGGTCCTCAGTCCCCAACTACCTGTCTCAACATGTCAGTGTGGTCCTCAGGACCCAGCTACCTGTCTCAACATGTCAGTGTGGTCCTCAGTCCCCAACTACCTGTCTCAACATGTCAGTGTGGTCCTCAGGACCCCAGCTACCTGTCTCAACATGTCAGTGTGGTCCTCAGGACCCAGCTACCTGTCTCAACATGTCAGTGTGGTCCTCAGTCCCCCAACTACCTGTCTCAACATGTCAGTGTGGTCCTCAGGACCCAGCTACCTGTCTCAACATGTCAGTGTGGTCCTCAGTCCCCAAACTACCTGTCTCAACATGTCAGTGTGGTCCTCAGGACCCAACTACCTGTCTCAACATGTCAGTGTGGTCCTCAGTCCCCCAACTACCTGTCTCAACATGTCAGTGTGGTCCTCAGTCCCCAACTACCTGTCTCAACATGTCAGTGTGGTCCTCAGTCCCCAACATGTCAGTGTGGTCCTCAGTCCCCAACATGTCAGTGTGGTCCTCAGTCCCCAACTACCTGTCTCAACATGTCAGTGTGGTCCTCAGTCCCCAACTACCTGTCTCAACATGTCAGTGTGGTCCTCAGTCCCCAGCTACCTGTCTCAACATGTCAGTGTGGTCCTCAGTCCCCAACTACCTGTCTCAACATGTCAGTGTGGTCCTCAGGACCCAGCTACCTGTCTCAACATGTCAGTGTGGTCCTCAGTCCCCAACTACCTGTCTCAACATGTCAGTGTGGTCCTCAGTCCCCAACATGTCAGTGTGGTCCTCAGTCCCCAGCTAGCTGTCTCAACATGTCAGTGTGGTCCTCAGTCCCCAACTACCTGTCTCAACATGTCAGTGTGGTCCTCAGTCCCCAACTACCTGTCTCAACATGTCAGTGTGGTCCTCAGTCCCCAACTACCTGTCTCAACATGTCAGTGTGGTCCTCAGTCCCCAGCTACCTGTCTCAACATGTCAGTGTGGTCCTCAGTCCCCAACTACCTGTCTCAACATGTCAGTGTGGTCCTCAGTCCCCAACATGTCAGTGTGGTCCTCAGTCCCCCAGCTAGCTGTCTCAACATGTCAGTGTGGTCCTCAGTCCCCAACTACCTGTCTCAACATGTCAGTGTGGTCCTCAGGACCCAGCTACCTGTCTCAACATGTCAGTGTGGTCCTCAGTCCCCAACATGTCAGTGTGGTCCTCAGTCCCCAGCTACCTGTCTCAACATGTCAGTGTGGTCCTCAGTCCCCAACTACCTGTCTCAACATGTCAGTGTGGTCCTCAGTCCCCAACATGTCAGTGTGGTCCTCAGTCCCCAGCTACCTGTCTCAACATGTCAGTGTGGTCCTCAGTCCCCAACTACCTGTCTCAACATGTCAGTGTGGTCCTCAGTCCCCAACTACCTGTCTCAACATGTCAGTGTGGTCCTCAGTCCCCAACTACCTGTCTCAACATGTCAGTGTGGTCCTCAGGACCCAGCTACCTGTCTGAACATGTCAGTGTGGTCCTCAGTCCCCAACTACCTGTCTCAACATGTCAGTGTGGTCCTCAGGACCCAGCTACCTGTCTCAACATGTCAGTGTGGTCCTCAGGACCCAGCTACCTGTCTCAACATGTCAGTGTGGTCCTCAGTCCCCAACTACCTGTCTCAACATGTCAGTGTGGTCCTCAGGACCCCAACTACCTGTCTCAACATGTCAGTGTGGTCCTCAGTCCCCAACTACCTGTCTCAACATGTCAGTGTGGTCCTCAGGACCCAGCTACCTGTCTCAACATGTCAGTGTGGTCCTCAGTCCCCAACTACCTGTCTCAACATGTCAGTGTGGTCCTCAGGACCCAGCTACCTGTCTCAACATGTCAGTGTTGTCCTCAGGACCCAACTACCTGTCTCAACATGTCAGTGTGGTCCTCAGTCCCCAACTACCTGTCTCAACATGTCAGTGTGGTCCTCAGGACCCAACTACCTGTCTCAACATGTCAGTGTGGTCCTCAGTCCCCAACTACCTGTCTCAACATGTCAGTGTGGTCCTCAGTCCCCAACTACCTGTCTCAACATGTCAGTGTGGTCCTCAGGACCCAGCTACCTGTCTCAACATGTCAGTGTGGTCCTCAGTCCCCAACTACCTGTCTCAACATGTCAGTGTGGTCCTCAGGACCCAGCTACCTGTCTCAACATGTCAGTGTGGTCCTCAGGACCCAACTACCTGTCTCAACATGTCAGTGTGGTCCTCAGTCCCCAACTACCTGTCTCAACATGTCAGTGTGGTCCTCAGTCCCCAACTACCTGTCTCAACATGTCAGTGTGGTCCTCAGGACCCAGTTACCTGTCTCAACATGTCAGTGTGGTCCTCAGGACCCAGCTACCTGTCTCAACATGTCAGTGTGGTCCTCAGTCCCCAACTACCTGTCTCAACATGTCAGTGTGGTCCTCAGTCCCCAGCTACCTGTCTCAACATGTCAGTGTGGTCCTCAGTCCCCAGCTACCTGTCTCAACATGTCAGTGTGGTCCTCAGTCCCCAGCTACCTGTCTCAACATGTCAGTGTGGTCCTCATTCCCCAACATGTCAGTGTGGTCCTCAGGACCCAGCTACCTGTCTCAACATGTCAGTGTGGTCCTCAGGACCCAACTACCTGTCTCAACATGTCAGTGTGGTCCTCAGGACCCAGCTACCTGTCTCAACATGTCAGTGTGGTCCTCAGGACCCAACTACCTGTCTCAACATGTCAGTGTGGTCCTCAGGACCCAACTACCTGTCTCAACATGTCAGTGTGGTCCTCAGGACCCAACTACCTGTCTCAACATGTCAGTGTGGTCCTCAGGACCCAGCTCCCTGTCTCAACATGTCAGTGTGGTCCTCAGGACCCAGCTACCTGTCTCAACATGTCAGTGTGGTCCTCAGGACCCAACTACCTGTCTCAACATGTCAGTGTGGTCCTCAGGACCCAACTACCTGTCTCAACATGTCAGTGTGGTCCTCAGGACCCAGCTACCTGTCTCAACATGTCAGTGTGGTCCTCAGGACCCAGCTACCTGTCTCAACATGTCAGTGTGGTCCTCAGTCCCCAACTACCTGTCTCAACATGTCAGTGTGGTCCTCAGGACCCAGCTACCTGTCTCAACATGTCAGTGTGGTCCTCAGGACCCAGCTACCTGTCTCAACATGTCAGTGTGGTCCTCAGGACCCAGCTACACAGCCCATCTGAAATTAGCCCACTCAACTACCATATTGTTATTTATTTTGCTCATTTGCACCCCAGTATCTCTATTTGCACATCATCTTCTGCACATCTATCATTCCAGTGTTAATACTAATTGGAATTATTTTGCACTATAGCCTATTTATTGCCTTACCTCCATAACTTGCTACATTTGCACACACTGTATATATATTTTCTATTGTATTTTTGACTTTATGTTTTGTTTTACCCCCATATGGTAAATCTGTGTTGTTGTTGTTTTTATCACACTGCTTTGCTTTATCTTGGCCAGGTCGCAGTTGTAAATGAGAACTTGTTCTCAACTGGCTTACCTGGTTAAATAAAGGGGGAATAAAATAAAAAATAAATAAAATATGGGGTCAGCCACCACAGACACCCAGACACCACAGACACCCAGCCAACCACAGACACCCAGCCACCACAGACACCCAGCCACCACAGACACCCACAGACACACAGACACCCAGCCACCCAGACACCACAGACACCCAGACACCCAGCCACCACAGACACCCAGCCACCACAGACACCACAGACACCCAGAACCACAGACACCCAGACACCACAGACACACAGACACCCAGCCACCACAGACACCCAGCCACCACAGACACCCAGCCACCACAGACACCCAGCCACCACAGACACCCAGCCACCACAGACACCCAGCCACCACAGACACCCAGACACACAACACCAGCACACCACAGACACCCAGCCACCACAGACACCCAGCCACCACAGACACCCTGCCACCACAGACACCCTGCCACCACAGACACCCAGCCACCACAGACACCCAGACACCAACACCCAACAGACACCCTGCCACCACAGACACCCAGCCACCACAGACACCCTGCCACCACAGACACCCAGCCACCACAGACACCCAGCCACCACAGACACTGTGCACCAACAGGCACAAACTAAATCTATTCAAAGATGAAGGGGACTAAGTAAACCTTTGTTGTCTTGCCTCTTGTTGCTTTGGTCTCTTCAGAGTATAGACTGTTGTGGTTTCTCTAGACTATGGCAACTCTCCAACACAAGAGCAATGGATTCTAAACACCAAAGCAACAAAGAAAGGCAACAGCATGCTGGGGGTCTCTCAGCTTCTCCCTCCTTCTCCTTCCCTCCCTCAGTTCATCTCTCTCCCCCCCTCCCTCCCCCCTCCCTCCCTCCAGTGTGCCAGTGCAGGGGGGTTCTGTGCCACCCTGTGTGGGGTAAGGGTCTGTGAAGAGTGTGATTGGCGCTCTGGTGACAGCCTCTCGGCATCAGGCCCAGCCTCCATACGGCCACACACAGAGCCTTTTACACACACTCAACAAAAGGTACTGTCTAACAGTCAAGGCCAACGTGCCTGTGTGTGTAGCTGGACTAGACTGGTACCTACCTGCCCTTGGCGCGGGGCTCTGGTGCCGGACTACTGGTAGTGCTGGTGGGGGGGGTCTTCAGTGCCTCTCCTGCTGCCCAGCCAGGAGGCGTCATTCTGGGGGAGTAGGGTCGTTCGGCCACCTCCCTACTACTGACCTCCAGGCCTTTAATAAACACCCCAGTGTTCCCGCGCCGCGCTGGCTCGCTCAACGTACGCTGGCAGGTCCCATAGCGGGAGGAGTCAGGGGTGGCGGGGGCAGGGCTCTGGCAGTCGAAGCTCTGGGTCTTGCGGAGCGGGGGTCGGCGAGCAGGGTTAAGGGCGGAGCTTGGCTCCAGGGGGGGCAGGGAGGGGGAGAAGGAGCAGGAGGAGGTACGGCCCTGAGCCTCCATACGGGCCCGGTGGGACGACTCCTCGGAGGAAGTGCTACGGGTGAGGCGTTGGGTGGAGAGGGGGGTGTGGAGCGGGGTGTGGTGGGGGGTGAGGGGGAGCTTGTGCTCCAGACCGTAGGGCCCCTCTCTGTCCCCTCCTCCGGTCTCCTGTCTGGGGCTGCAGGCGGACTGAGCTGAGGCAGAGCTGGAAGTGGAGGAGAGTCTCTCTCTGCCCCCCCACACCCCACTAAAGGCCTTTCTACAGACATATGACACACTGCTGCTCCTCTCGTGTCCCTTGCCTACACGGCTGTTACCGTCAGAGTAGCGTCTGGGGGTGGCGTCCCCTGCCCCGCTGCCCTTCCCTGTACCTGTTGTACCCGACCCGGGTGACTCTCCCGCGGGCAGGGCTCGCCTCGTCCTCAGGGCGGCCTCCAGCTTCTTCTCAAACATCTGCTTGGTCTCCTGGCACTTGGACCAGGCGAACTTCCACTGTTTGAGGCCCTGCTCACTCTTCACCTCCCCAGCCAGCTCCTTCATCTCCTGGAAGCAGGGGTCGGGGATAGGGGGGTGCTGCCGGCGGTACCCCTCCAGACAGCTGATCACCCCCTGGCACTTGTCAGGCACTGTGCAGTCCTCCATGCTGATGCTGGCCAAGTGGCGCATCCCCTCCAACGCCCACTCATATGCCTGGAGAGAGAGAGAAGACATTTAGTTAATTTAATCAATAGTTGTCTTGAATGTTCCAAACTCATACGTCTGGAGAGAGAGAGGGGAGGAAAAACAAGTCATTCTTCTGCTACACTTCTCATGTTGGTCATTTAGCAGACACTCTTATCCAGAGAGAATTACAGTCAGTGTATTAAACTAAGGTGGGTAGGAAGAGAGAGGGAGAGAACAGATAGATAGATACAGAGAGAGAGAGAGAGAGAGAGAGAGAGAGAGATAGAAAGAGAGAGAGAGATAGAAGGAGAGAGATAATCCACAAACAAAGACTACCCGTGCGTTAGTGAACCTAGTAGGACCGTCTGGGAGGCGGCCCGTACTATTTACCTCAACACAGCTCAGTGGCTCTAGGCCACAATGGGCCTGGTCTTCACACGTGTTAGAAAGGAGACAAGGAACTGACTGAAAGACTATTGTCCACTCCTCTCAGGGTGAGGGTGGGTGGACAGGGAGAGAGGTACAGAGAGGTGTGGGGTCAGGAGAGAAGCCCTCTCTGCTCTGTAAACAACAGAGGAATGTGTGGCGGTGCTGGGAGGTCTGACCCCATATCCATACCTTAGCAGCAGGAGACCCTCACATACACACACAGCTCCTTAATGAGCTTTAACAAGCTGTCCAATCACTAGCTTCCTGGCAGATTCTCTAACGCTGATGAGAAAGACATGCACGGTACAAGTTAACACTTCTAACATGTTAATCCTCTAACCCGGACGCTTATAAGAAATCCCGCTATGCCCTCCGACGAACCATCAAACAGGCAAAGAGTCAATACAGGACTAAGATTGAATCGTACTACACCGGCTCTGACGCTCGTCGGATGTGGCAGGGCTTGAAAACGATTACAGACAACAAAGGGAAGCACAGCCGCGAGCTGCCCAGTGACACAAGCCTACCAGACGAGCTAAACCACTTCTATGCTCACTTCGAGGCAAGCAACATTGAAGCATGCATGAGAGCACCAGCTGTTCCGGATGACTATGTAATCACGCTCTCCGTAGCCGATGTGAGTAAGACTTTTAAGCAGGTCAACATTCACAAGGCCGCAGGTCCAGACGGATTACCAGGACGTGTACTCCGAGCATGTGCTGACCAACTGGCAAGTGTCTTCACTGACATTTTCAACATGTCCCTGACTGAGTCTGTAATACCAACATGTTTCAAGCAGACCACCATAGTCCCCGTGCCCAAGGACACTAAGATAACCTGCCTAAATGACTACCGACCCGTAGCACTGACGTCTGTAGCCATGAAGTGCTTTGAAAGGCTGGTCATGGCTCACATCAACACCATTATCCCAGAAACCCTAGACCCACTCCAATTTGCATACCGCTCCAACAGATCCACAGATGATGCAATCTCTATTGCACTCCACACTGCCCTTTCCCACCTGGACAAGAGGAACACCTACGTGAGAATGCTATTCATTGACTACAGCTCAGCATTCAACACCATAGTGCCCTCAAAGCTCATCACTAAGCTAAGGATCCTGGGACTAAACACCTCCCTCTGCAACTGGATTCTGGACTTCCTGACGGGGCGCCCCCAGGTGGTAAGGGTAGGTAACAACACATCTGCCACACTGATCCTCAACACGAAGGGCCCCTCAGGGGTGCGTGCTCAGTCCCCTCCTGTACTCCCTGTTCACCCATGACTGCATGGCCAGGCACGACTCCAACACCATCATTAAGTTTGCCGACGACACAACAGTGGTAGGCCTGATCACCGACAACGATGAGACAGCCTATAGGGAGGAGGTCAGAGACCTGGCCGTGTGGTGCCAGGATAACAACCTCTCCCTCAACGTGACCAAGACAAAGGAGATGATTGTGGACTACAGGAAAAAAAAGAGGGCTGAGCACGTCCCCATTCTCATTGACGGGGCTGTAGTGGAACAGGTTGAGAGCTTCAAGTTTCTTGGTGTCCACATCACCAACGAACTATCATGGTCCAAACACACCAAGACAGTCGTGAAGAGGGCACGACAAAGCCTATTCCCCCTCAGGAGACTGAAAAGATTCGGCATGGGTCCTCAGATCCTCAAAAAATTCTACAGCTGCACCATCGAGAGCATCCTGACTGGTTGCATCACCGCCTGGTATGGCAACTGCTCGGCCTCTGACCGCAAGGCACTACAGAGGACAGTGCGTACGGCCCAGTACATCACTGGGGCCAAGCTTCCTGCCATCCAGGACCTCTATACCAGGCGGTGTCAGAGGAAGGCCCTCAAAATTGTCAAAGACTCCAGCCACCCTAGTCATAGACTGTTCTCTCTGCTACCGCACGGCAAGCGGTACCGGAGTGCCAAGTCTAGGTCCAAAAGACTTCTCAACAGCTTCTACCCCCAAGCCATAAGACTCATGAACAGCTAATCATGGCTACCCGGACTATTTGCACTGCCCCCCCGACCCCATCTTTTTACGCTGCTGCTACTCTGTTAATTATTTATGCATAGTCACTTTAACTCTACCCACATGTACATATTACTTCAACTACCTCAACTAGCCGGTGCCCCCGCACATTGACTCTGCACCGGTAACCCACTGTATATATAGCCTCCCTACTGTTATTTTATTTCTGCTCTTTTTTTCTCAACACTTTTTTGTTGTTGTTTTATTTTACTTTTTTATTAAAATAAACGCACTGTTGGTTAAGGGCTGTAAGTAAGCATTTCACTGTAATGTCTGCACCTGTTGTATTCGGCGCATGTGGCCAATAAATTTTTGATTTGATTTGATTTGAATCCATGCCATTTAACTAAGGAGTCAGAATCCATATCATTATCATCAACACAGGACATGTTCAAAGTTCATGACGACCAAGAGAAGACAGTCTATATTTTGGCTGAATGAATGACCAGACCAGGGCTGCGTTTCAAACTCAAAGTAGACAGCCCTCGGCCCTAAACCCTCAGCACTTGAATTACGTTTTACATCGTCACATCCGAGTGTATCTTAAATGATCGGAGAGGCAACGTCCTTGGTGGAAATCTTGAAGTTGAGCCTAAAAACAACCAACCTAAAGGCTATTGATGTACCTAGCAAGCTAACGTAGCTAGCTAGCACTCCTGTCAGGTAGCTAGCTACAGTTACCCATAGCTGGCTAGCTAGTTTTAGCTAGCACTCCTGTCAGGTAGCTAGCTACGTTACCCTAGCTGGCTAGCTAGTTTTAGCTAGCACTCCTGTCAGGTAGCTAGCTACAGTTACCCATAGCTGGCTAGCTAGTTTTAGCTAGTACTCCTGTCAGGTAGCTAGCTACAGTTACCCATATCTGGCTAGCTAGTTTTAGCTAGCACTCCTGTCAGGTAGCTAGCTACAGTTACCCATAGCTGGCTAGATAGTTTTAGCTAGCACTCCTGTCAGGTAGCTAGCTACAGTTACCCATAGCTGGCTAGCTAGTTTTAGCTAGCACTCCTGTCAGGCAGCTAGGTACAGTTACCATAGCTGGCTAGCTAGTTTTAGCTAGCACTCCTGTCAGGTAGCTAGCTACAGTTACCCATAGCTGGCTAGCTAGTTTTAGCTAGCACTCCTGTCAGGTAGCTAGGTACAGTTACCATAGCTGGCTAGCTAGTTTTAGCTAGCACTCCTGTCAGGCAGCTAGGTACAGTTACCCATAGCTGGCTAGCTAGTTTTATAGTTGGGTCATTTATTCCAATACATTTCAGAATTCCCAAAAATATGTTTATGAATCTAGCTATGTTTTATAGGCTCCTCACTACAAGACTAAGCCAATTAGCCAACGCTAAAATCAATGTCGTCTATATATATTTAGCTAGCTGCTTCATACTTTTCTCTGACATGCTGAAAATGCAGCCTTGTTGATTCAATTTGACACTTCCCGGCCACCAGAGTTTGACATGTGACTATAGTTTGCATTGAATTGTGGGTCATATCAACCCCGCAAGTGACCAAAGTTCTTCACTCGCTCCCTCAAGCTAAACCGAGGGCTGAGGGGTCAACGTCTGTAAATTGGACCTCCACTTCAGATGGCAATCAAACTGCATACGGTTTTGACGGGGATTCCCCCGAGGGAAAGTGGCTAGCGCAAGGGCTGAGGGGGTAAAAATTAAGTGTTTGGACTGCAGCCCAGGACATTGACAATCTCTTTCAGAAGAGGATTTTCCTCTGAACCTGACATTGGGGAATCTTTCAATTTTAAATCAAGTCTCTTTTGAATCACTCTATTCAACACGCTCTAAAGCAAAACAAGTAGAGACATCATGGCCCAAATGGCACCCTATTCCCTACATAGTGCACTACTTTTGACCAGGGCTCATAGGGTGGACTGGAAGCCCCCATAGGCATCTGGTCAAAAGTAGTGCACTATGTAGGGCCAGAGCCCATAGGGTGGACTGGAAGCCCCCATAGGTATCTGGTCAAAAGTAGTGCACTATGTAGGGCCAGAGCCCATCTTGGGGTGTCCGAGCTTGCTGGCTTCAGGCCTCAGCGTATAGAAGCTGGCTAGGGTCTCACAGGAGATTAAGGCCAGATCAAACGCTCACTGCTGTGACCCCGGAGGGAGAGAGAGAGCGGTGATTGCTTAGCAGGCCTGATGCTGAGCTGAGCGGAGCCACCGGGCCCCTAGACATTCCCTACAGGCCTTTAGAATTCCTCTCTTCCCTCTGAATAACTGGCCCTGCTGACAGAGACTCTCTTTCTCTCTCTTTTATTTTTGGCCCCTAGGTGCTGTTTCCCAGTGCATCCATCCCGCCAACCCCGCAACTGTCCCCTCCCCCTGGCTGCCCTGTGTATGTCCCTAATGGCCCAGCGTGACCTTGCAGGGAGAGTGTAGGTGACACTACGGCCACATACCAGCGGTCTGAGGGCTGCGAGGGCCACAGCACTGAGACACTAAAGCTACTAACCCTAACCCTAACGCCAGGGTGCAGGCGAGAGGTCACCCACACCGGGACAATGGGAGATACTAATGGGTGACGGCACAGAGGAAAAGGGCAACTTGTGGAGCACAAATATCATTGTAAATACAACCAATATTGATCTGTTTACTTGTCTTCCCCTACTATTAAAACATAGCTCATAATATAACATCTGATCTTTATTGTTTTAAACTTTTATGAGTGTTTAATGTTTACTGTTTTTGTTGATGTTTTTTGTTTATTGTCGAAATATGTTTCCCATGACAATAAAACCCCTTTGAATTGAATTGCGAAATAGATATAGATAGATAGATAGATAGAGAGAGAGAAAGAGACAGAGACGGATCAGTCTGAGAATTAGACTGCAGTCCAGTTCAAACGCATTGAGACACTGAATGAATCAAATGGGCGAAAAGTCATAAAAAAAATAAGTCTATTCATTGATGTGGGATGTGTTGTAGCTGTTTGGTAACTGGTGAAAGTTAGATATCCTCAGCCAAAGGAAAATAGAGCCAGAAATAGATCCATGGCAACACAACAGTCCTTAGCGACACAAAAACAAAGTGTCGTTGTGTCCATGTATGAGAGGAGAGAAGTAGGTGTGAGTGGGACAATGTGAGGGTTACAGCTGAAGAGGTTACTGGCCCAAAGCCCCTATCTCTCTCTCTATCTCTCTCTCCCTCCTTCTCTCCTCCTCTCTTCTCTCTCGTCATCTGTCCTGTCCTGGCTGTCTGTCTCCCTCTCTCTCTATCTCATCTCTATAATGGTATGTCTGTCTCTCTATCCTGCTCCTATATCTAGAGGGAGCTGGCAGTAGCGTAGCGAGAGAGAGAGAGAGAGAGTAGAGGGAGAGATAATAAGAGAGAGAGATCGTGAGATAGCGATAGAGGGGAGGAGAGATGATAGAGACGGGAGGAGCGAGATATGAGCCGAGAGTCGAACGTGCGAGAGAGAGAGAGATAAAGATAGAGCTAGGGAGAGAGACTAGAGAGGTGAGATCTCTTCTGTCGCTTGTCTAGCGATAGGACGATAGATAGAGAAGAGAGAGAGGGGAAGAGAGGAGAGGATATATATCGAGAGATCTAGACTAAGATGAATGAAGGGATAGGGAGAGGGAAGAGGGATGCATGAGATAGAGAGAGTAGAGAGACGAAGAGAGGATGGAGAAAGAGAGAAGAGTATAAGAGAGAGAGAGAGAGAGAGATATGAGAGAGATAGAGAGAGGGAGAGATGAGATATATAGAGCGTATGATAGATATCGCTTGTGTGTCGATAGATGATGTGTATATATCTATCTAGAGCGAGAGAGGGAGAGCGAGAAGGAGAGAGAGGGAGAGAGAGAGAGGTCGCTCTATCTCTCTCTTGTCTCTCTCTCTCTATTCTTCCTCTCTCTCATCTCTCCACTCTCATCCCCTCTCCCTCTCTCTCTTCTCTCTCTAATGATTTATTGAAATGGCAAGTGAAATTACTTACATTGTCAAAGTATATATATATTTTTAGCTAGTTTATTGAAGGAACATTGCATTTAGTTTTGAACTAGCTGGTTTGTGTTTCTTTCGTTTCATATGAAGTGGCTGGCTCAGGCTTAGAGATGTAATGGACAAGTGTTCATGTACATTATCAAACGTCAGAAATACCGCTCCTTCAACAACCACTAAACTCCTTAGCTAGATGTCAAATTGCGCAATCAAGAACTCCTCTGCAAAACTTCAAAAATGATTCTTGAGTTATGTTGACTTTATTCTGAAAGAAGTTTGAGGTCGAAGTGGTGTTGTTGTTGTGCTAGGTAACACGCTGAGATTCATGGGAAGAGTTCTGCCAAGGGAACCGATTCTTCAAAAATGTAATGATGACAAAAACTTTACTCAGTAGGTCACTCCCATAACATTCTGTGGTCACTCCCACTAAGGTCAACTTAGAATGGGTGATGTCCCAGGCTGATATGCTCTGTGCCCAATAGCCTGGGGACGAGGTTACTCTCCCTGTAGCCTTCATCCAGGGGACCAGATCAAACTCTACAACCAACCAACGGATGCTCTAATGCCTTCACCCAGTGGACCAGATCAAACTCTACAACCAACGGATGCTCTAATGCCTTCAGCCCAGTTTGATAGAGTGTGGGAGAGGTTTAGGATGACATCATTCCTGAATGGTTTGCAGGCGCCGGGCACCTTTGAAGTGTGAATGGGTTGTGTACAAGGAGGGAGGGATGGTTTGATTGGTGAGCGCCTAGATAAAGCCAGTGAGGAGGCCAGAGTGGTCCGGGGAGCTCAGCACATCTCCTCTCCTCTAGAAGGCCCCTGCTTTGAGAACAGACACAAAGGGGCCAGCTCCCTCCTTTTGACTGGGAGGGGGAAGAGAGGGGGGGAGGTGCCAGATAAAGAGCTGAGAGGGAAGAGGAGAAGAAGAGGCCTTCAGCTTTTCTACACAGGGATAAATTAACATGACGGTTGAGTGGTGTTTTTTCTCTCTCTGAAGAGTGAGAGACAGAGAGAGAGAGAGATAAGGAGAGAGAGAGTGAGAAGAGAGAGAGAGAGAGAGAGAGAGAGAGAGAGAGAGAGAAAGAGAAAGGCCGCTGTAGGAAGACCTGGCTCTCAAGAGAAGACAGGCTATGTGCACACTGCCCACAAAATGAGTTGGAAACTGAGCTGCACTTCCTAACCTCCTGCCAAATGTATGATCATATTAGAGACACATATTTCCCTCAGATTACACAGACCCACAAAGAATTAGAAAACAAACCCAATTTTGATAAACTCCCTTATCTACTGGGTGGAAATAACCACAGTGTGCCATCACAGCATGCAAGATTGTTGGACCTGTTGCCACAAAAAAAGGGCGAACCAGTTGAAGAACAAACACCATTGGAAATACAACCCCATTTTATGTTTATTTATTTTCCCTTTTGTACTTACTATTTGTACATTGTTACAACACTGGTAAATTATATAAATAACATTAATATATAGATATATATATATACACGAAATATCGAACATATTTGAAAATGTATTTATTCTAGAATTTTGTTTGGAACTTCGGATTGGTAAAAATGGGGGTTTTTACTGTAAAATATTTTATTGTATATTCCCTATTTGTCATTAAGCTACTTGCACTCTTGGTAATGTTAACATACTTTTCCCATGCAATAAAGAGCCCATTAATTAGAATTGAATTGTGAAATTGCGAGAGAGACTATATTTAGAGAGGCATTTTGGTGGATTAAAACGGTTTCATGACAAACAGAAAAAAAAAAAAAAAAACCAAAACCATCGTACCCTGACCAAGAAAACGAAACACACCATTTTAACAACATCATCTGGGGAAGTGTCCTCAGACAGGAACATTTTTTGTTCTGATTTGGAAGCAGAGTATGACTATGTACATGAAAGCTATAAACGCATTATCCTAAGAATGGGGAACGGCTTGGAATTCCCGTCCATCTATTCTCTTCTCTTGGAACTAACATGGACTTTCTTCTACCTAAAGCAAACACACTCTATCTTGCAGCAGGTACTGTTGAAAGAAAATATGGTGGAAGCTCCTCTGGCTCGCAATCGGGGTCCACTTCAGGTAACATGGACAAACACCGACACAGACCTGTGCAGATTTGGCTGAGGTCATAATCATTTTCACAACTAGTTAAACCTGATTTTTAACTGTCTCCTTTTGTTTGACAGTCAGCTCCGATCCTTCTAGCCCAGTCTTTGAAATGAGCCATTCCCCTCACCCCAAAAAACACCCTGATAAATCATCTTAAATAAACATCTCTTAAAAACGACCACTAGACACAAACAAAACAAAAAAAAAAGCCAGAGAAACAAGCAGGAAGAGGTGACAGAGAGCGATAAAGAAAGGGAGAAGGACTCTTAAAATGAGGCACTCTAAATTTCATTTCAAGCTTCTGAGCCATACTAACCCTAGGCACCTGTTTATCCCTTCTCCTCTCCTCCCTCCTAATCCTCCGGAAACTGTTTTCCCCACCTTCTCCATCCCAAACCTTCCTTAATATCCATCCGGAAACTGTTTTCCACCTTCTCCTCCCTCCTTAATCCTCCCCCATCAAACCCCTCCCTCTCTGGCGTCACTTTGGCAACCACTTTGAAAAGGTTGACGATATCCGCAAAATCCTCAATTCACTCAACTCATCACTCAGGCAGATTGAGTCCCACTGGTCCCAAACTCAACAAGAACATAAACAACACGCTTCAAAACAATATGACACACTACATCTACATCCCCAAATCTCATAAACTATAGACTGAAATCCTGCGACTAACAGAAATGCCGGCAGATATCATCAAGCATTGGACGGGTCTGTCAGGAGGAACCAAAAAACAAAAGAGAGCCCACCACCCAACACCAAAAACCAGAACAAAAACCAAAAACAAAAGAAAAAACAACAACCCAAACCGAACCTCAACTTGACCTCTCTCTCCTCCCCTCAACGCTCTATAGATGAAAAATCCTAGCGAACTGTCCATGACCCGGCGAATACTCTTTCACAGTCTGTTTAAGAGGAGTCGTGGCCCAGCCCCTCAAGCTCGAAAAGACCGGAGCGCTTTTCTTCCTCTCCCGGGATTTGCCCTGCCCGCTCCAAGAAACGACTACTCCATCACAAAAAACGGTATTGACAACTCCATGTTGAACCCCCAGCCCTGATGCAAAGAACCTTGAGGCGTGACCAAACTGGAACAACACCCTGTCAGTTCTACTGCAACCATCAAAGCAGTGGACTTGCATCTGTTGAAGGTAATGGCATGCTCTACAACATAAAAAGGAAAAAAAATCCGGAAGCATATAGACGACCCGAAAAAAAAACCTCACAAAAAAACAGGCAGCGGCGGCTGTCCTAATCTCCAAGTGCACTTGTACTGCACCATCACAAGATCTGAAAAACAACTGAAAAAAACTCGCTGTTGAGCTGGTGCTCCCCGCTTGTGCCACCAAACCCCATGCACTTCCAACCAGAAAAATAATACTAAAACAGATCACCTGGTGCAGTTCAAAACACCTTCCCAAGTTCTCAATCTATAGATAAAACACCAACACAACAACACACCTCTCCTCCAAGCCCCTCCAAAGAAACTCCTCTTGCTTCGGTCGAAAAAAGCCGCATCCAAACTAACAAAACACGAACAAGGAATTAACAACAAAAACATCCCCTGTCTCCCAGAATTCTGGGCCTCTAAAAAACACAAAACTATTAAACCAGGACCCATACCTGAAATAGCCTGAAGAACACTTCGCTAGCCATGATGATCTGGCCTAATTTCCGTCATCTTTTAGCGGTTGAAGCCTGGGGACTTGGGAATTTTAATGAGTGCAAGATCCTAAAAAATGAAATATAAATACCTCGTAGTGAAGCATTTTGTTTTTTGGGGATAAAGAAAATCCTGTTGCAGAGTCAAGTAGCAAAATGAATAAGGGCATCTGGCATTCAAGGTTTATTAATACTAAACATTTTAATATGTCATACAAATAGATTCTGAATAGCGCTGTACTCAGGCGTGGGTTATGTGTAATCATAGTAGGGCATGCTGGTTGAAGGATTTTTCCACCACACCACCGCTGTTAACAATGGGACTTTAGATTCCAGCCTGACTGGACACACCAGACTACTAACTGTAGGTCCTACAATAGCTTAAGATAACAGCCTTACTGGACACACCACTACTAAACTGTAGGTTCTACTATGCATTAAGATACAGCCTGACCTGGACAACCACCAAACTCTAACTCTGATAGAGATTGCCTAAAACTGCATAAGAAGAAATACAGCCTGAAACATGAACCCACCACCAAACATACTGTACACTGTAAGGTCAACTTAATACTAAGCATTAAGATACAAAGCCTGAACTGGACAACCACCAAAACTACTACTGTATGTCTACTGCAATTAAGATACGCTCTGAGCGCTGACAACCACCAGCTACTAGAAAACTAAAGTAGTCATACTGCATTTAAGATACAGCACTGACTAAGGACAAAAAAACCACCCACTCTAAACTGTAAGAGTCTAACTGCATAAAGATACAGCCTAGAACGAACACCACCAACTACTACTTGTAAGGATCACTGCATAGATACAGCCTGACTGGACACACCTCACTACTACTGTAGGTCTCCTGCATTAAGATTACATCCTACATAGGACCCACCACTAAACTACGTAGGTCTACGATCATTAGATACCGCCTGACTGACACCACCCATCTACTGTAGGTCCTATACAACTTGCACTAAGATACAGCCTGCTGACACCACCAAAACTACTCCTGTAGTCTACTTGCATAATACAGCCTGACTGGACACCAAAAGCCACTACTACTGTAAGGATCATAACTGCATTAACGATACAGCCTGACATGGACACCCCACTACTACTGTCGGTTCTACTGCATTAAGAATACAGCCTGACAAATGAACAACCAAACTACTACGTAGGTTCTACTGGCGATTAAGATCAGCCCTGACTGGACACCACCACTACTACTGTAGGTCTACTGCATTAAGATACAGCCTGACTGGACACCAACCACACGACTATGGTGTCTACTGCTAAAGATACAGCCTGACTGGATCACCACCCAACTACTGTAGGTCTACTGCTTAAATCGCCCTGACTGGACACCACCACACTACTGTAAGTCTACTGCATTAAGATACAGCCTGACTGGACCCACCACTACTACTGTAGGTCTACTGCATTAAGATACAGCCTGACTGGACACCACCACTACTACTGTAGGTCTACTGCATTAAGATACAGCCTGACTGGACACCACCACTACTACTGTAGGTCTACTGCATTAAGATACAGCCTGACTGGACACCACCACTACTACTGTAGGTCTACTGCATTAAGATACAGCCTGACTGGACACCACTACTACTACTGTAGGTCTACTGCATTAAGATACAGCCTGAACTGGCACCACCACTACTACTTACTGTAGGTCTCTGCATTAAGATACGCCTGACTGTACAACCAACGCCACTACTACTGTATGTCTACTGCATTAGAATCATCTATGGACAACCACACTACTACGTTAGGTCTAATACTGCATAAGATACAGCCTGACTGGACACCACCACTACTACTGTAGGCCTACTGCATTAAGATACAGCCTGACTGGACACCACCACTACTACTGTAGGCCTACTGCATTAAGATACAGCCTGACTGGACACCACCACTACTACTGTAGGTCCTACTTGCCGTAAGATACAGCCTGACTGGACCCACACTACTACTGTAGGTTCTACTGCATATATACAGCCTGACTGGACACCACCACACTACTGTAGGTCTAACTGCATTAGATACCTCTGACTGGGACACCACTACTACTACTGTAGTCCTTACTGCATTAGATACAGCCTGACTGGACACCACCACTACTACTGTAGGCCTACTGCATTAAGATACAGCCTGACTGGACACCACCACTACTATTTAGTCTAACTGCATTAAGATACCGCTGACTGACACCACCAACTCCTACTGTCGGTCTACTGCATTAAGATAACAGCCTACTGACACGCACCCTATACGTAGGTCTACTGCATTAAAGATACAGCCTTGACTGACAACCACCACGACTTACTGTAGTCACTGGCCTTACATACATCCTGACTGGACACCACCACGCTACTGTGGTCTATAACTGAATTAAGATACAATCAGCCCTGACTGGACAAACCCACCCTACTACTGTAGGTCTACTGCATTAAAGATACAGCCTGACGGTGGACACCACCCACTACTACTGTAGAGGTCTAACTGCCATTAAGATACAGCCTGACTGGACACCACCACTACTACTGTAGACCTAACTGCCTAAAGATAAGCCTGACTGGACCCAACTACTACCAATACTACTGTAGCCTACTTGCATTAAGATACGCCTTACTGGACACCACCACTACTACTGTAGGCCTACTGCATTAAGATACAGCCTGACTGGACACCACCACTACTACTGGTAGGTCCTACGGCATTAAAAGATTACAGCCTGACTGGACACCACCACGACGTACTGTAAAGGAATCTAAAAAAACTGCAAATTAAGATACAAGCCTCCTAGGACACCAACACTACTACTGTAGGCCTACTGCATTAAGAATATACAGCCCTGACTAGGACACCCCAACCACGACGTACTAGTAGGTCAATAAACTGCATTAATACAAGCCTGACTTGGACACCACCACACTACTGTAGAGACTACTGCATATATTAAGATAACAGCCTGACGGTACCCACCTACTGTAATAAAAAAACTACTAGTATGCCCCCTAACTGCCAAATTAAGATACAACCACAAAAAACTGTGGGAGAATCAAGAACGCGAGGATAGACAGAGCGGAGAGAGCATAGAGCAAGAAATAGCGACAGAAGAGATATTCTCGTCCCCATCACGCTGTCGCAAGACGTCGCTGCGAGCACACTAATATCATAATCGACTGCCGCCTCGCCTCCCTCTGCTCTCTCTCTCTCCCTCGCTCCTGACGCGCGCTCATCGACTCTCTGCCACCTCGAGACGCTGCTGCGCTCCCTCTCGCGCGCGCGCTCGCCTCGCACTCGAAGCGCGGCGACGCGCCCTCTCGCAGCGCCCTCGCCCGCGCGCGCCCTCGCGCAGCTCGCGCTCGCGCCCTCATCACGACGCTACGCGCGCAAGCTGCGCTGCGCCCCTCTCAGCGCTCGCCCGCCCCTCGCAGCGCGCGCGTCGAGCGAACGGCGCCGCTACGCGCCGGTAAAATCGACGCAAACCCTCGCGCGCGCACGCGCGCGCGCGCCATGCGCGCGCCGCGACAATCCTCGACGAGGACGCTAGCGCGACGCGCTCCCCCTCGCAGCGCAGAGCGAATGCGCTACTCTCGCTGAGCGCAGAACTTCGATATAACTCCGAGACATAAACGGCGAGACCAATAAATAGAGAAGAACGACTAGAAAGAACACTCTAACGCAAATATCGCGCTCTCCTCGTCCGCCCCTCTGCGCGCGCCTCGCGCGCTCGTCTATCTAATCTCTCCACGTCCGACTACTCTCTGCGCGCCCTACCCTCCTGCTAGAGAGCAGCTACCATAGTGAAAGGTGTCCATATCCCCCTCCTCCCCTGATAATCCCCCATCTCTAAAACACAACAATCTTCTAAAAACCAAACTCATGTGTGATACTGATGGATGTCCCGGCCACCGCTGTCCTTGTCCCATGGTTATAATGGGACTGAGTCTGAATTCCAACCCCACACTATTCCACTAGGGAAAAATCACATAACTTTTAAATTTGGACAGAGCATGTGGTTTACTGAAGCCACGTATCAACAGTCATGGACCTACTTTCCTAAAATCCCTGACTGCATACGGTTCCTATGGAACTGAAGACCTCTGACCTCAGAGATTCAACAAATAAAAGAGCAAAAGAGGGCCAACATAATTGCAGGAAGCAGTTAAAAGAAAATATCTGTTTCTCATTGACAAGGGTTTGCTGGCTTTTACCGGGCTAATGATGCTTGGAAAGAGAGGAGAGGAGAGGAGAGGATCGTAGGATGAGAGGAGAGGTGGTCTCACGGCGCTTCTCTTCGCTTCTATTTCTCTGCTTCGCTTCTCTTCTCTTCATCTCTCCTGCTCAGTCTTCCCCTTCTCCTCCCCTTTCGCTCCCGTCTCTTTCGTCTTCTCTTCCTCTTACCTTCGCTTCTGTATGCTCTGATCCCTTACTTGGATCCCCTTGTGTCCCTGTGAGGAGTGGCAATAACCCTCCTATCCATTTATTCCTCCAGTAAGCAATCCCCCAGGACATAGGGTATGGAGTGTAGGGGGGTCTGGGTTTGGGGGTGTAGGGGTGTAGGGAGGACTGGGTCTGGGCCAGGGGGTGTAGTGGGGGTCTGGGTCTGGAGAGCTGTGTGGCTTCTGAATGACGTCCTACTGAATCATGACTTCTGAATGACTTCCTACTGAATTACCTCTGAATGACTTCCTAGTGAATCATGGCTTCTGAATGACTTCCTAGTGAATCATGGCTTCTGAATGACTTCCTACTGAATTACTTCTGAATGACTTCCTAGTGAATCATGGCTTCTGAATGACTTCCTAGTGAATCATGGCTTCTGAATGACTTCCTAGTGAATCATGGCTTCTGAATGACTTCCTACTGAATTACTTCTGAATGACGTCCTAGTGAATCATGACTTCTGAATGACTTCCTACTGAATTACTTCTGAATGACTTCCTACTGTATCATAACTTTTGAATGACTTCCTACTGAATCGTGACTTCTAAATGACTTCCTACTGAATCATGACTTCAACATGTTGAAGTGAACAGCTGCCAACAGAGACTGTTAACTAAGCTCAACTCCCCTTGTCCCTTAGAGGAAAGCTGCTGTTTCCAATGTCTGCTTCCCAAAAGGCCCCCTAGTAGTTCACTCTATAGGGGATAGTGGGTCATTTGGGACATAATCCAACACTGTTAACTAAAGCTGAACTCCCCTCTGTCCTTTTGAGATAGGCTGCTGTTTTCTATAAAGCTACTGTCAAATCAGGCCTTTTCTCTTCCAATACCAGAAACAACATTTCCTTTCCTAGTGCTATGTACTGCAGTTCCTTTCCTAGTGCTATGTACTGCAGTTCCTTTCCTAGTGCTATGTACTGCAGTTCCTTTCCTAGTGCTATGTACTGCAGTTCCTTTACTAGTGCTATGTACTGCAGTTCCTTTACTAGTGCTATGTACTGCAGTTCCTTTACTAGTGCTATGTACTGCAGTTCCTTTACTAGTGCTATGTACTGCAGTTCCTTTACTAGTGCTATGTACTGCAGTTCTTTCCTATGCTTTACTGCAAGTTCCTTTTACCTTGCTATGTACTGGCAGTTCCTTTCCTACGTGCTTTGTACTGCAGTTCCTTTACTCGTCCATGTACTGCAGTTCCTTTACCTCGTGCGATGTACTGGTCATTTCCTTACTCGTGTCTATTTAACTGCAGTTCCTTTTCCTAGTGCTTGTAATGCCTTTTATCCTTTCCTATTTCTATATACTGCAGGTCCCTTTACTAGTGCTATGTATGCAGTTCCTTTCCCTATTGCTCATGTACTGCAGTTCCTTTCTCGTCGCTATTACTGCAGTTCCTTTACTAGGGCTCATTACTGCATTTCCTTTCCTAGTGCTAATGTACTGCAGTTCCTTTATATTACTCATGAAGACTTTATAAATCCAGTCATGATTGAACTTGAAGTGCTTGTAGAGCTGTTCTTTGTCTCATTGTGCCAGTCTGGATCTGTCAATACTGTTACACGTGTCTGTGATGGGCTGCCCCCTCCGGCAGTGTGTCTGTGATGGGCTGCCCCCTCCGGCAGTGTGTCTGTGATGGGCTGCCCCCTCTGGCAGTGTGTGTCTGTGATGGGCTGCCCCCTCCGGCAGTGTGTCTGTGATGGGCTGCCCCCTCCGGCAGTGTGTCTGTGATGGGCTGCCCCCTCCGGCAGTGTGTCTGTGATGGGCTGCCCCCTCCGGCAGTGTGTGTGTGTGTGTGTGTGTGTGTGTGTGTGTGTGTGTGTGTGTACGCTCTCCGGACCCTGGGAACACAGCCTGGTGAGCGGTAGCTGGGTAGAGTCAGGGAGAGGGACAGAGTTGACTGTGGCAGAGTGGTCAGAATATATCAGGATGATCATCAGTATGACGACAACTCAGCCGTTACACACACACACTGCTGATTAACACACCACACACACACACACACACACACTGCTGATTAACACACACACACACACACACACACACACTGCTTATTAACACACACACACACACACACACACTGCTTATTAACACACACACACACACACACACACACACTGCTTATTAACACACACACACACACACACACACACACACACTGCTGATTAACACTCCTATCATTGCTACGCAGACGACACACAACTCTTCTCCTTTCCCCCTTCTGATAACCAGGTGGCGAATCGCATCTCTGCATGTCTGGCAGACATATCAGTATGGATGACAGATCACCACCTCAAGCTGAACCTCGGCAAGACGGAGCTGCGCTTCCTCCCGGGGAAGGACTGCCCGTTCCATGATCTCGCCATCACGGTTGACAACTCCGTTTATGTCCTCCTCCCAGAGTGCGAAGAGCCTTGGCGTGACCCTGGACAACACCCTGTCGTTCTCCGCTAACATCAAGGCGGTGACCCGATCCTGTAGGTTCATGCTCTACAACATTCGGAGAGTACGACCCTGCCTTACACAGGAAGCGGCACAGGTCCTAATCCAGGCACTTGTCATCTCCCGTCTGGATTACTGCAACTCGCTGTTGGCTGGGCTCCCTGCCTGTGCCATTAAACCCCTACAACTTATCCAGAACGCTGCAGCCCGTCTGGTGTTCAACCTTCCCAAGTTCTCTCAAGTCACCCCCCTCCTCCGCACACTCCACTGGCTTCCAGTTGAAGCTCACATCTGCTACAAGACCATGGTGCTTGCCTATGGAGCTGTGAGGGGAACGGCACCTCTGCACCTTCGGGCTCTGATCAGTCCCTACACCCAAACGAGGGCATTGCGTTCATCCACCTCTGGCCTGCTGGCTCCCCTACCTCTGCGGAAGCATAGTTCCCGCTCAGCCCAGTCAAAACTGTTCGCTGCTCTGGCACCCCAATGGTGGAACAAGCTCCCTCACGACGCCAGGACAGCGGAGTCACTCACCACCTTCCGGAGACATTTGAAACCCCACCTCTTTAAGGAATACCTGGGATAGGATAAAGTAATCCTTCTACCCCCCCCTTACCCCACCCCCCGTTACAAAAAAACATTGTAAAGTGGTTATCCCACTGGCTATAAGGTGAATGCAACAATTTGTAAGTGGCTCTGGATAAGAGCGTCTGCTAAATGATGTAAATGTAAATGTAAATGTAAACACACACACACGACTCACTCCGATTCCTCCGCAAACCTTTTGTGGTTAAAGATCACCCTTAACTAGGCCTAGGAGAGAGGAGAGGACTAATTCAATAACACCGCGTCTGTTTCTGTGTGTCTGTGTGTGTGTGTGTGTGTGTGCGTGTCTGTGTGTGTGTGTGTGTGTGTGTGTGTGTGTGTGTGTGCGTGTGTGTGTGTGTGTGTGCGTGCGTGTGTGGTGTGTGTCTGTCTGCCTGTTTGACTCATCACATTATACAGAGGGCCCAAAGAGACACAGTGGCACACATATGTCAATTAACCACCCCAGGGCATTCACATGGATCTCACTCAGCATTTCATTATAACCCTTTCAATGGAACAGACAGGAATGGAATATCAATCACAGGTTATTAGATCAGTCAAACACCTAAACCTTGTTAACCAAGAAGACTGTTTTTCATGTTGAAGAATTAGGCACGTTTTAAGTGAAGTTGAAGGCATATAATAATAGGGCACATTAGTAAACCAGACTATGAATAAACCAGAGCTTCAGGCCTAGAAGACAGCCTCATTACCATGTAACTAACACTAGCAGCTAGGCTATCATTACCATGTAACTAACACTAGCAGCTAGGCTATCATTACCATGTAACTAACACTAGCAGCTAGGCTATCATTACCATGTAACTAACACTAGCAGCTAGGCTATCATTACCATGTAACTAACACTAGCAGCTAGGCTATCATTACCATGTAACTAACACTAGCAGCTAGGCTATCATTACCATGTAACTAACACTAGCAGCTAGGCTATCATTACCATGTAACTAACACTAGCAGCTAGGCTATCATTACCATGTAACTAACACTAGCAGCTAGGCTATCATTACCATGTAACTAACACTAGCAGCTAGGCTATCATTACCATGTAACTAACACTAGCAGCTAGGCTATCATTACCATGTAACTAACACTAGCAGCTAGGCTATCATTACCATGTAACTAACACTAGCAGCTATGCTATCATTACCATGTAACAAACACTAGCAGCTAGGCTATCATTACCATGTAACTAACACTAGCAGCTAGGCTATCATTACCATGTAACTAACACTAGCAGCTAGGCTATCATTACCATGTAACAAACACTAGCAGCTAGGCTATCATTACCATGTAACTAACACTAGCAGCTAGGCTATCATTACCATGTAACTAACACTAGCAGCTAGGCTATCATTACCATGTAACTAACACTCAATCACGTCAAGCAAACAAGCCGAACACGAACATTGTAAATTAGAGAAGCTGCATTTCAACATGTTTTTATACAACATGTGCTAGCCAGGTGGCTAATTAACCAGAGGTAGACCTGGACTGACTGACTGGCTGGGCTCCAGTGCATCTGCTGTCCAGTCCAGTGGTTAACAAGCTGTGTTGCTGTTCACCGTAACAGGCTTGGCTCTACCATTGTCTCTTCTCTCTGGGACCAACGCCACTTTCCCCCATCCTCATACACCTTCATTAACCCCCTCTCTCTCGTTAACCCCCTCTCTCTCGTTAACCCCCTCTCTCTCGTTAACCCCCCCCTCTCTCGTTAACCCCCTCTCCTTCATTAACCCCCCCTCTCTCGTTAACTGAACCACATGTCTATAGGTGTTAGGGCCAGATAACTGAACCCCCAGTTTAGCTACAACACTGAAGAGGTCCCCAACAGAGCGTGGCAGAGGGTCGGTAGGGCTTCTGTAAGGTAGGGCCTAATTAAAAGAGTATGGGGCTTGTTATTGTGCTGCAGAGTAAGGTCCCCTGGAGTGGAGTGGGGTAAACCACACACTGCATACCACCACCACCACACACTGCATACCACCACCACCACCACCACACACCAATAGAAATACACAATGTAGTAACAACAATATTCCAACCAACAGGGGTACGGGGCAGACAGAGGGCTGTGTTTGGGGGTCTGGTCAGGGGGGCGGAGGGACAGTGTCCCCGCGGGGAGGGGGAGGGATCCAGTCAAGCAGGATGATCAGAAGGGCATGCTTACCCTCCCCTGGGGTTCAGGGAGGAGGGGAGAGGAACCCCCAAAAGATGAAAGGGGAACCGGGGTTGTCCCACATTCTGTTGAGGGGGATGCGTCCCAAATGGCACCCTATTCCCCAGTAGGGCCCTGGTCAAAAGTAGTGCACTATAAAGGGAACAGGGTGCCATTTGGAACGCACACAGAGTCACTTTCCCCTCCTGTCTCCTCCACAATTCCTCACTCCGTTCCCAATAGGAGACATGGACATGTAAAGGATAACAGTCACAAGCTATCCAGGAAGCCACCTCTAACCATAACCCCTGACCTATACAGTAGACTGACAGGACATCTAGATAAGGGACCCATTGGTTGGCTTGCACACTGCCATAAAACACCAAAAAGAAAAGGAGCGCTCTCTCATTCTCTTTCACTGACCACCAACCATAACAACAACTGATCCAACAACAGTTGAAGGACCATGCCGAGCTCTCTCTCATTCTCTTTCACTGACCACCAACCATAACAACAACTGATCCAACAGCAGTTGAAGGACCATGCAGAGCTCTCTCTCTCATTCTCTTTCACTGACCACCAACCATAACAACTGATCCAACAGCAGTTGAAGGACCATGCAGAGCTCTCTCTCATTCTCTTTCACTGACCACCAACCATAACAACTGATCCAACAGCAGTTGAAGGACCATGCAGAGCTCTCTCTCATTCTCTTTCACTGACCACCAACCATAACAACTGATCCAACAGCAGTTGAAGGACCATGCAGAGCTCTCTCTCATTCTCTTTCACTGACCACCAACCATAACAACTGATCCAACAGCAGTTGAAGGACCATGCAGAGCTCTCTCTCATTCTCTTTCACTGACCACCAACCATAACAACTGATCCAACAGCAGTTGAAGGACCATGCAGAGCTCTCTGTGTCTCTTTCCCTTTCTCTTATCAGTCCAATAACCCCGTCCTGTGGGACACCTGGTCTGATATCTCTGCTGAGGACAATAAAACAACCAAATCAATCCCTTTTCCCTGAGGAAACTGCAACAGCTGCATAGGTCCGAGTCACTCAGTGTTAATTGCTTTTTGCTTACACACACAGACACACACAGACACACACAGACACACACAGAAGTTGACACCAGGTTCCCACAGTGTGTGAGTGTGTGAGAGACCAGGAAAAAAGCAATCAACACCTCATCATATGTGTTGTCAAATAACCCCTCATTCTTTTATAAAGCAGTAGGACCCTCCTACAACATGTTAGCCCTGAGGCTAATAGTAGTAGTAGTGCTGCTATCCTTTATAAAGCAGTAGTCGCCTCCTACAACATGTTAGCTCTGAGGCTAATAGTAGTAGTAGTGCTGCTATCCTTTATAAAGCAGTAGTCGCCTCCTACAACATGTTAGCCCTGAGGCTAATAGTAGTAGTAGTGCTGCTATCCTTTATAAAGCAGTAGTCGCCTCCTACAACATGTTAGCTCTGAGGCTAATAGTAGTAGTAGTGCTGCTATCCTTTATAAAGCAGTAGTCGCCTCCTACAACATGTTAGCCCTGAGGCTAATAGTAGTAGTGCTATCCTTTATAAAGCAGTAGTCCCCTTCTACAACATGTTAGCCCTGAGGCTAATAGTAGTGCTATCCTTTATAAAGCAGTAGGACCCTCCTACAACATGTTAGCCCTGAGGCTAATGGTAGTAATGCTATCCTTTATAAAGCAGTAGGACCCTCCTACAACACGTTAGCCCTGAGGCTAATAGTAGTGCTATCCTTTATAAAGCAGTAGGACCCTCTTACAACACGTTAGCCCTTAGGCTAATAGTAGTAGTGCTATCCTTTATAAAGCAGTAGTACCCTTCTACAACACGTTAGCCCTGAGGCTAATGGTAGTAATGCTATCCTTTATAAAGCAGTAGTACCCTCCTACAACATGTTAGCCCTGAGGCTAATAGTAGTGCTATCCTTTATAAAGCAGTAGTACCCTCCTACAACACGTTAGCCCTGAGGCTAATAGTAGTAGTGCTATCCTTTATAAAGCAGTAGGACCCTCCTACAACACGTTAGCCCTGAGGCTAATAGTAGTAGTGCTATCCTTTATAAAGCAGTAGGACCCTCCTACAACACGTTAGCCCTGAGGCTAATAGTAGTAGTGCTATCCTTTATAAAGCAGTAGTCGCCTCCTACAACATGTTAGCTCTGAGGCTAATAGTAGTAGTGCTATCCTTTATAAAGCAGTAGTACCCTCTTACAACATGTTAGCTCTGAGGCTAATAGTAGTAGTGCTATCCTTTATAAAGCAGTAGTCGCCTCCTACAACACGTTAGCCCTGAGGCTAATAGTAGTAGTGCTATCCTTTATAAAGCAGTAGGACCCTCCTACAACATGTTAGCTCTGAGGCTAATAGTAGTAGTGCTATCCTTTATAAAGCAGTAGGACCCTCCTACAACATGTTAGCTCTGAGGCTAATAGTAGTAGTGCTATCCTTTATAAAGCAGTAGTACCCTCTTACAACATGTTAGCTCTGAGGCTAATAGTAGTAGTGCTATCCTTTATAAAGCAGTAGTCGCCTCCTACAACACGTTAGCCCTGAGGCTAATAGTAGTAGTGCTATCCTTTATAAAGCAGTAGTACCCTCTTACAACATGTTAGCTCTGAGGCTAATAGTAGTAGTGCTATCCTTTATAAAGCAGTAGTCGCCTCCTACAACACGTTAGCCCTGAGGCTAATAGTAGTAGTGCTATCCTTTATAAAGCAGTAGTACCCTCCTACAACATGTTAGCACTGAGGCTAATAGTAGTAGTGCTATCCTTTATAAAGCAGTAGGACCCTTCTACAACACGTTAGCCCTGAGGCTAATAGTAGTAGTGCTATCCTTTATAAAGCAGTAGTACCCTCCTACAACACGTTAGCCCTGAGGCTAATAGTAGTAGTGCTATCCTTTATAAAGCAGTAGTCGCCTCCTACAACACGTTAGCCCTGAGGCTAATAGTAGTAGTGCTAGTCGCCTTCTACAACACGTTAGCCCTGAGGCTAATAGTAGTAGTGCTATCCTTTATAAAGCAGTAGTCGCCTCCTACAACACGTTAGCCCTGAGGCTAATAGTAGTAGTGCTAGTCGCCTCCTACAACACGTTAGCCCTGAGGCTAGGCTAGCTTATAGAAGTGCTATTCCATTGGCAAACTCAGCTTGGCTGCTATTCAGAAAGGGGAAATGTGCAGCTCACCCCAACTAACTCTACAACACATTAGACCTACAACCTGTTAGGCCTGAGGCTAGCTAGTAGAAGCCTACAACCCGTTAGCCTGAGGCTAGCTAGTAGAAGCCTACAACCCGTTAGCCTGAGGCTAGCTAGTAGAAGCCTCCAACCCGTTAGCCTGAGGCTAGCTAGTAGAAGCCTCCAACCCGTTAGCCTGAGGCTAGCTAGTAGAAGCCTACAACCCGTTAGCCTGAGGCTAGCTAGTAGAAGCCTACAACCCGTTAGGCCTGAGGCTAGCTAGTAGAAGCCTACAACCCGTTAGGCCTGAGGCTAGCTAGTAGAAGCCTACAACCCGTTAGGCCTGAGGCTAGCTAGTAGAAGCCTACAACCCGTTAGCCTGAGGCTAGCTAGTAGAAGCCTACAACCCGTTAGCCTGAGGCTAGCTAGTAGAAGCCTACAACCCGTTAGGCCTGAGGCTAGCTAGTAGAAGCCTACAACCCGTTAGGCCTGAGGCTAGCTTATAGAGGTACTGAGGCTAGCTAGTCCAAGTGCTATTCCACTAAGTGCTACTCCATTGGCAAACTCAGCTTGGCTGCTATTCAGTAAAAGGGGGAAATGTGCATATCTCACCCAACAGCTAACACTAGACGAACACTAAATCTCTCAAACAAACACCTCTTCTCCTCACCCTGCAATTCACACCCACAACTAACATTCAGGATGCTCTCCACTGAAACATGCATTCAGAAGGCTACACAGTGCTGTGTAGAAAAGAGAGAGAGAGAGGGGGAGAGGGAGAGGAGAGGGGGAGAGAGAGAGGGGGAGAGGAGAGGGGGAGAGGAGAGGGGGGAGAGGAGAGGGGGAGAGGACAGGGGGAGAGGACAGGGGGAGAGGACAGGGGGAGAGGAGAGGGGAGGAGAGAGAGGGGGAGAGGAGAGGGGGAGAGAGAGAGGGGGAGAGGAGAGGGGGAGAGGAGGAGAGGGGGAGAGGAGAGGGGTGAGAGGAGAGGGGGGAGAGGACAGGGGGAGAGGACAGGGGGAGAGGACAGGGGGAGGAGGAGAGGGGAGGGAGGAGAGAGGGGGAGAGGAGAGGGGGAGAGAGGGGGTAGGGAGAGGACAGGGGGAGAGGAGAGGGGTGGATGGAAGTAGGAGTTAGTTAGTTAGTGGTCTGTCCTGATGAGACCACCAGAGCTCCATTCAAGACAAACCCCCCCCAGAGATTCCTGCTGGCCGTTGGAGCTACGGAGACATTTACTCTGTGTTCCTATTCTTATATTCTATTATTTATCATTGTTGTTGCATTGTCCAGAAGGAACCTGCCAGTAAGCATTTCATTGGACGGTGTATCCCATGTGTAACATATGACTAATACAACTTGAAACGTTATAGCTTTTCAGCTCCACAGCAAAAACACAAAAGACCCACCCTGCATAGCCAACAAGCTGAGACAAGTAGTGAGTTAAAACGACCGCTCTCTACATAAGTAGAGGTTCCAGTTATCCACGCTCACACCCCACAACAAGTCAACATGCTAAAAGCTAAAACCACAACACAGTGAAAACTAGCCATCGGCCCATTCATTCTCGTTCCCTAGGTGTAGGGTAGGGGTACAGTGTGGGTTGGCTCTGCCGCCATACGTTAGTGTGTCCTGAGTCGGTGGTCCGACCACAACATAGTCAAACTAGATGAAGACCTCTTTCCTAACCCCTCTTCCCGCGCCCTTCTCTTTCCCATGTCAGTAGTGTGTAGTGTGTAGTGAGTAGTGTGTAGTGTGTAGTGTGTATAGTCTCTGGTGTCCTACCTCGGTGTGTCCTGTGTCGCTGGGTTCCTGTGTGGAGCAGGCAGCTGCAGCAGTCATCCTAACAGTCCTGATGGCCGTACCGGGATGCCAACTAACCAACCACTAACCTTTCACTGACACTAGCAGCCTGTCCTGACGCTAACCTCTCACTGAGCTCCTGAGAGACACACTGAGCCCCTGGCGCCCAGGCAAACTCTGCCCTACCTCCCCCAGTGCCGTCCCCAAGATTCCTCCCCCTCCCCTCAACTCCCCCCTATTCACAGGCAAATGCTAGGCTAAATACCAGATGGGCTTGTCCCGGCAACTGCAGGACAGGCAGAGAGGGGGAGGAGGGGGGAGGGGAGGAGAGGAGGAGGAGGGAGGGGAGGACTCTGTCGCTGGCACTACAAAGCCACTTGAGTGAAAGCAAGGAAAAAGGGAGGGAGGGAGGGAGACAGGGAGGGAGGGAGGGAGACAGGAAGGGAGGAGGGAGGGAGACAGGGAGGGAGGGAGGGAGACAGGGAGGGAGGGAGGGGGAGACAGGAAGGGAGGGAGGGAGACAGGGAGGGAGGGAGGGAGACAGGGAGGGAGGGAGGGAGGGAGACAGGAAGGGAGGGAGGGAGACAGGGAGGGAGGGAGACAGGAAGGGAGGGAGGGAGGGAGGGAGGGAGGGAGGGAGGTCAAACTTGGCACTGGACTGCTACCTGGACTGTGCAAACAGTGAACACACCTTCCCACACACACAGACACACACACACACACACACACACACACACAGACACACACAGCCTGTCAGACAGAGCAGACTTAGTTTGATTGATGAGTAGGGCTGGTGGTCGTTGGGGCTGGTGCCCGTGGGGCTGGTGCCCGTGGGGCTGGTGCCCGTGGGGCTGGTGGTCGTGGCCTCTACTATTGTGTTTATTGTACATTATGGATATACATTAAGATGGGGGTTTGACAAATGAGTGTGGAGAGACGTGACCAATCAAAGGCCAGAGGCAGGCTAGCTCCTGGGGACATGGAATAGCTACATGTCTAATACATTGTCTCCCTATAAACTGGTCCATTTCCAACAGACTCATTTGAAGGCGAAAGAAACGCACACCTGTTTAGGAGAGGTAATGGCTAGCGGAGTAGAAACACCTTTTTAGAGAGGTAATGGCTAGCGGAGTAGAAACACCTGTTTAGGAGAGGGCTGGCTAGCAGAGTAGAAAACCTTTTTAGGAGAGGTGCTGGCAGCGGAGGTAGAACACCTGTTTAGGAGAGGTGCTGGTTAGGGGGAAAGTAGAACACCTTTTTAGGAGAGGTGCTGGCTAGGGAGTAGAACACCTGTTTAGGAGAGGTGCTGGCTAGCAGAGTAGAAACCTGTTTAGGAGAGGTGCTGGCTAGCAGATTTAGAACACCTGTTTAGGAGAGGTGCTGGCTAGCAGAGTAGAAACCTGGTTAGGAGAGGTGCTGGCTAGCAGAGTAGAACACCTGTTTAGGAGAGGTGCTGGCTAGAGAGTAGACACCTTTTTAGGAGAGGTGCTGGCTAACAGAGTAGAAACCCTGTTTAGGAGAGGTGCTGGCTAGCAGAGTGGAACACCTGTTTAGGAGAGGTGCTGGGTAAACAGAGTAGAACACCTTTTTAGGAGAGGTGCTGGCTAGCAGAGTAGAACACCTGTTTAGGAGAGGTGATTTATAAGAGCTCTGTGGTTGCTCCTATAGAATGACATATAGAACTGATTGCGTTGACTCTGTACCGGTACCCCTGTATATAGCCTCCCTACTGTTATTTGATTTTATGCTGCTCAATTTGACTGTTGACAAAGGCTGCTAGGGGCTTTGACATGCTAATTTACTCCTTTGATTGGTTAAGAAGTGGTTCTCTGAGACGCTGCAGGATATCAATATCCTCCCGATCAATAACCTGTGCCGCTCACAGCTGTTACACCATACTGCACCGTGACAAAACCACAGAGGAACAATTCAATACTCCTTCTGTCAGGTCACATACACAACAATACATCCCCATCTAGCTACTGGGGCAGTAATACATCTCCATCTAGCTACTGGGGCAGTAATACATCCCATCTAGCTACTGGGGCAGTAATACATCCCATTAGCACTGGGCAGTAATACATCCCATCTAAACTACTGGGCAAATAATACATCCCCATCTAGCTACTGGGGCAGTAATACATCCCCATCTAGCTACTGGGGCAGTAATACATCCTCATCTAGCTACTGGGGCAGGGAATAATCTCCATCTAGTACTGGGGCAGTTTAATAATTTCCCCTTTTAGCTACGGGGCAGTATAAATATCCCCCTCTGGCTACTGGGGCAAAATAATACACCCCATCTGGCTTTTGGGGAGTAGTAATTTCAACCCATCTGGCTACTGGGGCAGTAATACACCCCCATCTGGCTACTGGGGCAGTAATACATCCCCATCTGGCTACTGGGGCAGTAATACATCCCCATCTGGCTACTGGGGCAGTAATACATCCATCTAGCTACTGGGGGGGCAGTAATACATCCCATCTAGCTACTGGGGCAGTAATACACCCCCATCTGGCTACTGGGGCAGTAATACACCCCCATCTGGCTACTGGGGCAGTAATACATCCCCATCTGGCTACTGGGGCAGTAATACACCCCATCTAGCTACTGGGGCAGTAATACATCCCATCTAGCTACTGGGGCAGTAATACATCCCATCTAGCTACTGGGGCAGTAATACATCCCCATCTAGCTACTGGGGCAGTAATACACCCCATCTAGCTACTGGGGCAGTAATACATCCCCATCTAGCTACTGGGGCAGTAATACATCCCCATCTAGCTACTGGGGCAGTAATATTGGACAAAACATTTGGACCACTACACTATGGCTCTGATCCAATGTCCATACATGTGCACTACTTAGAATGAAGCTATGAACTTGTGCACCACTTAGAATGAAGCTACAGTGCATTCGGAAAGTATTCAGACCCCTTGACTTTTTCCACATTTTGTTACGTTACAAGCCTTATTCTAAAATGTCTCCCATTCTTCTCTACAGATCTTCTCAAGCTCTGTCAGGTTGGATGGGGAGCGTTGCTGCACAGCTATTTTCAAGTCTCTCTAGAGATGTTCAATTGGGTTTAAGTCCGGGCCACTCAAGGACATTCAGAGACTTGTCCCGAAGCCACTCCTGCATTGTCTTGGCTGTGTGCTTAGGGTCGTTGTCCTGTTGGAAGGTAAACCTTTGCCCCAGTCTGAGGTCCTGAGCGCTCTGGAGCAGGTTTTCATCAAGGATCTCTCTGTACTTTGCTCCGTTCATCTTTCCCTCGATCCTGACTAGTCTCCACAGCATGATGCTGCCACCACCATGCTTCACCGTAGGGATGGTGCCAGGTTTCCTCCAGACTTGACAGTTGGCATTCAGGCCAAAGAGTTCAATCTTGGTTTCATCAGACCAGAGAATCTTGTTTCTCATGGTCTGAGAGTCCTTTAGGTGCCTTTGGGCAAACTCCAAGCGGGCTGTCATGTGCCTTTTACTGAGGAGTGACTTCCGTCTGGCCACTCTACCATAAAGGCCTGATTGGTGGAGTGCGGCAGAGATGGTTGTCCTTCTGGAAGGTTCTCCCATCTCCACAGAGGATCTCTGGAGCTCTGTCAGAGTGACCATCGGGTTCTTGGTCACCTCCCTGATCAAGGCCCTTCTCCGCTGATTGCTCAGTTTGGCCGGGCGGCCAGCTCTAGGAAGTCTTTGTGGTTCCAAACTTCTTCCATTTAGGAATGATGGTGGCCACTGTGTTCTTGGGGACCTTCAATGCTGCAGACATTTTCTGGCACCCTTCCCCAGATCTGTGCCGCGACACAATCCTGTCTCGAAGCTCTACGGACAATTCCTTCGACCTCATGGCTTGGTTTTTGCTCTGACATGCACTGTCAACTGTGGGACCTTATATAGACAGGTGTGTGCCTTTCCAAATCATGTCCAATCAATTGAATTTACCACAGGTGGACTCCAATGAAGTTGTAGAAACAGCTCAAGGATGATCAATGGAAATAGGATGCACCTGAGCTCAATTTCGAGTTTCATAGCAAAGGATCTGAATACTTATTTACATAAGATTGTTCTGTTTTTTATTTTTAATAAATTAGCAACATTTTCTATATACCTGTTGTCGCTTCGTCAATATGGGGTATTGTGTGTAGATTGATGAGGATTTTTATTTTATTTAATCAATTTTAGAATAAGGCTGTAACGTAACAAAATGTGGAAAAAGGGAAGGGGTCTGAATACTTTCAGAATGCACTGCATGTAATGGGCATGCGTTCTAAATCACATATTAGTGTGGATATTGGAAGGTAGATTATGACTGTGTTAGGGAGCTAAATCACATGTTAGTGTGGATATTGGAAGGTAGATTATGACTGTGTTAGGGAGCTAAATCACATATTAGGGTGGATATTGGAAGGTAGATTATGACTGTGTTAGGGAGCTAAATCACATATTAGGGTGGATATTGGAAGGTAGATTATGACTGTGTTAGGGAGCTAAATCACATATTAGGGTGGATATTGGAAGGTAGATTATGACTGTATTAGGGAGCTAAATCACATGTTAGTGTGGATATTGGAAGGTAGATTATGACTGTGTTAGGGAGCTAAATCACATATTAGTGTGGATATTGGAAGGTAGATTATGACTGTGTTAGGGAGCTAAATTACTCATTAAAATACAGTGTGCCATGTTTGCATTTAAATGTGTCTATAGGAGAGGAAATAGTACAATCTACATACAGGCTGTAACCGGTTTCTTCACCAGTGATGACTTCTCAAGGTGGGACAGATGCTCTCTAGGAGCCTCTAGGGGAACGGCCCAAAGCAACAGCCGTGACAGCTCCTAACCAAACACTATCTAGTGAAACTAATGGAAGCCAGGATTGGGGAGGATTCAGCAACAACAGAACTAGACTAAGGAGGTCTGTCTTGTCCTAGTAATGGTCAAGCAAACATACAGCTTTCACTAATGTTTACTGAGACAAACGCTTACCAATGTGACTATACTGAAAGAGCACAGTAAAGAAAACAGTCTTACCAATGTGATATACTGAACAGAGCACAGTAAATGAAACAAGTGTTACCAATGTGAACTATACTGAAAGAGCACAGTAAAGAAATCAGTTTACCAATGTGACTATACTGAACAGAGCACAGTAAAGAAATCAGTCTTACCAATGTGACTATACTGAACAGAGCACAGTAAAGAAAACAGTGTTACCAATTTGACTATACTGAACCAGATCACAGTAAAGAAAAACAGTGTTTACCAATTGGACTATACTGAACAGAGCACAGTAAAGAAAACAGTCTTACCAATGTGACTATACTGAACAGAGCACAGTAAAGAAAACAGTGTTACCAATGTGACTATACTGAACAGAGCACAGTAAAGAAAACAGTGTTACCAATGTGACTATACTGAACAGAGCACAGTAAAGAAAACAGTGTTACCAATGTGACTATACTGAACAGAGCACAGTTAAAGAAACAGTCTACAGAGCAACAGTAAAAAAACCGTCTTACCAATGTGACTATACTGAACAGAGCACAGAAAGAAAACAGTGTTACCAATGTGGGCTATACTGAACAAGCACAGTAAAGAAAACAGTTTTTTACCAATTGACTATACTGAACCCGAGCACAGTAAAGAAAACAGTGTTACCAATGTGACTATACTGAACAGAGCACAGTAAAAAAAACAGTTGTTACCAAAGTGACTATACTGAAAAGAGCACAGTAAAGAAAACAGTGTTTACCAATGTGACGAACTGAACAGAGCACAGTAAAGAAAACAGTGTTACCAATGTGACTATACTGAACAGAGCACAGTAAAGAAAACAGTGTTACCAATGTGACTATACTGAACAGAGCACAGTAAAGAAAACAGTCTTACCAATGTGACTATACTGAACAGAGCACAGTAAAGAAAACAGTGTTACCAATGTGACTATACTGAACAGAGCCAGTAAGAAAACAGTGTTCCAATGTGACTATACTGACAAACACAGTAAAGAAAACAGTGTTACAATGTGACTATACTGAACAGAGCACAGTAAGAAAAAAGTCTTACCCAAAGTGACTATAAATGACAGAGCACAGTAAAGAAAACAGTGTTACCAATGTGACTATACGAACAGAGCACAGTAAAGAAAACCAGTGTTCCAAAGTGACTATACTGAACAGGGGCACAGTAAAGAAAACAGTCTTACCGAGCACAGTAAAGAAAAACAGTCTTACCAATGTGACTATACTGAACAGAGCACATAAAAGAAAACAGTGTTACCAATGTGACTATACTGAACAGAGCCCCGTAAGAAAAACAGTGTTACAATGTGACTATACTGAACAGAGCACAGTAAGAAACAGTGTTTTCCAATGTGACTATACTGAACAGAGCACAGTAAAAAAAACAGTCTTACCAATGTGACATACTGAACAGAGCCCTAGTAAGAAAACAGTGTTACCAATGTGCTATACTGAACAGAGCACAGTAAAGAAAACAGTCTTACAGACACGTAAGAAAACAGTCTTACCAATGTGACTATACTGAACAGAGCACAGTAAAGAAATAGTATTATCAATGTCTAAAATCTTACCATAGTCAAGTTGGGTTAGCTAGGCTGGATGTCTGTGTGAGAGAGCTAAAGCGTTTGGTGTTTAGTGGCAGGCCTTGGCACCAGGGTGCTAGCTCTAGCTAGCTGCTAGCTAAAGCTTTTGGTGTTAGTGGCAGGCCTTGGCACCAGGGGGGGGTTTTCCGCTAGCTGTAGCTAAGGTTTGGTGTTAGTGGACCTTTGGCCCCGGGGGTGCAGCTCTAGCTAGCTGCTAGAAAAGTTTTTTGGTTTGGGGGCAGGTTGGCACCGGGGGTGTGCTCTGCTGCTGCTAGCAAAGCTTTTTGGTGTTAGTGGCAGGCCTTGGACCAGGCCTTGGCACGGGGGGTTGCTAGCCTAGCACGGCTAGCAAAAACCCTTTGGGTTAGTGGGGGGCCCTTTGGGCACCGGGGGTGCTAGCTCATTCTAGCTAAAGTTTTTGGTTTTTAGGGGCAGGCCTTGGCCCCGGTGTTAGCTTAGCTAGCTGTTTAGCTAAAGTTTTTTGGTGTTGTGGCGGGCCCCGGGCACCAGGGTGCTAGCTTACTAGCTGCTCTAAACTTTTGGTGTTGTGGCGGCCCCTTGCCCCAGGGGTTACTCGCTGTGCTAGCTAAAGCGTTTGGGTGTTGGGCAGGCCCTGGCACCGGGGTGCTAGTCTAGCTACTGCTAGCTAAGTGTTTGGGGTGTATGGCGTTTTTTGGCACCGGGTGCAGCTCAGCAGCTGCTGCTAAATTTTTGGTTTTTATGCAGGCCTTGGCACCAGGGTGCATCTCTACTATGCACTAACTTTGGGTTTTTTGTGGCGGGCCCTTTGGCACCAGGGTGCTCTCTAGCAGCTCTACTAAAGTTTTGGTGTTAGTGGCGGCCTTGGCACCAGGGGGCTAGCTCTAGCTCTGCTAGCAAAGCGTTGGGGTTATGGCAGCCCTTGGCCCAAAGGCCCTTTGGGCACCAGGGTCTACTCTGCTAGCTGCTAGCTAAAGCATTTGGGGGTTAGTGGCAGGCCTTGGCACCAGGGTGCTGCTCTAGTAGCTGCAGCTAAAGCTTTTGGGTTAGTGGCCGCCTTGGCACCGGGGTTGTTTTAGCTTAGCTAGCTGTACTAAGCGTTTGGTTTAGGGGGGCAGGCCCTGGCCCCGGGGTGTAGTCAGTAGCGTAAAAAGCTTTTGTGTTAGTGGCGGGGCCTTGGCACCAGGTTTTTAGCTTAAGTGCTAGCAAAGCTTTGGGGTGAGGGGCCCGGCCCTGGCACCGGGGGGGCTAGCTCTAGACTGCTGTAAGTTTTTGGTGTTAGGGGGCGGCCTTTGGGCCCCCAGGGTGTTTAGCTCTGCTAGTGCTAGCTAAAGCTTTGGTGTTAGGGCGGCCTTGGCACCAGGGTGCTATTCTGCTACTGCTACTAAACTTTGGTTTTAGTGGCAGGCCTTGGCCCCGGGGGTGCAGCTTAGCTAGTGCTAGCAAAACTTTTGGTTTTTAGTGGCAGGCCTTTGGCACCGGGGTGCTAGTTAGCTAGTGCTCTAAAGCTTTTGGGTGTTAGTGGCGGGGGCCCTTGGCACCTGCAGCTCTGCTAGCTAAAAGCTTTTGGTGTTTGGGGCCTTGGGCCCAGGGTGTTAGCTTAGCTAGCGTAGCTAAAGCGTTTGGTGTTTTGCGGGCCCCTGGCCACCGGGGGGTGCTAGCTCGCTAGTTTCAGCAAAAGCTTTTGGTGTTAGTGGCGGGCCCCTGGCACCAGGGTGTTAGCCTAGCTGCTGCTAGCTAAAGCTTTTGGTGTTAGTGGCAGGCCCTGGCCCCAGGGTGCTAGCTCTGCTGCTCTAGCTAAAGTTTTTGGGTTAGTGGCAGGCCTTGGACCGGGGTTAGCTCTAGCTTGCAGCTAAAGTTTTTGGGTTGTGGCGGGCCTTTTGGCACCGGGGTCATCTTAGCTAGCGCTAGCAAAAGTTTTTTTGGTGTTAGGGGCAGGCCTTGGCACCAGGGTGCACTCTACTACTGCTACAAAAGTTTTTGGTTTAGTGGCAGGCCTTGAACCAGGGTCTGTCTAGCTAGCGCTAGCAAAACTTTTGGTTTGTGGCAGCCTTGGCACCAGGCCTTGGCACCAGGGGTGCTAGCTCTAGCTAGCTCACTAAACATTTGGTGTTAGGGGACCCTTTGGCACCGGGGCTATCTAGCTAGCTGCTGCTAAAGCTTTTGGTTTTTTGGGGCGGGCCCGGGGTTTTACTCTCTATGCACTAAAGCGTTTGGTGTTATGGCGGGCCCGGGGGCACCAGGGTCTAGCTCCACTAGCGCTACTAAAGTTTTTGGTTTTAGTGGCGGGCCCTTGGCCCAGGGGTTAGCCTAGCGTCTAGCAAAAGGGTTTTGGTGTTGGGGGCCGGCCCGGGCACCAGGTTTAGCTCTAGTTTTGGGCACAAAAGGGTTTGGTGTTGGGCGGGCCCCTTGGCCCGGGGGGGTAGCTCTAGCTAGCTGCAGCAAAAGCTTTTGGTGTTAGTGGCGGGCCCTTTGGCCCCGGGGTGCATCTCTACAGCTGCTAGCAAAAGGGTTTTGGTGTTAGGGGCCCAGGCCTTGGACCAGGGTGCTAGCTTATGGGCTGCGCTAAGCTTTTGGTGTTAGGGCAGGCCTTGGCACCAGGGTGCAGCCTAGCTAGTGCAAAAGCGTTTGGTGTTGGGGCAGGCCTTGGCACCAGGCCGGCCCCCGGGTGTCCCCTCTAGCTAGCGTACTAAAGCTTTGGTGTTAGTGGCGGGGCCTTTTGGCACCGGGTGCTACTCTAGCTAGCTGCTGTAAAGTTTTTGGTTTTTAGGGGGGGCCCTTGGGCCCAGGTGTTTGCTTAGCTAGTGCTAGCAAAAAGGTTTGGTGTTATGGCACCCCTGGACCGGGGGCAGTCTACTACTGCAGCAAAAAAGCTTTTGGGTGTTATGGCAGCCTTTGGCCCAGGTGTTAGCTTCGCTGCTGCTAAAGTTTGGTTTAGTGGCGGGCCCCCTGGCCCCGGGGGTCTAGCTCTAGCTAGCGCTAGCTAAAGGTTTGGTGTTAGTCACCCTTTTGGCCCCAGGTGCTAGTTTAGCTAGCTGTGCTAAAGTTTTTGGTTTTTGGGGGCAGGCCTTGGCCCGGCTATTTTAGCTAGCTGCTACTAAAGCTTTTGGTGTGGGCGGGGCTGGCCCCGGGGTGCTAGCTCTACTGTGCTACTAAATTTTTGGGTTTTAGGGGGCAGGCCTTGGCACCAGGGTGCTACTCTATTTTACTAAAGCTTGGTGTTAGGGGCGGTTGGCACGGGCCCTTTGGCCCAGGGTGTTTCCCTAGCTACTGCAGCTAAAGCAATTTGGTGTTAGTGGCAGGCCTTGGCACCAGGGTGCTAGCTCTAGCTAGCTGCTAGCTAAAGCTTTTGGTGTTAGTGGCAGGCCTTGGCACCAGGCCTTGGCACCAGGGTGCTAGCCCTAGCTAGCTGGTTACATTGTTAAGAGCAGCTTAGGGCTGCTTAGTGATCAGTAATAAGACCATCCGGAGGAGAACAAGGCCACAAATGGCACCCTTTTCCCATAAGGCTCTGGTCAAAAGTAGTGCACTATAAAGGGAATATAGTGCTATTTGGGACACAGGCTCTGTTTATTAATGTACAGCCTGGGACAATACACAGCCAGGCAGGCACAAACTCAGCCAAACTCACTCAGACCCTCCCTGTGCCAACACGGTCAGTCTTTCAACTCATTCAGACCCTCCCTGTGCAACACGGTCAGTCTTTCAACTCATTCAGACCCTCCCTGTGCCAACACGGTCAGTCTTTCACCTCATTCAGACCCTCCATGTGCCAACACGGTCAGTCTTTCAACTCACTCACACTGGATTATGGCAGCTACTGGATCCTAAAGGAAATAGACGATCTGTTAACATGGAAACGGTGTGGGTGATCGCCTACAGCCGTGGTCAAAAGTTTAGAGAATGACACAAGTATTGGTCTTCACAAAGTTCGCTGCTTCAGTGTTATGAGATATTTTTGTCAGATGTTACTATGGTATACTGAAGTATAATTACAAGCATTCCATAAGTGTCAAAGGCTTTTATTGACAATTACATTAAGTTTATGCAAAGAGTCAATATTTGCAGTGTTGTCCCTTCTTTTTCAAGACCTCTGCAATCCGCCCTGGCATGCTGTCAATTAACTTCTGGGCCACATCCTGACTGATGGCAGCCCATTCTTGCATAATCAATGCTTGGGAGTTTGTCAGAATTTGTGGGTTTTTGTTTGTCCACCCGCCTCTTGAGGATTGACCACAAGTTCTCAATGGGATTAAGGTCTGGGGAGTTTCCTGTCCATGGACCCAAAATGTCGATGTTTTGTTCCCCGAGCCACTTAGTTATCACTTTTGCCTTATGGCAAGGTGCTCCATCATGCTGGAAATGGCATTGTTCGTCACCAAACTGTTCTTGGTTGGTTGGGAGAAGTTGCTCTCGGAGGATGTGTTGGTACCATTCTTTATTCATGGCTGTGTTCTTAGTTAAAATTGTGAGTGAGCCCACTCCCTTGGCTGAGAAGCAACCCCACACATGAATGGTCTCAGGATGCTTTACTGTTGGCATGACAAAGGACTGATGGTAGCGCTCACCTTGTCTTCTCCGGACAAGCTTTTTTCTGGATGCCCCAAACAATCGTAAAGGGGATTCATCAGAGAAAATGACTTTACACCAGTCCTCAGCAGTCCAATCCCTGTACCTTTTGCAGAATATCAGTCTGTCCCTGATGTTTTTCCTGGAGAGAAGTGGCTTCCTCGCTGCCCTTCTTGACACCAGGCCATCCTCCAAAAGTCTTCGCCTCACTGTGCGTGCAGATGCACTCACACCTGCCTGCTGCCATTCCTGAGCAAGCTCTGCACTGGTGGTGCCCCGATCCCGCAGCTGAATCAACTTTAGGAGACGGTCCTGGCGCTTGCTGGACTTTCTTGGGCGCCCTGAAGCCTTCATCACAACATTTGAACCTCTCTCCTTGAAATTCTTGGTGATCCGATAAATGGTTGATTTAGGTGCAATCTTACTAGCAGCAATATCCTTGCCTGTGAAGCCCTTTTTGTGCAAAGCAATGATGATGGCACGCGTTTCCTTGCAGGTAACCATGGTTAACAGAGGAAGAACAATGATTTCAAGCACCACCCTCCTTTTAAAGCTTCCAGTCTGTTATTCTAACTCAATCAGCATGACAGAGTGATCTCCAGCCTTGTCCTCGTCAACACTCTCATCTGTGTTAACGAGAGAATCACTGATATGTCGTCAGCTGGTCGTTTTGTGGCAGGGCTGAAATGCAGTAGAATTTCTTTTTGTGGGATTAAGTTCATTTTCATGGCAAAGAGGGACTTTGCAATTAATTGCAATTCATCTGATCACTCTTCATAACATTCTGGAGTATATGCAAATTGCCATCATAAAAACTGAGGCAGCAGACTGTGAAAATTAATATTTGTGTCATTCTCAAAACATTTGACCACGACTGTATATTGCTTGATATATGGGGAGGGCAGTGCATTCATACACAAATAGCAGCAAATTCAACACTTAAAGCCTGAAACAGTGTTTGGGGGAAAATATGTGCAAGACAACACCAATTTTGCCGAGAGCGAGGCTGGGGTATTGGAACCATGCTGGGGTATTGAGTCCAAGCTGAGGCTGGGGTATTGGGACCAGGCTGGAGTATTGGGACCAAGCTGAGGCTGGGGTATTGGGACCAGGCTGGAGTATTGGGACCAAGCTGAGGCTGGGGTATTGGGACCAGGCTGGGGTATTGGGACCAAGCTGAGGCTGGGGTATTGGGACCAGGCTGGAGTATTGGGACCAAGCTGGGCTGGGGTATTGGGACCAGGTGGGTATTGGACCAGGCTGGAGTATTGGGACCAAGCTGAGGCTGGGGTATTGGGACCAGGCTGGGGTATTGAGGCTCTGCTCTCTGATATCTCTATAGTGGACTCATGACTGATCGTTCTGATATCTCTATAGTGGACTCATGACTGATCGTTCTGATATCTCTATAGTGGACTCATGACTGATCGTTCTGATATCTCTATAGTGGACTCATGACTGATCGTTCTGATATCTCTATAGTGGACTCATGACTGATCGTTCTGATATCTCTATAGTGGACTCATGACTGATCGTTCTGATATCTCTATAGTGGACTCATGACTGATCGTTCTGATATCTCTATAGTGGACTCATGACTGATCGTTCTGACTGATCGTTCTGATATCTCTATAGTGGGCGGCAGGTAGCTTAGTGGTTAAGAGCGTTGTGCCAGTAACCGAAAGGTCGCTGGTTCTAATCCCTGAGCCAACTAGGTGAAAAATCTGTCGGTGTGCCCTTGAGCAAGGCACTTAACCCTAATTGCTCCTGTAAGTCGCTCTGGATAAGAGCGTCTGCTAAATGACTAAAAATAAATAAATAAAATAAATATAGTGGACTGATCGTTCTGGCACGGCCTTTTGTATTCCTCTCAGACGTGTCAGACTTCATCACACACACACACAGTACTCTGTCTTTGGGACCATCTGGTGCCTAAGGAGGTCACTGACCAGTATGCGACATGATGGGGGCGGGGGGGGGGGGGGGGGGGGGGGGCGGAGGGGAGGCAGACCACATACGATGCCCCCCGGCCCATACCCCAAACACCCCTGTCCTCCCTTACCTCCTGTCCCCCCCCCCTGTCCCGTCCCGTCCCGTCCCCTATCCTGTGTCCCCAGGCCAAATCACAATCACAGCACAAGTCAATAATCAGTGCTGCGCTGCACTTTCAATGGGAGATCATCAGTGCAGTGTGTAAAGCTGCCCTCTAGCCACAAAGACCCCACCTCCTCCCTTCGCCTCGCCTCAGTGCTAACTGTCACTTTCCCCTCATTGATTTGTGATGGGGCTGGCTGGCGGTAGGTTTAGGCTGTAGGGGTTTCCTATAGGGAGAGACACAGGGCCTGTGGTGTGGTGTGGATGTGCATTGTGTGGCATCCCTACGCTGTGGGACAGAAGAACATCGGGTTGGTGGACGCAAACAATGTCTATATTTGATCAATACACGTCTTTATCTTCCTGTAAAGCTTTCAGAGAGACTTCCAGACCTCTAAATTGACAACCTTTTCTGTTTTGTCCTTGAGGATAACAAAAGGCCTGTCATATCCTGATCTCATTTCAATTAAATAAACATATATGGGTCACTAGATATATTCTGTTTGTAACACAGAAAAAAAAGCCAGTGGGAAGACCCAGTACATATTATATGACCCCTACAATGACCATAGACGACTCTCTCCTCTGCCAGTACATATTATATGACCCCTACAGTGACCATAGACGACTCTCTCCTCTGCCAGTACATATTATATGACCCCTACAATGACCATAGACGACTCTCTCCTCTGCCAGTACATATTATATGACCCCTACAGTGACCATAGACGACTCTCTCCTCTGCCAGTACATATTATATGACCCCTACAGTGACCATAGACGACTCTCTCATTTTACATTATAGTCATTTAGCAGACGCTCTTATCCAGAGCAGACATTTTTCATTCTCTCCTCTGCCGGAACATTACCATAGTATTGCTGTGGTTAGCTACATTGTCACAGTTCCTGCCTTAAAATTACATCTAAAAATAGATTACAGATGATTTTCTCCCTACTGATCTACACAACCTGCTCCACATTTTTAAAGTCAAAGAAAAAGTATAGAAAACGTAATTTTTTTTTAACAAAGATGTCTTGATTGCATATGTCTTCACACTTCACAGTTAATACTTGGTAAAAGCACCTTTGGAAGCAATTACAGCTGTATATTATTATAAATAAGATTTTACCAACTCTGCAAAACTCTTATATAAACATTGTTTTTGTCAAAATTGCTCAAGCTCAGTACATTTGGTTGGCGATCATTGATGGACAGCAATATTCAAACCTTTACAAGCATATTTAAGTCAGGACTGAGAATGTATTTTCAAGTATTGTGGCAGCATCATGTTATGGGTATGCTTGTCACTGGCAGGGACTGGGGAGTTTGTCAGGAGCAAAATAAATATGAACGGAGCAAAGCCCAGGCAGAAAGTTAGAGGGAAACCCACCTCAGTCTAACCCTGGGATATAGTTTAATTTTTCAGTGGGGCAATTACACATATTTTAATGCCAAAGACACACCAGAATGACTTTCCAAGAGGTGTTGAGTGTTCCTGAGAGGTCTAGTCTCAGTCCTGACTTAAATCTGTGTCACGATCGTCTTGACGTGAAGGAGTAGACCAAGGCGCAGCGTGTGAAACGAACATGACTTTAATTAGTAAAGCACAAAACAAAACACGATCGTGAAGTCCACAGTAACACTGACTGAACACGGAACAAAAACCCACAAACACAAGGTGAAAACAGACAGTTTAAATATGGCTCCCAATCAGAGACAACGAGCCAACAGCTGACACTCGTTACCTCTGATTGGGAGTCACTCATCCAAACAAAGAAATACAACCACATAGAACAACCCAACCAAACAGAACACCACGAAACGAACACACCCTGGCTCAACATACAAAGTCCCGGAGCCAGAGCGTGACAGTACCCCCCCCTAAAGGCGCGGACCGCGACCGCGCCTCAAAACCCCAAACAGGGGAGGGCTGGGTGGGCATTTCTCCTCGGAGGCGGCTCCGGCTCCGGGCTTGACCCCCACCCTTCCACAATCCCCCCGTAGCGCCCCCGGTCCGGTCTGACCCCGCTGGCTGGATCTGGACCGGACATAGACGGAGCGGATTGCTCAAACTCCGTAGTAGAGTAGCTGACCTGATCAGGCACCGGACTGACGACGCGCACCCCTGGCTTGGCGCGTGAGGCAGGAACGGACCGGACCTGGCTGACGATACGCACCCTTGGCTTGGTGCGTGGAGCCGGAACGGACCTCACCAGGCTGACGACTCGCTTCCTTGGCTTGGTGCGAGTAGCAGGAATGGGCTGGATCAGGCTGACGACTCGCACCCTTGGCTTGGTGCGAGTAGCAGGAACGAGCTGGACCAGGCCGACGACGCACCCCGTAGGCTTGGTGCGTGGAGCAGGGACAGGCCGGGCCGGGCTGACGACGCACCCCGTAGGCTTGGTGCGTGGAGCAGGAACAGGCCGGGCTGGGCTGGCGACGCACACCGTAGGTTTGGTGCGTGGAGCAGGAACAGGCCGGGCAGGGCTGGCGACGCACACCGTAGGTTTGGTGCGTGGAGCTGGGACAGGCCGGGTCGGGCTGACGACGCACCCCGTAGGCTTGGTGCGTGGAGCAGGGACAGGCCAGGCAGGGCTGTCGACGCACACCGTAGACTTGGTGGGAATGGCAGGAACAGGCCGGGCTGGGCTGACGACGCGCACCACTGACTTGGTGGGAATGGCAGGAACAGGCCGGGCTGGGCTGACGACGCGCACCACTGACTTGGTGGGAATGGCAGGAACAGGCCGGACCGTACTGGGGACACACACCACTGGCCCCACGCAGGGATCAGGAACGGGCCGGACCGGACTGGTAACACACCCCAGTACCTCTCGCCGTGCCTCCACACTTTCCCTCTCCTCTGTGCCCAGTGGCCCCCCTAACCTGGCGGCCTTCTCTGCCAACGCTTTGCACCGCTCTAACCCGTACACCTGCTGGCCCGACGTCGTGAGCCCCCCCCTAAAAATTTCCTGGGGGTCTCTCCTCCCTCTTGCCAGACTCGCAATCATCTCCTCCCACGTCCATCCTCTCTCCTCGTCACGCTGCTTGATCCAGTCGAGGTTGCCACGGAGATCTGCCAGCGATGGCTCCTGAACACGCTGCTTGGTCGTTGTATGGTGGGTTTCTCTGTCACGATCGTCTTGACGTGAAGGAGTAGACCAAGGCGCAGCGTGTGAAACGAACATGACTTTAATTAGTAAAGCACAAAACAAAACACGATCGTGAAGTCCACAGTAACACTGACTGAACACGGAACAAAAACCCACAAACACAAGGTGAAAACAGACAGTTTAAATATGGCTCCCAATCAGAGACAACGGGCCAACAGCTGACACTCGTTACCTCTGATTGGGAGTCACTCATCCAAACAAAGAAATACAACCACATAGAACAACCCAACCAAACAGAACACCACTAAACGAACACACCCTGGCTCAACATACAAAGTCCCGGAGCCAGAGCGTGACAATCTGCTTGAAAATCAGAGACAAGGTTAGAATATTACTGTCCATTAATGATTCCCAAGCTTGAGCGATTTTGACATAAAAAATGTGCAGAGTTGTGCAGATTTGGTATAATCTTATTCAAAATGATTTACGGCTGTAATTGCTGCCAAAGGTGCTTTTTACCAAGTATTAACTCTGGGGTGTGAAGATACGCAATCAAGACATTTTCATTTGTATTAATTTAGAAAATGTTCTATACTGTTTCTTTCACTTTGTAAATGTGGAGCAGGTTGTGTAGATCAGTAGGAAAACATGTACATTTACATTTAGATGACATTTTAAGGCAGCAAAATGTGACAACCATGTATGTAGACTTATAAAAGGTATTGTATAGGCTGTCATTAGTCCTGTAGCTGTCCCAGCACTAGGTAGTGTATAGGCTGTCATTAGTCCTGTAGCTGTCCCAGCACTAGGTACTGTATAGGCTGTCATTAGTCATGTAGCTGTCCCAGCACTAGGTACTGTATAGGCTGTCATTAGTCCTCTAGCTGTCCCAGCACTAGGTACTGTATAGGCTGTCATTAGTCCTCTAGCTGTCCCAGCACTAGGTACTGTATAGGCTGTCATTAGTCCTGTAGCTGTCCCAGCACTAGGCACTGTATAGGCTGTCATTAGTCCTCTAGCTGTCCCAGCACTAGGTACTGTATAGGCTGTCATTAGTCCTGTAGCTGTCCCAGCACTAGGTACTGTATAGGCTGTCATTAGTCCTGTAGCTGTCCCAGCACTAGGTACTGTATAGGCTGTCATTAGTGTCCTCTAGCTCTCCCAGCACTAGGTACTGTATAGGCTGTCATTAGTCCTGTAGCTGTCCCAGCACTAGGTACTGTATAGGCTGTCATTAGTCCTGTAGCTGTCCCAGCACTAGGTACTGTATAGGCTGTCATTAGTCCTGTAGCTGTCCAGCACTAGGTACTGTATAGGCTGTCATTAGTCCTGTAGCTGTCCCAGCACTAGGTACTGTATAGGCTGTCATTAGTCCTGTAGCTGTCCCAGCACTAGGTACTGTATAGGCTGTCATTAGTCCTGTAGCTGTCCCAGCACTAGGTACTGTATAGGCTGTCATTAGTCCTCTAGCTGTCCCAGCACTAGGTAACTGTATAGGCTGTCATTAGTCCTGTCAGCTGTCCCAGTACTAGGTAACTGTATAGGCTGTCATTAGTCCTGTAGCTGTCCCAGTACTAGGTACTGTAAGGCTGTCATTAGTCCTGTAGCTGTCCCAGCACTAGGTACTGTATAGGCTGTCATTAGTCCTGTAGCTGTCCCAGCACTAGGTACTGTATAGGCTGTATTAGTCTGTACTGTCCCAGCACTAGGTACTGTATAGGCTGTCATTAGTCCTGTAGCTGTCCCAGCAACTAGGTACTGTATAGGCTGTCATTAGTCCTGTACTGTCCCAGCACTAGTACTGTATAGGCTGTCTAGTCCTCTAGCTGTCCCAGCACTAGTTACTGTATAGGCTGTCATTAGTCCTTTAGCTGTCCCAGCACTGGTACTGTATAGGCTGTCATTAGTCCTGTAGCTGTCCCAGCACTAGGTACTGTATAGGCTGTCATTAGTCCTGTAGCTGTCCCAGCACTAGGTACTGTATAGGCTGTCATTAGTCCTGTAGCTGTCCCAGCACTAGGTACTGTATAGGCTGTCATTAGTCCTGTAGCTGTCCCAGCACTAGGTACTGTATAGGCTGTCATTAGTCCTGTAGCTGTCCCAGCACTAGGTACTGTATAGGCTGTCATTAGTCCTGTAGCTGTCCCAGCACTAGGTACTGTATAGGATGTCATTAGTCCTCTAGCTGTCCCAGCACTAGGTACTGTATAGGCTGTCATTAGTCCTCTAGCTGTCCCAGCACTAGGTACTGTATAGGCTGTCATTAGTCCTGTAGCTGTCCCAGCACTAGGTACTGTATAGGCTGTCATTAGTCCTGTAGCTGTCCCAGCACTAGGTACTGTATAGGCTGTCATTAGTCCTCTAGCTGTCCCGGCACTAGGTACTGTATAGGCTGTCATTAGTCCTCTAGCTGTCCCGGCACTAGGTACTGTATAGGCTGTCATTAGTCCTCTAGCTGTACCAGCACTGGGTACTGTATAGGCTGTCATTAGTCCTCTAGCTGTCCCAGCACTAGGTACTGTATAGGCTGTCATTAGTCCTCTAGCTGTCCCAGCACTAGGTACTGTATAGGCTGTCATTAGTCCTCTAGCTGTCCCAGCACTAGGTACTGTATAGGCTGTCATTAGTCCTCTAGCTGTCCCAGCACTAGGTACTGTATAGGCTGTCATTAGTCCTCTAGCTGTCCCAGCACTAGGTACTGTATAGGCTGTCATTAGTCCTCTAGCTGTCCCAGCACTAGGTACTGTATAGGCTGTCATTAGTCCTCTAGCTGTCCCAGCACTAGGTACTGTATAGGCTGTCATTAGTCCTGTAGCTGTCCCAGCACTAGGTACTGTATAGGCTGTCATTAGTCCTCTAGCTGTCCCAGCACTAGGTACTGTATAGGCTGTCATTAGTCATCTAGCTGTCCCAGCACCAGCCACTGTATAGGCTGTCATTAGTCATCTAGCTGTCCCAGCACTAGGTACTGTATAGGCTGTCATTAGTCCTGTAGCTGTCCCAGCACTAGGTACTGTATAGGCTGTCATTAGTCCTGTAGCTGTCCCAGCACTAGGTACTGTATAGGCTGTCATTAGTCCTGTAGCTGTCCCAGCACTAGGTACTGTATAGGCTGTCATTAGTCCTCTAGCTGTCCCAGCACTAGGTACTGTATAGGCTGTCATTAGTCATGTAGCTGTCCCAGCACTAGGTACTGTATAGGCTGTCATTAGTCCTCTAGCTGTCCCAGCACTAGGTACTGTATAGGCTGTCATTAGTCCTCTAGCTGTCCCAGCACTAGGTACTGTATAGGCTGTCATTAGTCCTGTAGCTGTCCCAGCACTAGGTACTGTATAGGCTGTCATTAGTCCTCTAGCTGTCCCAGCACTAGGTACTGTATAGGCTGTCATTAGTCCTCTAGCTGTCCCAGCACTAGGTACTGTATAGGCTGTCATTAGTCCTGTAGCTGTCCCAGCACTAGGTACTGTATAGGCTGTCATTAGTCCTGTAGCTGTCCCAGCACTAGGTACTGTATAGGCTGTCATTAGTCCTGTAGCTGTCCCAGCACTAGGTACTGTATAGGCTGTCATTAGTCCTGTAGCTGTCCCAGCACTAGGTACTGTATAGGCTGTCATTAGTCCTGTAGCTGTCCCAGCACTAGGTACTGTATAGGCTGTCATTAGTCCTGTAGCTGTCCCAGCACTAGGTACTGTATAGGCTGTCATTAGTCCTCTAGCTGTCCCAGCAATAGGTACTGTATAGGCTGTCATTAGTCCTCTAGCTGTCCCAGCACTAGGTACTGTATAGGCTGTCATTAGTCCTCTAGCTGTCCCAGCACTAGGTACTGCATAGGCTGTCATTAGTCCTGTAGCTGTCCCAGCACTAGGTACTGTATAGGCTGTCATTAGTCATGTAGCTGTCCCAGCACTAGGTACTGTATAGGCTGTCATTAGTCCTGTAGCTGTCCCAGCACTAGGTACTGTATAGGCTGTCATTAGTCCTGTAGCTGTCCCAGCACTAGGTACTGTATAGGCTGTCATTAGTCCTGTAGCTGTCCCAGCACTAGGTACTGTATAGGCTGTCATTAGTCCTGTAGCTGTCCCAGCACTAGGTACTGTATAGGCTGTCATTAGTCCTCTAGCTGTCCCAGCACTAGGTACTGTATAGGCTGTCATTAGTCCTGTAGCTGTCCCAGCACTAGGTACTGTATAGGCTGTCATTAGTCTTCTAGCTGTCCCAGCACTAGGTACTGTATAGGCTGTCATTAGTCCTCTAGCTGTCCCAGCACTAGGTACTGTATAGGCTGTCATTAGTCCTGTAGCTGTCCCAGCACTAGGTACTGTATAGGCTGTCATTAGTCCTGTAGCTGTCCCAGCACTAGGTACTGTATAGGCTGTCAGTCCTGTAGCTGTCCCAGCACTAGGTACTGTATAGGCTGTCATTAGTCCTGTAGCTGTCCCAGCACTAGGTACTGTATAGGCTGTCATTAGTCCTGTAGCTGTCCCAGCACTAGGTACTGTATAGGCTGTCAGTCCTGTAGCTGTCCCAGCACTAGGTACTGTATAGGCTGTCATTAGTCCTGTAGCTGTCCCAGCACTAGGTACTGTATAGGCTGTCATTAGTCCTGTAGCTGTCCCAGCACTAGGTACTGTATAGGCTGTCATTAGTCTTCTAGCTGTGTCTAATTTAGGCCAGGCCAGACTGGACTGTCTATGATTAACATTAACACAGCTACCAGCTCAATATGATTAACATTAACACAGCTAGCAGCTCAATATGATTAACATTAACACAGTTAGCAGCTCAATATGATTAACATTAACACAGTTAGCAGCTCAATATGATTAACATTAACACAGCTAGCAGCTCAATATGATTAACATTAACACAGCTAACAGCTCAATATGATTAACATTAACACAGCTAACAGCTCAATATGATTAACATTAACACAGTTAGCAGTTCAATATGATTAACATTAACACAGTTAGCAGTTCAATATGATTAACATTAACACGGTTAGCAGCTCAATATGATTAACATTAACACAGTTAGCAGCTCAATATGATTAACATTAACACAGCTAGCAGCTCAATATGATTAACATTAACACAGTTAGCAGCTCAATATGATTAACATTAATACAGTTAGCAGCTCAATATTACATTTACATTTTAGTCATTTAGCAGACGCTCTTATCCAGAGCGACTTACAGGAGCAATTAGGGTTAAGTGCCTTGCTCAAGGGCACATCGACAGATTTTTCACCTAGTCGGTTCGGGGATTAGAACCAGCGACCTTTCGGTTACTGGCACAACGCTACCTAACATTAACACAGCTAGCAGCTCAATATGATTAACATTAACACAGCTAACAGCTCAATATGATTAACATTAACACAGCTACCAGCTCAATATGATTAACATTAACACAGTTATCAGCTCAATATGATAACATTAACACAGCTAGCGCTCAAATGATTACATTAACAAGCTAGCAGCTCAATATGATTACATTAACACAGTTAGCAGCTCAATATGTTAACATTAACAGCTAACAGCTCAATGATTAACATTAACACGTTAGCAGCTCAATATGATTAACATTAACACAGTACAGCTCAATGTTAACATTAACACGTTTAAAAACTCAATATGATTAACATTAACACAGTAGCAGCTCAATATGATTAACATTAAACACAGCTACAGCTCAATTGATTAAACATTAACACAGGTAGCAGCTCAATATGATTAAATTACACAGTAGCACTCAATATGATTAACATTTAAAACAGTACAGCTCAATATGATTAACATAACACAGTAACAGTCAATATGATTAAATTAACACAGTTTCAGTCAATATGATTAACATTAACACAGTAACAGTTCAATTGATAACATTAAACACGGGTTTGGCGTCAATATGATTAACATTTAACACAGTTAGCAGTCAATATGATTAAACATTAACACGTTAGCAAGCTCAATATGATTAAAATTAACACAGTTAGCAGCTCAATATGATTAACATTAACAGTTTGCAGCTCAATATGATTAAATTAACACAGTAGCAGCTCAATATGATTAACATTAAACAGTAACAGCTCAATATGATTAAACATTAACCCCAGCTACCAGCTCAATATGATTTAAAATTAACACAGTAACAGCTCAAAATGATTAACAAATTTAACACAGCTACCAGCTCAATATGATTAACATTAAACAGTAGCAGCTCAATATGATTAACATTAACACAGTAGCAGCTCAATATGATTAACATTAACACAGCTAACAGGGTCAATATGATTAACATTAAACGTTGCACCAATATGATTAAA
>LR778284.1:3291062-3418562 GCA_902810595.1 Coregonus sp. 'balchen'
AAAATTTAGGAGGAGGTCTGGTAAAAAAGGTGAACACCGTTTAGGGAGGTGTGGCTAACAGGTAAAAAACACCTTTTTAGGAGAGGTGCTGGCTAGCAAAAAAGTTTTTTTTTGGGGGGGGGGGGGAAAACACCTTTTGGGAGGTGTGGCAAACGGTAGCACCTTTTTGGGAGAGGGGGGCTGGCCCTTAAAATTTTTTTTTTTCCGAGTAGAACACCTTTTTAGGGAGGTGCTGTCGGGGGCAGGGGGGGGTTTAGAAAAAACCCCGGGGTTTGGGGAAGGTGTGGCTACGAGTAGAACCCCCTTTTTTAGGAGAGGATTTAAAGAGCTCTGTGTTGCTCCATAGAAATAGGGAAATATTGCGTTGACCTTACCGGTACCCTGTATTAGCCCCCTTGTTTTTGATTTTGCTGCCAAATTTTGACTGTTGAAAAAGGTGCTGGGGGGTTTTGCCCTGCTAATTTATCTTTTGGTTGAAGCAGGAAGTGTTGTCGGTCCGGGGGGGTCTGGTTTTGGGCGGGTTTTTGGGAAAACCTGCAGGATACCCAAATATCCTCCAATAATAACCATCTTCGGGGGCCGAAAACCCCCCCCCCCCCAAACTGCCCCCGGGAAAAAAAAGGGGAACAAACCCTACTTTTGCGTATACCCCATCTAGGCACGGGGGCATAATCTTTTTCCCTTTCTGGCTACTGGGGCAGTAATACATCCCCATCTGGCTACTGGGCAGTAAAACCCCCATCTGGCACTGGGCAGTAATACCCCCATCTGGCTACTGGGCAGTATACCCCCCATCTGCAAACTGGGGCAGTAAAATCCCATCTGGCTACGGGGGCAGTAATAATCCCTTAGCTATGGGGAGTAATACCCCCCATCTGCTACTGGGGCAGTAATACATCCCATCTGGCTATGGGGCAGTAATACATCCCCACTAGCTACTGGGGCAGAAATACATCCCATATAGCTACTGGGGCAGTAATACATCCCTCTAGCTATGGGGCAGTAATACATCCCATCTAGCTACGGGGGCAGTAATACATCCCCATCTGTACGGGGAGAAATTTACATCCCATCTGGCTACTGGGGCAGAAATACACCCCATCTGTACTGGGGCATAATACATCCCATTGGCAGGGGCAGTAATACCCCCCATCTCCCAAAACTGGGGAGAATAAAAACCCCATCAGCTTGGGGCGTAAACATCCCATAGCTACGGGAGTAATATCCCCATCTGGCTATGGGGCAATAATCCCAATCTGACGGGCAGTAACACCCATCTGGCTACTGGGGCAGTAATACACCCCCATCTGGCTACTGGGGCAGGTAATACATCCCCATCTAGCTACTGGGGCAGTAATACATCCCATCTGCTACTGGGGCCCAGAAATACACCCCCATCTGGCTACTGGGGCAGTATACATCCCATCTGGTACTGGGGCGTAAATACATCCCCATCTAGCTAGGGGCAGTAATACATCCCCATCTAGCTACTGGGGCACGTAAACATCCCATCTAGCTACGGGGCAGAATACATCCCATCTAGCTACTGGGGCAGTAATAACCCATCTAGCTACTGGGGCAGTAATACATCCCATCTAGCTACTGGGGCAGTAAAATACATCCCATCTGGCACTGGGAAAGTAAAAAACCCCATTCCCTTGGGGCAGTAAAACCCCCTCTACTACTGGGCAAACCCCCCCCGACTGGGGCAAAAAAATTTCCCCCTTGCACTGGGCAGTAAAACCCTCGCTACGGGGGGAATAAACCCCCATTGTAGGGGGCGTAATACTCCCCATCGGTACGGGGGCATAAAAACCCCCACTCTCTGGGGCATTTAAAAAAAATTTACCTTTCCCCCCTCCGGTTTTTAAATACACCCCTTAAATTGGGGCAAAAATCCCCCCGGTTTTAAAAAAAAAAAAAAACCCCTCGCTACGGGGCAAAATACACCCCCCGGTTGGGGCAGTAAACCCACCCCTTTATTTGGGGGTTTATAAATCCCCCGCTACGGGGGGGTAATCCCCTCTGGGGCGTAATAACCCCTGTCTGGGGCGAAATCATCCCTTTGGGCTGGGGGGGAAATACACCCCATCGAAGGGGGCTTTTAAACATCCCATCGAGGGGGGGCCAAAAAATACCCTTTCCGGGGGCCGAAAATTTCCCCACAAAAGGGCCCCTTACCCTTATAAAAATTTCCCTGTTGGGGAGTAAAACCCCATCTGCCTGGGGGAGAAAACTCCCATCTAGCACTGGGGAAAATTTTAATTTGGGGGGTTTTTTTTTCCCCCCCCCCCCCTTTTGGGGGGGGCCCCCCCCGGGGGGGGGAAAAAAAACCCCCCTTTCCGGGCCCCCCCCCTTTTTTTTCCCCCGGGGCCCCCCCCCCCCCCTTTTTTTTCCCCCCCTTTTTTTTTGGGGGGGAAAAAAATTTCCCCCGGGGTTTGGGGGCCCCCCCGGGGGGCCCCCCTTTTTCCCCCGGGGGGGGGGAAAAAAAATTTTTTAGTTTTAAAATTCCCCCCCCCAAAAGGGGCCAAAAACCCCCTTTTTGGGGTTTTTTTTTAAAAAAAAAAGGGGGGGGGGGAAAAAAATTTTTTTAAAAGGGGAAAAAAAAGGGCCCCCCCTTTTTTTCCCCAGGAACGGGGCCAAAAAACCCCCTTTTGGGGGGGTTTTTTTTTGGGGGGGAAAAAAAAAAAAGGGGGGGGGGGCCCCCCCCCCCCCCCCTTTTTTAAAAAAGGGGCCCCCAAACCCCCAAATTTTTGGGGGCTTTTTTCCCCCCTTTGGGGGGGTTTTTTTTAAAAGGACCCCCGGGAAACCCCCCCAAGGGGGAAAAATTTTTTTTTTTAAGGGGGTTTTAAACCCAAAAAGGGGGAAAAACCCCCCTTTTTGGGGGGGGCCCTTTTGGGGGGGGGGGGGAAAAAAACCCCCTTTTTTTAAAAACGAAAAAATTTTTTGGGGTTTTAAAATTTTTCCCGGGGGGTTTTTTTTTTGCCCCATTTTCCCTTAAAAGGCAGGGGGGAAAAATTTTTTCCCCCTTTGGGCCCCCCACGGGGGGGTTTAAAAAACCGGCCCCCCGGGGTTTTCCCCCACCCGGCCCCCCCCCCCCGGGGGGGGGGGGCCCCCCCAAACCCCCCCCCCCCCAAAAAAAAAAACCCCCCAAAACCCCCCGGGGGAAAATTTTGGGGAAAGGGGGAAAAACCCCCCCCCCCCTTTTTTTTTTTCCCCCCCTTTAAAGTCCCAAGGAAAAATTTTTCCCCCCCGGGTTTTTCCCCTTTTTTTTGGGGGGGTTTTTTTTTTTCCCCCCCCTTTTTTTTTTCCCCCCCCCCGGGGGGGGAAGGGGCCCCTTTTCCCTTTTCCGGGGGTTTTAAAGCCCCCCAAACCCCTTTTTTCCCCCCCCCCCCCGGGGGGGGCTTTAAAAAAGGGGGGGGGGCCCCCCCCCTTGGGGGGGGGAAGGAATTTTTGGGTTTTTTCCTTTTTTTTTTTTTTTCCCCCCCCCCAAAAGGGGGGGTTTTTCCAAAAAAAAACCCCCCCCCCCCCTTTTTTTTTCCCGGGGGTTTCCCCAAAGCCCCCGGGCCCCGGGGGAATTTTTCCCCCCCCCCCCCCCGGGGGGGGCCCCCCTTGGGGGGTTTTTTTCCCCCCCCCCCGGGGTTTCCTTTTTTTTTGGGGGGTTTTTCCCCCCCCTTTTTGGGGGGTTTCCCCCCCTTTTTTTTTTTTTTTTTCCCCCCCCCCCCAAAAGGGGGGGGCCCCCCCTTTTCCGGGGGGGGGTTTTTCCCCCCCCGGGGGCCCCTTTCCCCTTTTTTTCCCCCGGGGGTTTGGGGGGGGGCCCCAAAATTTTTTAGGTTTTTTGGGGCCCTTTTGGGGGCCCAAACCCTTTTTCCCCCTTTTTTCCCCCCCCCCCCCCCCCCCCTTTTCCCCCCCCCTTTTTTTTTTTTTTTAAAAAAGGGGGGGGGGCCCCCCCGGGTTTTGGGCCCAAATTCCCCCCCAAAAATTTTTCCCGGGGAAAAAAAGGGGAAAGGGGGGGGGGCCCCCCCCCCCCCAAAGGGAACCAAAAAGAAAATTTTTTTTGGTTTTTTTTTTTTTCCCCCCCCCTTTTTTCCTTTTTTGGGGCCCCAAAGGGGGAAATTTTAAAGGGGGAAAAAAAAAAAAAATTTTTTTAAAAAAATTTTTCCATTTTTTGGGGGTTTTTCCCCCCAAAAGGGAAAAAAGGGGGAAGGGGGGGCCCCCCAAATTTTTTTGGGGGGGGGAAAACCCCCCTTTTTTTGGGGGGGGAAATGGGTTTTTTGGGGGGGCCCCCGGGGGGGAAAAAAAGGGGGTTTTGGGGGGAAAAAACCCCCGGGAAAATTTGGGGGGGGCCCCCGGGGGGCCCCCTTTTGGGGGGGGTTTGGGGCCCCCCCCTTTGGGGGGGGGGTTCCCCCCCGGGGTTTTTTTTCCCGCCCATTTTCTTGTTTTTTTTTTTTCTTTTTTTTCCCTGTTTTTTTTTTTTTTTTTTTTAAAAAATTTTTTTTTTTTTTTTTTTTTTTTTTTTTTTTTAAAAGGTTTTTTTTTTTTTTTTTTTTTGGGTTTTTTTTAAACCCCGCCACTTCGTGTTTGGGGGGGTTTTTTTTTTTAAAATTTTTTTTTGGGAAACCCCCCCCCCCTTCCCCACCCAAACGGTTTTTGGGAAAAAAAATAGGGGGGGGTTTTTTTGGGGGGAAAAAAAAGGGGGGGGGTTTTTCCCCCCTTTTTTTAAAAAGGGGAAAAGGGCCTTTGGGGCCAAACCCCCTTTTTTTTAATTAAAAAGGGGGCCCCCCCCCAAAAGGGGTTTTTTAAAAAAAAGGGGTTTTTTGGGGGGGAAAGGTTTCCGGGGGGCCCCCCGGGGGGAAAAAAAAAATTTTCCCTTTTTTTTGGGGGGGGGGGGGGTTTTTTTCCCCCCCAAAAAAAGGGGGGGGGAAAAGCCCCGGGGGGGGAAAATTTTTGGGGTTTGGGGTTTTTCCCCCTTTTTTTGGGGGGCCCCGGGGGGGGGGGGAAGGGGTTTTTCCCCCCCCGGGGGGGGGCCCCCCGGGGGGAAGGGGGAAAAGGGGTTTGGCCCCAAACAGCTCTTTTTTTGTTTTTGTTGTTTTTGTCTGTCCCCTTTTCTTTTTTGGGTTGTTTTATGGTTTTAAGCCCTTTGTTTTGTCATGGTAATTGTGTTTGTTTTTTTCCCTTGCCACTTGTAGATGATCGTGTTTTTTTTCCGTGTCTTTTTCCTTTTTTATTTTTTTTAGGTGTGCGTAATTTATCCTCGCCACTTCGTGTTTCGAGGTCGGGTTTGTAATCTGCTTTTAGACATTAAAGTCTTTTTTGGACTAACCCTGCTTCCTCGCTTGACTTCCCCACCCCCCCTCCACAAGGGTTTATGACAAAAATGGGGGTAGATTATGTTTTAGGGAGCAAAATCCATATTAGTGTGGATTTGGAAGGAATTATGACGGGTTTTAAAGGGACAAAATCACATTTAGTGGGGATATTGGAAGGTAGATTATGATTTGTTGGAGCTAAATCCATATTAGTGGGGATTTTGGGAAAGGGTTTTATATGTGTTGGGGGCTAAATAATATTAGTGTGGATATTGGAAGGTAGATTATGACTGTATTAGGGAGCTAAATAAAATTTAGTGTGGAAGGGAAAGGGTGGGTTTATGAGTTTGGGAGCAAAATCACAATTTTGGATTTTGGAAGGTAGTTTATGACTGTGTTAGGGAGCTAAATCACTTTTAGTGGGGATTGGAAGGTAATTAGACTGTTTGGGACTAAACACTATTAGGGGGATAGGGAAGGGTAGTTTTATGCGGGTTAGGGGAGCTAAATCCATATTAGTGTGGATTTGGAAGGTAATTATGCTGTGTTAGGGAGCTAATCACATATTGTGGGATTTTGGAAGGAAATTATGACGGTTAGGGACTAAATCACTATTTGGGGTATTGGAAGGGTAATTATGACTGTTTTGGGGAGCTAAATTTCATTAAAATACGGTCCATGTTTCTTTTAAAATGTGTCTAAGGAGAGGAAATATACAATCAAATCAGGCGTAACCGGGTTTCTTCCCATGATGACTTCCAAGGTGGGACAGATGCTCTCTGGGAGCCTCTAGGGGAACGGCCCAAAACAACAGCCGTGAAAAGTTTTAACCCAAAAACTATCTGTGAAACAAAAGGAACCAGGGTTGGGGAGGATTTTGCAAAACAAACTAGACTAGGGGGGTTGTTTGTCCTAGTAAAGGTCAGCAAAAAAATACACTTTTTAAGTTTACTGAGACAAAAAAGCTTACCAATTGACTAACTGAACAGACACAGTAAAGAAACAGTCTACAAGGGCTATCTGAACAGAGCCAGTAAAGAAACCCAGTTACCATGTGACTTACTGAACAGCACAGTAAAAAATCAGTCTACCATGTGACTATACTGAACAGAGCACAGTAAAGAAAACAGTCTTACCAATGTGCCTATACTGAACAGAGCATAGTAAAGAAAAGAGTATTATCAATGTCTAAAATCTTACCATAGTCAAGGTTGGTTTAGCTAGGCTGGATGTCTGTGTGAGAGAGCTAAAGCGTTGGTGTTAGTGGCAGGCCTTGGCACCAGGGTTTTAGCTCTAGCTAGCTGCTAGCTAAAGCTTTTTGGGTGTTAGTGCAGGCCTTGGCACCAGGGTCTAGCTCTGCTAGCTGCTAGCAAAAGTGTTTGGTGTTTAGTGGCAGGCCTTGGCCCCAGGTGCTAGCTCTAGCTAGCTTGTAGCTAAAGCGTTTGTGTTAGTAGCCGGCCTTGGCACCAGGCCTTGGCACCAGGGTGCTAGCTCTAGTAGCTGTTTAGCTAAAGCGTTTGGTGTTAGTGGCTCCGTCACCAGGGGTAGTCAGCTGCTGCTCTAAAGCGTTGTGTTAGTAGCAGGCCTTGGCACCAGGGTGCTACTCTAGTAGCTGCTGTAAAGTGTTTGGTTTTAAAGTACCAGGCCTTTGGCACCAGGGTCAAAGCCCCGGGCCTAACTGGCCTAGCTAAACGTTTGTGTTGTCCCCCTTGGGCCCCGGGCCGCTTTTTCTCTTTTTCTGCGTTTTTTTTTTTTCAGGCCTTTCCCCCCGCCGGGGGCACCAGGGGGCCCAGGTTGCCAGGGTGCTAGTCTACTACTCTAGCTCTTTTGGTTTTAGTGGCGGGGCCTTGGCACCAGGCCTTGGCACCAGGGTGTTAGCTCTAGCTACTGCTAGCAAAAGCTTTGGGTTTTAGTGGCAGCCTTGGCCCCGGGCCTTGGCACCACCCCTTGGCACCGGGCCCTTTGGGGCACCAGCCTTGGGCCCGGGCCTTGGAAACCAGGGGGCTGTCTGCTAGTGCTACTGGTTCATTGTTAGAGCAGTTTGGGCTTTTAGTGATCAGTAATAAAACCATCCGGAGGGAAAAGCCCAAAGGGCCCCTTTTTCCCTAAGGTCTGGTAAAAAGTTGCATATAAAGGGAATATAGGCTATTTGGGACACAGGCTCGTTTATTAAATGTCAGCCGGGGGAAAAATCCACCCAGAGGCACAAACTAGCCAAACTCTTCAGACCCCCCCTGTGCCAAACACGGTCAGCTTTCCCCCTACTCACGGGGATTATGGCAGTATGGACCAAAAGGGGAATAGCCTTGTTGACAGGGAAAGGGTGTGGGTACGCCTCAGTCGGGGTCAAAATTTTAGAAAATGAACAAGTTTGGTTTTTCAAAAAGTTTCGCTGTTTCAGTTTATGAAATTTTTGTAATTTATATGGTATAAAAGATAATTACAAGCACCTAAGGTCAAAGCTTTTATTGAAAATTTACTTTAATTTTATTGGCAAAGAGTCAAATTTGCAGGTTGCCCCTTTTTTTCAAGCCCTGAAATCCGCCCTGGCATGCTGTAATTTTAACCGGGGCACTCCTACTGATGGCAGCCATTTTTTGCATAATCAATGCTTGGGAGTTGTCAGAATTTGTGGGGTTTTGTTTTGGGGCCCCCCCGCCCCTTGAGGATTGACCACAAGTTCCAAAGGGATTAAGGTCTGGGGATTTCCCGTCCATGGGCCCAAAATGGGGGATTTTTGTTCCCCGGGGCCCCTTAGTTATCATTTTTTCCTTTGGAAGGGGCCCCATGCGGAAATGGCATTTTTCGTCCCAAACTGTTCTTGTTGGTTGGGGGAAAAATTGCCTCGGGGGTGTGTTTTTACCATTCTTTATTCATGGCTGTGTTTTATTAAAATTTTGAGTGAGCCCACTCCCTTGGCTGAGAAGCAAACCCCCCACATGAATGGGTCAGGTCTTTCTGTTTTCATGACAAAAAACTGATGGGACGCTCCCTTTTCTTTTTCCCCGGGCAAACTTTTTTTTGGATGCCCCAAACAAACGTAAAGGGGTTTTCAGAGAAAAAAACTTTACAAACCCCGTCCCAGCTCCAATCCCGTACCTTTTGCAGAAAATTCAGTCTTTCCCTGTTTTTTCCTGGAAGAAGGGGCTTCCTCGCTGCCCTTCTTGACACCAGGATCCTCCAAAAGTTTTTCGCCTCAGTGCGTGCAGATGCACCACACCCCCGCTGCCTTCCTAGCAACTTGCACGGTGGTGCCCCGCCCCCGCAGCTGAATCAACTTTAGGAGACGGTCCTGGCCTTGGGGGACTTTTTTGGGGCCCCCAAAGCCTTTCATAAAAATTTAACCTCTCCCCTTGGAAATTTGGTGCCCGATAAAGGGTTGATTTAGGTGCAATTACTACAGAAATACCTTGCCGTGAAGCCCTTTTTGTGCAAAGCAATGAATGGCCGCTTTTCCCTTAGGTACCATGGTTAACAGAGGAAAAAATATTTAAAGCACCACCCTCCTTTTAAAGTTTCCCCGTCTGTTTTCAAACCCAAATCAGATACAGAGTGTCTCCACCCCTTGTCCCCCGTCCACTCTCATCTGTTTAAACGGGAAAAACGTTTCGCACTGGCCTTTTGGGGGGGCTGAAATCAGAAATTTTCTTTTTTTGGGATTAAATTCTTTTTATGGCCCAAGGGACTTTTGCAAATTAAATTTCAAATTTATCTGACACTCTCATAACTTCTGGAGTATATCAAATTGCCAATAAAAAAATGAGGCACAGACTGTGAAAAAATTAAAATTGTGTCATTTCAAAAAATTTGACCCGACTGTAATTGTTAATGTTGGGGGGGGCAGTGCTTTACACAAATAGCACAATTCAAAAGCAAAACCGAACAGGTTTGGGGAAAAAATGTGCAAAACCACCAATTTTGCCCCGAGCAAGGCTGGTATTTGGGAAACCATGCTGGGTATTGAACCCTTGGGGTTTTATCCAAACTGAGGGTGGGTTTGACCCCGGGTGGGGGTATTGGGACCAAGCTGAGGCCCGGGGGATTGGGCCCAAACTGGGCGGGGGATTGAGGCCAGGATGGGTATTTAAACCCAAACTGAGGCCGGGGGGTTTTAGGCCAGGCTGGGTAGGGGAAGCTTTTGGGCCGGGGGGATTGGACCAGCTGAGGGCCGGGGGTTTGAGGCCAGGATGGGGTTTGAGCCCCAAAAGAGGCTGGGGTATGAGCCAGGCTGGGGGATTGGCCCAAAATAATGGGGTTTTGAGGCCTGCTCTCTGAAAATTTTGCAGTGGCCATGATGATCGTTTGAATTTTCTAAAGGGGCTCATGACTGATCGTTTTTAACCTTATAGTGGACTCATACTGATATTCTGATATCTCTGTAGTATCAGACTGATTTTTCTTTCCCCTTATGGATATGACTGATCTTGGCTTTCTATAGTGGACTCATGACTGATTGTTCTTTTCTCTAAGTGGATCAACTGATCGTTTTGATATCTCTATAGTGGATCAGACGATCTTCTTATTCTATAGTGGATATGACTGATGTTCTGATACTCAAGTGGACTCTGACTGATCGTTTTGATGATCGTTCTGATATCTCTATAGTGGGCGGCGGGTAGCTGAGTGGTTAAGAGCGTTGTGCCATACGAACGGTCGCTGGTTCTAATCCCTGACCACTAGGTGAAAATCTGTCGGTAGTGTCCCTTGAGCAAGGCACGTAACCGCGAGTGCATCTGTAGTCGCTCTGGATAAGAGCGTCTGCTAAATGACAAATAGATAAATAAAGAAATAATAGTGGACTGATCGTTTGGCACGGCCTTTTGTATTCCTCATCAGACAGTGTCAGACTTCATCACACGCACACCCAGTATCGGTCTTTAGGACATCTGGTGGGCCTAAGGAGGTCACTGACCAGTATGCACGACTGATGGGGTGCGGCGGGGTGGGGGGCAGGAGGGCGGAGGGGAGGCAGACCACAAAATGCCCCCCGGCCAATACCCCCAACACCCCTGTCCTCCATTAACCTCCTGTCCTTAAACCCCCCGGCCCCCCGTCCCGTCCCCTATCCTGTGTCCCCCAGGCCAATCACAATCACAGCCGTCAATATCAGTGCTGCGCTGCACGTTCATGGGAGATCATCAGGTGCAGTGTGTAAGCATGCCCTCCGAGCCCAAGACCGCCACCTTCCTCCCTTCGCCTCGCCTCAGGGCTACGGTCACTATGCCCCGCGTTGATTTGTGATGGGCGGCTGGCGGTAGGGTAGGCGGTAGGGGTTTCCTATAGGGAGAGACAAGGGCCTGTGGTGTGGTGTGGAGGTGCATTGTGTGGCAGCCCTACGCTTGGGACGAGACAGCGGGGGGTGACGCACAATGGCTATATGAGCAATAAAAGTCTTTATCTTCCTGTAAAGCTTTCAGAAGCTTTTCCAGACACGCGAAATTGACAACGTTTCTGTTTTGGTCCTTGAGGAGAACAGGCGTCATATCTGATCTCATTTCAATTAAATAACATATATGGGTCACTAGAATAGAATTCTGTTTATAACACAAAAAAAAGCCAGTGGGAAACCCAGTACATTTATATGACCCCACATGACCATAGACGGCTCCTCGCGCCCTCTGCAAGTACATATTAATAGGACCCTAGTGGCCATAGACGAGCTCTCCGCTGCCAGTACATATATATGCCCCTACAGTGACCCATAGACGACTCTCTCATTGTTACTGTTTAGTCTTTAGCGACGCTCTTATCCAGGGGCAGACATTTTCATTCTCGCCTCTGTGCCGGACATTAACCATAAGTTCTGTGGTTTAGCTACTTGTCCGTTCCTGCCTAAAAATTACATCTTATAGTTAACGATGATTTTCTCCCTACTGGTCTATACACCTAGCTCCACATTTTTAGTCAAGAAAAAGTATAGAAAACCGTAATTCTTTTTTACCAAGATGTCTTGAGTGCATATGGCCATTTCACACTTCACTGAATATTGTAAAGCCACCTTTGGAGGCAATTAAAGCTTATATATATATATAAATAAGATTTTACCAAACTCTGCAAAACTCTTATATAAACATTGTTTTTGTCAAAATTGCTCAGCGCAGTCTTTGGTTGGCATCATTGAGGGACACATATTCAAAATACCTTAAAGCATATTTAAGTCAGACTGAGAATGTTTTTCAAGTAGTGTGGCAGCAATCATGTTATGGTATGCTGTCACTGCAGGGACTGGGGGTTTGTCAGGACAAAATAATATGAACGGAGCAAGCCCGGCAGAAAGTTAAGGAAACCCCCTCAGTCTAACCCTGGAGATATCGTTTAATTTTTTTCAGTGGGGCAATAAACTATATTAAATGCAAAGACACCCAGAAGGACTTTCAAGAGATGTTGAGGTGTTCCTGAAGAGTCTAGAGTCTCAGTCCTGACTTAAATCTGTGTCCGATCGTCTTGACGTGAAGGTAGACCAAGGCGCAGAGTGTGAACGACATACTTTATTATTAAGCACAAAACAACACGTCGTGAAGTCCACGTAACACTGACTGAACAGGAACAAAAACCCAGCACCAGTGAAAACAGACAGTTTTAATTGGCTTCCAATCAGAGAACAAACGAGCCAACAAGTGACACTCGGTACCCTGCTCTGATTGTGAGTCACTCATCCCACAAAGAAATCACCACATAGAACACCAACCAAACAGAAACACCAAAGAAACGAACACACCCTGGCTCAACAGACAAATCCCGGAGCCAAGCGTGACAGTACCCCCCCCTAAGGCTCTGACCGCGACCTGCGCCTCAAACCCCAAACAGGGGAGGGCGGTGGGCATTCTCCGCGAGGCGGTCCGGCTCCGGGCTTGAACCCCCCCCTTCCACAAGCCCCCCGAGCGCCCCCGGTCGCGGTCTGACACCCCGCTGGCGGGAATCTGGACCCGGACATAGACGAGAGGATTGCTCAAACTCCGGAGTGAGTAGCTGACCTGATCAGGCCCGGACTGACGACGCGCACCCCTGGCTTGGCGCGTGAGGGCAGGAACGGACCGGACCTGGCTGACGATCGCACCCACTTTGGCTTGGGCCGTGGAGCAGGAACGGACCTCACCAGGCTGGACTACTCGCTTTCACTTGGCTTGGTGCGAAGTAGCATGAATGGGCTGGAGCAGGCTGCGACTCGAACCCTGGCTGGTGCGAGTATTAACGGAACGACTGGACCAGGCCGACGACGCACCCGTTAGGCGTGGGCGTGGAGCGGGCAGGCCGGGACGGGCTCGACGCACAACACCTAGGCTTTTGGTGCGTGAGCAGGAACAGGCCGGGCTGGGCTGGCGACGCACACACGTAGGTTGGTGCGTGACAGAACATCCGGGCAGGGCTGGGCGACGCACACATAGTTTGTGCGTGGAGCTGGGGACAAAGGCCGGGTCGGGCTGACGACGCACCCCTAGGCTTGGTGCGGGGGCAGGGGACAGGCCAGGCAGCTGTCGAACGCACCAGTAGCTTGGTGGGAATGGCAGGACAGCCGGGCTGGGCTGACGACGCGCACCCGAGACTTGTGGGAATGGCAGGAACAGGCCGGGCGGGCTGACGGACGGCCCCCTGACTTGGTGGAATGGCAGGAACATGCCGACGGTACCTTGGGGACCCACACCACTTGGCCCCACGGACAAGGGATCAGGAACGGGCCGAACGCGGACTTGGTAACAGCACCCCAGTACCCTCTCTCCCGCCGTGCCTCCACATCACGTTCCCCCTCTGCCTCTGTGCCCAGTGGCCCCCCTAACCTGGCGGCCTTCTCCTCTGCCAACCGCTTGCCGCTCTAACCCGTACACCGCTGGCGCCGAACTCGTGAGCCCCCCCCCCCGAACAATTTCGCTGGGGTCTCTCCCTCCCTCTTGCCAGACCGCATCATCTCCGCCCACGTCCATCCTCTCTCCGCGTCCGCTGCTTGATCCATCGAGGTTGCCCACGGAGATCTTGCACGATGGGCGGCTCCTGAACACGCTGCTTTGGTCGTTGTATGGGGGGTTTCCCTGTCGACGGCGTCTTGACGTGAAGGAGTAGAACCAGGCGGGCAGCGTGTGAAACGAACAAACCTGAATTAATTAGTAAAGCACAAAAACAAAACAACGATCGTGAGGTACAACAGTAACACTGGACTGAACCGGAAACCAAAACCCACAAACACAAGGTGAACAGACAGTTTTAAAAATATGGGCTTCCCAAATCAGAACACGGGCCACCAGCGTGACACCTCGTTTACCCACCCTACTGATTGGGAGTCACCTCATCCACAAGAATACGACCACTAGAACAACACAAAACCAAACGAAACCCACTAAACGACACACCCCTGGCTCAACATACAAGTCCCGGAGCCCGAGCGTACAATCTGCTTGAAAATCGAGACAAAGGTTAAATATTACTGTCCATTTAATGATTCCCAGCTGAAAAGCGAGTTTGACATAAAAAACTGTGCAGATTGTGCAGATTTGGTATAATCTTTTCAAATGTTTACGGCTGTAATTGCCTGCCAAAGGTGCTTTTTACCGACCAGGAACTCTGGGGGTGTGAAAAGATACGAATCAGACATTGTTCCATTTGTACATTTATTTAGAAATGTTCTATACTGTTTCTTGTCCTTTCAACTTTGTAATGTGGAGCAGGTTGTGTAAGGATAGTAGGAAAACAATGTAATTTACATTTAGAGACAATTTAAGGCACAATGTGAGCACCATGTATGTAGACTTATAAAGGTAGTGTAGAGGCTGTCATTAGGGCCTGTAGCTTTGTCCCAGCCTAGTAGTGTATAGCTGTCATTAGTCCTGTACTTCCAGCACTAGTACTTTATAGGCTGTCATTAGTCTGTAGCTGTGTCCCAGCACTAGGGTCTGTATGGGCTGTCATTAGCCTTACGTCCAGCACGAGGTCGGTATAGGCGTCATTAGTCCTCTAGCGGTCCCAGCACTGGGACTGTATAGGCTGGCATTAGTCCCTGTAGCTTGTCCCAGCCGAGGCACTGTATAGGCTGTCCATTAGTCTCCTAGAGCTGTCCCAGACAGAGGTACTGTATAGCTGCCATTGAGTCCTGTAGCTGTCCTCGCACTAGTACTGGAAGAGGCTGGTCATTAGTCCGTAGCTGTCCCAGCACTAGTCTGGTATAGGAGGGGCATTAGGTCCTCGTAGCTCGCCCAGCACTAGGTACTGTATGGCTGGTTCCATTTAGTCTGTAGCTGTCCCCAGCACTAGGTACTGTATAGGCTTCAATTAGTACAATGGAGCTGTCCCAGCACTAGGTACTGTAATAGGCTGTTCCATTAGTCCCCCCTGTAGCTGCCCAGCACTAGGTACTGGAATAGGCTGTCATTAGTCTGTAGCTGTCGCCCACTACGGTACTGTTAGGCTGGTCATTAGTCCTGTAGCTGTCCAGCACTAAAGGTACTCTAATAGGCTGCATTGTCCTTAGCGGTCCCAGCACTAGGTACTGTTAGCTGTCATTAGTCCTCCTAGCTGTCCCAGCAACTAAGGTCTGTATAGGCTGTCATTAGCCTGTAGGCTGTCCCACACTAAAGGTTAATGTAGGGCTGTCATTAGTCCTCTTAGCTGTCCCAGTCCCCAGCACTAGTTACTGTTAGGCGGGTCATTAGTCCTGTAGCTGTCCCAGTATAGGTAACGGTATAGCTGTCATTAGCCTGTATCTGTCCCAGCACTGGTACTGTATAGGCGGTCATTAGTCCTGTAATGTGTCCCAGCACTAGGTACTGTAGGGCTGTCATTAGTCCCGTAGCTGATCCCCAGCACTAGGTAATGTATGGCTGTCAGGAGTCCTGTAACGTCCCAGCACTAGGTACTGTATAGGCTGTCATTGGGCCTGTAACTGGTCCCGCATAGGGTACGGTAATAGGCTGTCTTATCCTCCTAGCTGTCCCAGCCAAGATGTATGTAATCGAGGCTGTAAATTAGTCCCTTAGCGGGTCCCAGCACTAGGTACTGTATAGGCTGTCAATAGTCCTGTAGCTGTCCAAGCACTAGGTAAACTGATAGGCCTGTGTCATTGTCATGTAGCTGTCCCAGCACTAGGTAATGTAGAGGCGGTCTTAGTCCTGTTTAAAGCTGTCCCAGCAATAGGTAATGTATAGCTGGCATTAGTCCTGTGCTGTCCCACACTAGGTATGTTAATAGGCTGTATTATTCCTGTACTGTCGCCAGCACTAGGTACTGTAAAGGCTGTCATTAGTCCTGTAGCTGTCCAGCACTAGGTACTGAAGGCTGTCATTAGTCCCCCTGTAGCTGGTCCCAGCCTAGGTACTGTTAGGATGTCATTATCCTCTAGTCTGTCCAGCAACTAGTACTGTATAGGCTGTCATTAGTCCCTCTAGCTGTCCAGCACTAGGTACGGTATAGGCTGTCATTAAGTCCGTAGCTAGTCCAGCAAGGTAATGTATGGCTGTCATTAAGCCTGTAAGCTGTCCCACACTAGTAATGTATAGGCTGTCATTAGTCCTCTACTGGTCCCGGCCTAGGTACTGTATAGGCTAGTCATTAGTCCTCTAGCGGGCTCCGGCCACTAGTCTGTATAGGCTGTCATTAGTCTCTAGCTGACCAGCACTGGGTAGGTATAGGCCTTCATTAGTCCTCTAGCTTGTCCCACACTAAGGTACGTATAATTGTCATTAGTCCTCTAGCTGTCCCCGCCCTAGGTACTGTGGCTGGTCATTAAGTCCTCCGAGGCTGTCCCGCACTAGGTTACTGTATAGGCTGTCTTAGTCCGCTAGCTGTCCCCAGCACTAGGTACTAGGTTGGCCTGTCATTAGTCCTCTGCTGTCCCAGCCTAGTAACTGTAGAGGGCTTTCATTAGTCCCTAGCGGTCCCAGCACTAGGTAACGTATGCTGTTCATTATCCTCTGGCTGTCCACACTAGGATAACTGTATAGGCGTCATTGTCCCTGTAAGCTTGTCCCGCCCTAGTAACTGTATAGCTTCATTAGTCCTCTAGCTGTCCCAGCACTAGGTAACTGTAGAGGCTGTCATTAGTCATCCTAGCTGCCCAGCACAAGCCCGGTATAGGCTGTCATTAGTCATCTAGCTGTCCCAGCACTAGTACTGTATATCTGTCTAGTCCGGTAGCTGTCCCGCACTAGTTACTGTATAGGGCTGGTCATTAGTCCTGTAGCTGTCCGCCGCACTAGTACGTATAGGCTGTCATTAGTCCTGTAGCTGTCCCGCAACGAGGTACTGTATAGAGGCTGTCTTATAGTCACTCTAGCTGGTCCCACACTAGGTACTACTGTATAGGCGTCATTAGATCAAATGTACTTGTCCGCACTAGGTACTGTTAGGCTGTCATTTAGTCCTCAAGCTGTCCCAGCCTAGGTACTGTATAGGCTGGGCTTAGTCCTCTAGCGGTCACAGCACTAGTACTGGATAGGCGTACATTAGTCCTGCTAGATGTCGCGCAGCACTAGGTCTTAGAGGCTGTCATTAGTCCCTAAGCGTCCAGCACGAGGTACTGTAAAGGCGTCATTAGTCCTCTACTGTCCCAGCCAGGTAATGTATAGACTGTCTTAGGTCCTCTAGCTGTCCCGCACGGTAATGTATAGGGTCATTAGCCCCCCTGTAGCTGGTCCAGCACTAGGTAATGTATAGGCTGTCTTAGGCCGGTAGCTTCCCAGCACTAGGTAGGTATAGGCTGTCATTAGTCTGTAGCTGTTCCCAGCACTAGGTACTGTATAGGCTGTCATTAGTCCGGTCGGTCCCAGCACTAGGTAATGTTAGGCTTCATTAGTTCCCTGAGCTGTTCCCAGCACTAGGTACTGTTAGGACCATTGTCCTCTAGCTGTCCCAGCATAGTACTGTATAGGTGTCATTAGTCCCTAGCGTCCAGCATAGGACTGGTATAGGCGGTCATTAGTCCTCTAGCGTCCCGAGCACGAGTACTGCATGGCTGTCTTAGTCCTGTATATGGTCCCACTAGTCTGTATAGGCTGTATTAGTCATGTAGCTGTCCCACACAGGTACTTATAGGCCTGTCAGTAGTCCTGTAGCTGTCCCAGCCTAGGACTGTTAGCTTGTCATTAGTCCTTAGCTGTCCAGCACATATGTACTGTAGAGGCTGTCCATATAGTCCCTGTATCTGGTCCCAGCACTAGGTACTGTATGGCTGTGGTCATTAGTCCTGTAGCTGTCCAAGCAACAGGGACGGTATAGCTGTCATTATCCGCTAGCTGTCCCAGTCACTAGGTACTGTATAGCGGTCATTAGTCCTGTGCGGTCCCAGCACAGGTACGTTAAGGCTGTCCATTAGTCTATCTGCTGTCCCAGCACTAGTACTGTATAGGCTTCATTAGGCCTCTACTGGTCCCAGCACTAGGTACTTGTTCGGCGCATTAGTCCTGTAAGCTGTCCAAGCACTAGGTACTGGGATAGGCGGTATTTGGTCCCTGTAGCTGTCGCCAGCACTAGGTCTGTATAGGCTGTCATCTGTAGCTGTGGCCAGCACTAGGTACGTTAGGCCTGTCATTAGTCATGTAGCTGTCCAGCAATAGGTAATGTATGGCTGTCATTAGTCCTGGTCCCTGAGAGCTGTCCCAGCACTAGGTACTGTATAGGCTGTAAGTCCTGTAGCTGTCCCAGCCTAGTACTGTATAGGCTGTCCCATTAGTCCTGTAGCTGTCCCAGCACTAGGACTGTAGAGGCGGTCTTGCCCTGAGCTGTGTCCCAGCATAGGTACTGTTAGGCTGTCATTGTCCTTCTAGCTGTGTCTAATATAGGCCAGGCCAACTGGACATGTCTATGATTACATTAACACAGCTACCAGCTCATATGATGACATTACAATCTTAGCGCTCAATATGATGTAACATTAACAACAGTTATCAGTTTCAATAGATTAACATTCACGACGGTTAGCAGCTCAATAGATTAAAAAATTAACACACAGCAGCTCGAATAGGATTAACATTACCAGCTAACCAGATCAATATGATTAAATAGAACACAGCTAACAAGCTCAATATGATTACATTAACAAACGGTTAGCATTCATGTGATAACATTAACACAGTTTTAGCAGTTCAAGAGGATTAACATTACCACGGTTAGCAGACTCAATTGATTAACATACACAGTTAGCAGCTCAATATGATTAACATTAACACAGCTAGCGCTCAATATGAGTAACATTAACACAGGTTAGCAGCTCAATAGGATTACATTAATACAGTTACAGTCAATATTACATTTCAGTTTAGTCATTTAGCGACGCTCTATCCAGAGCGACTTACAGGAGCAATTGGGGTAAGTGCTGGCTCAAGGGCACATCGACAGATTTTTCACCTAGTCGGTTCGGATGGATTAGAACCAGCGACCTTGCGGTTACGGGCCACAACGCTACCTAACATTTAACACAGCTAGCCTCAATAGGATTAACATAACACAGCTAAAGCTACAAAAGCTAACATAAGCGAAAAAAAAAAAAGCTAAATAAACTAAAAAAAGCTAAGCCGAAAAATCGACTGAAAATTAGCGCAATCATGCTACCGAGTACACATTAACTGAGCAGTACTACATTACCAGCATGTTATATGATTACACAGCATCGATAAGTGGGGGTGCAGTGTGGTAGGCACTAATATGATTACCATTAAACACAGCTTAGCAAGCCTCAATATGAGTAACATTACACAGCTAGCAACAGCTCAAATGATTAACATTAACCCGTTAGCAAGTCAATAGGATAACATTAACACAGCTACAGCTCATATGTAAGAACCATTAACACCGTTAGCAAGTGTCAATATGATATAAACATTAACACAGTTTAAGCAAACTCAAATAATATTTAAACATTAAACACGCTAAAGCTCAAGTGATTAAGCACCATTAACACGCAGCAAGCTCAATAGATTACAATTACACAGCTAGGAAACAACTCAATATGAATTAACATGACACAGTTAGCCGCTCAATATGATTACATTACAAACCCACCGTTAGAGGCTCAAAATGAGTACAATTAACACGCAGCTAACAAGCTCAAAGGATTAACATTAACAGCTAACAGTTCAATATGAAGTAACATTAAACACAAGTTAGGCGTTCAAATATGATTAAATACAATTTAACACAGTTAGCAGTTCCAATATGAATAACACATTAAAACACGTTTAGCACAAGCTCATATGAATTACAATGAACACAGTTTAAGCAGCTCAAATATGAATGAAACAATTAACCAGCTGCAGCTCAATATGAAATTAACTTGTAACAAAAGTTTAGCAAAGCACAGCTCCAATATGATTAAAACATATAACAGGTAGCCAAGCTCAATAGGATTAAAAACATTAACACGCTAGCGCTCAATTGTTTAACATTAACAACAGCTAACAGCTATATGATTAACAATTACAAAGCTACCACAAGCTCCAATATGTTAACATTACACAAGTGAGCAAAGCTCAATTAAATTAACATTAACAAACACAGAGCGGCACTCAATATAATTACATAAAACACAGCTAGGCAGCTCAATATGATTACAAATTACAAACAGTTAGCACACGCAATCTGATAAAACATTCAAAAACACAGCTAAACAGCGCAATATATTAACATTAACACATGTTAGCAAGCTCACATATGAAGAAAACATTAACATACACATTAGCAAAAAAGCTCAATATGAATTAACAAAACAGTAATAACACGCGTTTAACACTCAATATGAGTAACATTAACACAGCTAGCAGCTCAAATGATGATACATTAACAACACAGCTAGCACAGCTCAATTGAGTAAAAACCGTAACACAAGTTAGCAGCAAGCTCAATATATTAACAATAACAACAAACAAACACAGTTAGCAGCGCAATATGAATAACATTTAACAAAGTTAGCAAATCTCAACTATGATTAAAACATTACCAGCTACAGCTCAAATGAGAATTAAATAACTTAACAACAGCTAGCAAAGCGCAATGATTAACACTTACAGCCGTTAGCAAAGCTCAATTGATTAACATTAGACACGCTAGCATCTCAATATAATTAATAAATAACACAGTTACCGCTCATCTGATTAATCATTAAACCAGTTAGCAGCTTCATATGATTAAACATTAACACATTAGCAGCTCAATATGATAACATTTAACCAACAGTGTACCAACCACCAGCTCAATATGAATTAAAACCCATACATTAACACAGTTAGCAGCTCCTAATGATTAACATTAACAAAACACAGATTAGCAAGCTCAAAGTGATTAACATTAAACGAACAGTTAGCAAGCTCAATATAGGAACCCTTAACACAGCTACAAGTCGAATAGATTAACATTAAAACGTTAGCAGTTCAATATATTAACATTAACACAGTTTAGCACAGCTCATATGAGTAACTTAACCCAGCTGGCAGCTCAATATGATTAACATTAACAACAGTTAGAAACTCATATGATTAACATTAATACAGTTAGCAGCCATATGATTAACACCATGAACACAGCTCCAGCTCATATGATTAACATTAAACAGCAGCTAACAGCTCAATAGGGGAGGGGGGGGGGGCAGGGTGTACCGTACACGCTAGCAGCTCATATGATTAACATTAACACAGTTAGCACAGGCTCAATATGATTAACATTAACACAGCTAGCAAGCTCAATTGATTAACTTAACACAGCTAACAGTCATATGATTACATTTAACAACAGTACCAGCTCAATATGAAGTAAACATTACACAAGTATAGCACTCAAATAGATGATTAACATTACACAGCTTACACAGCTCAAATATGATTAACATTAACACAGCGAGACAGCTCAATATGATTAACATTAACACGCTACAGATCAATAATTACATTCTACACAAAAGCTTTTAGCAGCTCAATAGCTTAACATTAACCAGCTAACAGCTCATATGAGTAACATTAAGACAGCTAACCAGCTCCATATGATTAACATTAAACAAAACACGGTCAGAGCTCAATATGATTAACACATTAACCACAGCGCAGCAGCTCAATATGATTTAACTTACACGCTACAGCTCATATGATTTACGTTAACAACAGCTACCAGCTCAAATAGGATTAATCTATTAGCACAAGCTAGCATTAATTGATTAACATAACACAGGCTAGCGCTCATTGATACATGAACACGCTACCAGCATCAATATGATTACAGTAACACATTTACATTTCCCAATATGCCAACAAGATGGTGGAGATCTCGTAAATCACACTAGGGAGTACCTCGGCCGTTGTTTAGGGGGGGAAGAGTGGGGAGGGGTGAGGGAGGTGAGCGTTGCTATTATTTGCTAAGGGCTACTCTGATACTGATATTATCTTTAAGGAGGGACAGCCTTGTTGTGGTCTTTCGCCATGGCTGTTCCATCCTGAGAGAGATAGAACGGATGGCTGGTGTTGTCTGTCTTCAGAGAGAAGAGACCGGACTGGCTGGTGTCTGTCTGCAAGAGGAGAGAGACGGACTGGCTGGGTTGTCTGTCTCAAGAGAGAGACGGACTGGCTGGGTGGCTGTCTGCAGAGAGAGATACGGACTTGCTGGTGTCTGTCTGCAGAGAGAGATACGGACTGGTGGCTGGGTGGTCTGTCTGGCAGAGAGAGAGACGGACTGGCTGGGTGGGTGTCTGTCTGCAGAGAGGAACGGACTGGCTGGGTGGCTTCTGCAGAGAGAGAGACGGACTGGCTGGGTGGTGTCTGTCTGCAAGAGAGAGACGGACTGGCTGGGGTCTGTCTGCAATAAGGAGAACGGACTGGCTTGTGTGTATGTCTGCAGAGAGAGAGACGGACTGGCTGGGTGTCTGTCCTGAGAAGAGAGACGGACGGGCTGGGTGTCTGTCTGCAGAGAGAGGACGACTGGCTGGGTGGGTTTGTCTGTCTGAGAGGAAGAGACGGACTGCGGGGTGTCTGTTCCTGCAGAGAGAGAGACGACTGGCGGGGTGTGACTGTCTGCAGAGTAGAGAGCGGGACTGGCTGGTGTCTGTCTGCAGAGAGAGAGAGACGGACTGGCTGGGTGTCCTGTCCTGCAGAGGAGAGAGCGGACGGGCTGGGTGTGCTTTCGCGAGAGAGACGACGGGCTGGGTGGACTGTCTGCAGAGAGAGAAACGTACTGGCTGGGTGTCTGTCTGCAGAGATCGAGAGAGACGGACTGGCTGGTGTCATTCATGCAGAGAGGAGCGGACTGGCTGGGTGTCCGTCGCAGAAGAGAGAACGGACTGGCTGGTGTCCTGTCTGGCAGAGAGAGGAGACGGATGGATGGGTGGTCTGTCTGCAGAGAGAGGACGGACTGGCTGGGTGGGTTGTCTGGCTTCAAGAGAGAGAGCGACGGGCTGGGTGTCTGTCTGCGAGGAGAGACGGACTGAGCTGGGTGTCTGTCGCAAGAGTAGAGACGGACTGGGCTGGGTGGTGTTGTCTGCAGAGAAGAGAGACTGACTGGCTGGGTGTCTGTTCTGCAGAGGAAGAGAGACGGACTGGCTGGGTGGGTGTCTGTCTGCAGAGAGAGAGACGGACTGGCTGGGTGTCTGTCTGCAGAGAGAGAGCGGGAACTGACCTGACTGACTGACGGACTGACTTGACTGATGACTTGACCTGACTGACTGCTGGCGGGCTGGCGGCTGGCTGGCTGGCGGGCTGACTGACTGACTGGGCTGACTGGCTGGCTGCTGGCACTGAGCATCAAACATGATAGCGGCTCTGGCTGAATAATTTTTTAGAGTCCTCTGACAGTATGGCCTCTGGCGAGACAAACAGACCGACAAGCTCGTTCTGGGTGGAGAAAAGAATCACTTAGTGACTGTTCAAGTATTAGTCTGTATGAGAGTTTCAGGGGTTCCAACCGGGTTAATCAGACATACTGTAATCTGAGTTCAAAGAACTTGGAACAGTTTTTCCTTCAGCAGAGTATTTGAATTGAAGATGCAGATAGAACGCTCTTTGAGGTTAATGTGTCTTGAGTGTAGTTTAGCTTGTTAGTTTTTACGATGTATTTATCTGTTTCTGCGGTTCAAGCCGCTACAGCAGCTCAAAGCTTACATTATGCTGCTTGTCTAAGATCTGACTGAGACAAGGAAGTGACTGACAATGGTCGTGATCTCCACACCAACACACACACACACACCCACACACACACACACCCACACCACAAATGTGCGTTCCTCTGTGTGGATGGCTTGTGGAGGAGAGACAATTCATGGTCAAGGCAGGGGAAGTCACAGGTCACTGAAGAGCTCTCTGAACACAGTGTGTGTCCAGTCCTCCTGAAAACTGCTCTAAGACACACACACACACCTAGTGGTGCGTGGTCGCTGTTCGTTCAGTCCCCGACCCGCCCACAATTGTTATAACCACGTCCGCAACCACCCGATTCTATGTGGTAAAGTGAAATCTGAGGCTCGCACGCGGAACCCCGCAATTGAAAATGCACCGTAGGCTTACTCAGAAACGGCAGATTTTTTTTTTGACAGGGTGGCAAGGATTTTTTTGGGGAACTAATGTAGATATGTTTCTGCGTAGAGTTTCCAACATTTGGGTAGGCTATTGTTAGTCAACTTGGCTATAATTAGATCATGCAGCTTGCGTCTCGTTCTTCATTACATGAACATAGAATACTAATAACCCCTTGCTCACAGAATAAGGTCATAAATGATAGAAAGGAAAGCTTCAGTCTAGTTGCCGTCGGTAAATTCTCTGTCCTCTCTGCTTCTTCACGAGCAAAAGTTGTTTTCGGGACCTTTGCAAAAAGCAATAAAAATTTTTTTATATTATATATATATATATAGAAAGATTTTCAGTGGAAATGATCCAATGACATCAGGTTTTTGAACCGGTTGGTAGGGAAATAGAATCTGTGTAAACGACCCAACAGGTTTCTGATAAATTTCATTTCTTCTCGGAGCAATATTTTGTGGTTGAAATTACATCTCTTTTATGATGCTGATAAAGACAAGGCAGCTCTACAAGACGGTCCCTAACGGCACATTCCCGTTCTCTCTCAGACGGCTGAAAGATTAAATCATATTTCTCCACTCCTGTTTCCAGAGTCTAAATGTAACATTTGGTGGATAATTTTTACTGCAAGAAAATGCTTATTCTGCAGAATCATATTAAGGCTTGTGAGAGGGGTTATAGACCTACAGTCAGTGTCCCAGTGTTTTCCGATTAAACCCAATCTAACAGAAGACGGTCTACAGTTCCCTTGACGTGCCCATAGGCATTTTGAAGTTCCCCCGTCTTGTCACTAACGAACACTGCTATCATCCTCTTTAAAAAACCACGTCACTATATTTCCCAAACATTAGACTAACTGTTGCCTGACCCGCCCTTCTATACATTTAGACTCTGTTCTGACCCCCCTTATATAACTTAACTACTGTTTCTGACCCTCCCGTCTATACAGTAACGACTTTCTGAAACCCTGACCCGTCCCTTCTATAACATTAGATACTGTTCTGACCCCCCTTCTATAACATTAACCTACTGTATCGGACACTCCCTTCTATAACATTGACGACTGTTCTGACCCTACCCTTCTATAAACAGTAGACTACTGTTCTACCCTCCCTTCTATAACTTAGACTACTGTCTGACCCTCCCTTCTATAAACAATAGATACTGGCTGACCCCTCCCGTCTATAACAGTGATTACTGTCTACCTCCCTTTATAACATTAGACGGAATGTTCTGACCATCCCTTCTATAACAGTAGACTACTGTGCTGACCCCTCCCTTCTATAACCATTGGTACTGTTCGGACCCTCCCTTCTAATAACATTAGAATACTGTTCTGCCTCCCGTCTATAACATTAGGACTTACGGTTCGACTCTGACCACTCCCTTCTAGAACTTAGACTACTGTTCCTGACCCTCCCTCGATTACATTAGACTAATTTCTGAACCCCCTTCTATAACATATAGACATCTTGTCTGACCCTCCCTTTATAACATTGACTACTGTGCTGCTGGCCTCAATTCTATACATGTAGACGACTGTTCTGACCCTCCCTTCTATAAAATAGACCTCTGTTCCGACCCCTTCTATAAACATTAGACTAACTGGTCGGACCCGCCCTTAATAACTTAGATACTGGTCTGACCCTCCCTTCTAGAACAGTGACTACTTTCTGACCTCCCTTCTATAACATAAGCTACTGTTCTGACCCTCCTTCTATAACATTAGACTACTGTTATGACCCGCCCTTCTATACATGAGACTAACTGGTCCTACCCTTTTCCCCTTCGGAACAGAGAGACTACTGTTCGGACCCCCCTAAATAACATTAGACTACTGTGTCTGACCCTCCCTTCTATAAACATGTAACTATACTTTCTGAGCGCTCCCGTCTATAACTTAGACACGGTCTGGACCCCCCTTCATATAACTTAGACTGCTGTTCTGGACCCTCCCTTCTATACACATTAAGACTACTGTTCTGACCCTCCCTTCTTTACATTAGAATACTGTTTCTGCCCTCTCCCTTCGATAACCATTTAGACTACGGTTCTGACCCTCCTTCTTTACATTAGATTTAACTGTTCACCCTCCCTTCTATAACATTAACTACTGTTTCTGACCCTCCCTTCTATAACCTTAGACTACGTTCCTGACCAGCCTTCTATACATTAGACTACGTCTGACCCTCCCTTCGAGAACTGAGACTACTGTGACTGACCCTCCCGTCTATAACAGTAGACTAACTACTGTTCCTGACCCGCCCGTCGATAACATTAGACTACTGTTCGGACCCTCCCTATCTTTAACATTAGACGACTGTTCTGACTGACCGCCCTTTCTATAACATTAGACTACTGTATCGGACCCCTCCATTCTTAATAACATTAGATTACTGGTCTGACCCTCCCTTCTATAACATTAGACTCTGTTCGGACCCTCCCTTCATAACATTAGAACTGGTTCCGACCCTCCCGTCTATAACATTGACTACTGTTCGGACCACTCCCTTCATACATTAGACTACGGTTCTGACCCTCCCCCTTCTTTAACATTAGACTACTGTTCTGACCCTCCCTTCTATAACATGAGACTACTGTTCGGTCATGACCCTCCCTGCTAGAACAGTAGATTACTGTTCTGACCCGCCCCTTCTATAAACATTAGACTACGGTGTGGACCCTCCCTCTATAACATTAGCGACTGTTCCGACCCTCCCTTCGATAACATTAGACTACTAGTTCTGACCCGCCCTTCTATACAGTAGACATTTCTGACCCTCCCTTCTTAGAACGTAGAGACGACTGTTGCTGCCCGCTCCCTATCTATAACATTAGCTACTGTTCGACCCTCTATCGCTGGACCTACCCTTCAAACATGAAGGACTGTCGGACCCCTCCCTTCGATAACATTAGACTACTGTGCTGACCCTCCCCCTTCTATAACATTAGGACTATTAAAACTGTTCTGACCCTCCCTTCTATAACATAGACGACTGTTTTCGACCCTCCCTCTTAACATTAACGACTGTTCTGACCCTCCCTCTATAACATTAGACTACTGGTCTGACACCTCCCTTCTATAAATTAGACTCATGTGGCGCGGCCCATCATCATAACATTAGAACTACTGTTCTGAACCCCCCTTCTATAACATTAGAACTACTGTTCCGACCCTCATTCGATACATGAGACTCTGTTTCTGACCCTCCCTTAAAGAACATTAGACTACTGTTCTGAACCGCCCTTCTATAACTTAGACACTGTTTCTGAGCCTCCCTTCTATAACAGTAACTACGGTTCTGACCCCCCTTCTATAACATTAGACTAACTGTTCTGACACTCCCTGCGATACAAACTTAGACTACTGTTCCAGACCCTCCCTTTATAAACATTAGACTATACTGTTCTGACCTCCCTAATAACATTAGACTACTGTTTCTACCCTCCGTCTATAACATTAGACTAATCTGTGCTGAGCCTCCCTTCTATAACATAGACTACTGTTTTCTGCCCTCACCTTCTATCATTAGACTACTGTGCTGACCCTCCCTTCGCTAACAGTAGACTTACCGTTTCTGATCTGAACCCTCCCTTCTATTAACATTAGACTACGGTTTTGACCCTCCTTCTATAACATTAGACTACTGTTCTGACCCTCCCTTATATAACAATTGATTACTTGGATTCGTGAACCCCTCCCTTCTATAAACATTAGACGACGGGTCTGACCCTCCCGTCTAATAACATTAGACACTTTCGGACCCTCCCTTCTATAACATTAGACTACTGTTCTGACCCCTCCCTTCTATAACATGAAGACTACTGTTCTTGACCCTCCCTTCTATAACATTAACTACTGTTCTGACCCTCTCCTTCTATAACTTAGACTACTGTTCTGACCCCCCTTCTTTAACATTAGACTACTGTTCTGCACTCCCTTCTATACATTAGACCTATCGGTTCTGACCCCCCTTCTACTAACATAGATTATGTTTCTTGACTGACCCGCCGTCTATAACATTAGACTACTGTTCTGACCTCCTTCTATAACTTCGACTACTGGTCAGACCCTCCCTTCGAATACTGAGATACTGTTCTGACCCTCCCTTCTATAAACGTGAGACTACTGTTTCTGAACCTCCCTTCTTAACATTAGACTACTTTTCTGACCCTCCCGTCTAAATACATTAGAACTACTGTTCTGACCCTTCTTCTGACCCTCCCTTCTATAACTTAGATTACTGTTCTGACCCCGCCCTTCTATAACATTAGACTAACTGTTGCCTGACGCCTCCCTTCTATAACGTTAGACTACTGGCGACCCTCCCTTCTTAACATTAGACTACTGTTCTGACCCTCCTTCTTATACATTAGACATACGATTCGGACCCTACTCCCTTCGTATAACATTAGACTACTGTTCTGACCCTCCCGGCTCTAACAGTAGGACGACTGTTCGGACCCTCTCCCTTCTATAAACTTAGACTACTGTGTCTGACTTCTCCCGTCTATAACAGTAGATTATGTGCTGACCGCCGCCCTTCTATAACATAGACTACTGTGCTGACCCGCCCTTCTATAACTTAGACCTACGGTGCTTGACCCGCCAGTCTATAATAACTTAGACTACTGGTTCGACCCCTCCCTTCTTACATTAGACTACTGTTCTGACCCCCCTTCTATAACATTAGACGATGGTCTGACCCTCCCTTTCTATAACATTAGACGACTGTTCTGGCTGGCCCTCCATTCTATAACATTAGACTACTGTTTCTGAACCTCCCTTCATACATTAGACTAATTAATACTGTTCCAGACCCCCTCCCTTCGATAACATTAGACTACTTTCTGACGTCCTCCCTTCTATAACATTAGACTACTGTTCTACCCCCCTTCTATCTTGAGACTAACTGTTCTGGCGCCGCCCTTACTATAACATTAGAACTACTGTTTCCTGACCCCTCCTCCTTCGAGAACATTAAATTATGTTCGCGACCCTCCTTAAATAACATTTAGCTACTGGTCTGACCCGCCCTTCTATAAAAAGTTAGACGCCTGTTCTGACCCTCCCTTCTATAACATATAAGACACTGTTTGACCTCCCTTCTTATAACATTAGACAACTGTTTCTGACCCTCCCTTCTATAAAACCTTAGACTAACTGTGCTGACCCTCCCTTCTTTAACATTAACGACGTTTCTGACCCTCCGCTTCTATAACAGTTGACTAAACTATGGTTCTACGCCTCCCTCTATAACATTAGATACGGTTCTGACCCTCCCTTCTTAACCGTAGACTACTGTTCGACCCTCCCATCTATACATTAGACTACGGTTCTCTGACCCTCCCTTCTATAAACATTAGACTACTGTTCGAACCTCCCTTAATAAACATTAGACTACTACTTTGGTCTGACCCTCTTATATAACATTAGACGACTGTGACTGACCCTCCCTTCTATAACTTAACCTGTTCTGACCCTCCCTTCGTTACATTAGACTACTGTTCTGACCCTCCCTTCTATAAACTTAAGACGCTGTATCTGACCCTCCTTCTAGAACATGAGATTACGTTCTGACCCTCCTTCCTAATAACATGAACTACTGTGCTGACCCGCCCGTCTATAACATTGACTACTGTTCTGAACCCTCCCTTCTATAACATTTAGATTCCTGTTCTGACCCTCCCCTTCTAGAACATTAGAGACTGTTCTGACCATCACGTTCTAGCATGAGACTACTGTTCTGACCCTCCCTTACTATACAGTAGACTACTGTCTGACCGCCCTTCGGGAGAACATTAGACTACTGTTCTGACCCTCCCCTGCTATAACTTGACTACTGTCTGAGACCACTCCCCTTCTATAAATTAGACTACTGGCTGGCCCTCCATTCTATAACATTAGACTACTGTTCGACCCTCCCTCTAGAAACATTGACTACTGTTCCGACCCTCCCTTCTATAACATTGACTATACTGTTCTGACCCTACCTTCTATAACGTAGACGACTGTGTCTGACTCCTCCTTCTTAACATAGACTACTGTTCTAGCCTCCCTTCTATAATAACATTAGACTAAGACTACTGTTCGGACCCTCCCTTCTATAACCTGAAATTTACTGTTCTGACCCGCCCTTAAATAACAATTAAGCTACTGTCTGACCTCACTTCTATAACATTAAGACTACTGTTCCTGACCCGCCCTTCTATAACATTAGACTACTGTTCTTGACCCTCCCTTCTATACTTAGACTACTGTGTCTGACCCCCCTTCGATAACATTAGACACTGTTCCTGACCCTCCCCTTCTGTAACATTAGAAAGACTACTGTTCTGACTCCCTTCTATAACATTAGACTATACTGTTCTGACCCTCCTTTCTAGAACATTAATTACTGTTCTGAACCCTCCCTTCGTATAACATTAGACTCCTGTTCTGACCCTCCCTTCTATAAACATTAGACTACTGTTCTGAACCTCCCTTCTATAACAGTAGACTCTGTGCTGACCCTCCCTTCTTACATTAGACTACTGTTTGACCCCTCCCTTCTATAACTTAGACTATGTTCTGACCTCCCTTCTATAACATAGACTACTGTTCTGACCCTCCCTTCTTTAACATTAGACTACTGTTCTGGACCCTCCCTCTATAACAGTAGACTACGTTCTGAACCCTCCCTTCTAGAACATTAGATTCCCTGTTCGGACCCTCCCTTCTATAAACTTGACGATCTGTTCTGCCCTCCCTTCTATAACTGAGACTACTGGTCTGACCCTCCACTTCTAATAACATTAAGAACTACTGGGTTCGTGACCCTCCCTTCTATAACATGAGACTACTGTTCTGACTGAACCCTCCCTTCTTAACATTAGACTACTTTTCGGACCCTCCCTTCTATAACATTAAATTAACTGTTCTGACCCCCCTTCTATAACATTGACTACTGTTGGACCCTCCCCTTCTATAACATTAGACTACTGTTCTACCCTCCCTTCTAATAACATTAGACGACGTTCGGACCTCCCTGCTATAACATTAACTAATGTTTCTGACCCTCCCGTCTATAACATTAGACTACTGTTCTGAACCACCCTTCTATAACATTAGAACACTGGTCTGACCCCTCCGTCTATAAAAGTAGACTACTGTTCTAGCCCTACCCTTCTATAACACTTAGATACTGGTTCTGACCCTCCATTATATAACAAGAGACTACTGTTCGACCCTCCCTTTCCATAACATTAGACTAACTGTTTCTGACCTCCCTCTAACAAAAAAATTAGCTACTGTTCTGACCCGGCACCTCTATAACATTAGAAAACTACGGTTCTCGTCCATTTCGCTTGCTTCTCGCTTATTGACTTAAACGTCCAGACATTTCCTTTTTGCCTCCATGGATTGAGGTGAACTTTTTCTGCCCGTTCTCAAGTTGATTGGCTGGTAGGCTATTTGGCGAGCGTAAAGTTTGGCCCTAAGCTTGGCTTAGGCACTAATTGTCAGATGCCTCAATAATATGACATAAACCTCAATATAGCCTATAGACATTTAAGTACAACAAGAATTATATGTATGGATTTTTTAAGGTATAACTTGTATCTTATTGAACCGTGGGACTGGCGGGTTTAATGAGCCACCCGGCACATCACTAACACACCATCCTACATTCCAAACAAGAAGAAGGCAAGGACTCCAGATAAACAAGATCTCTATCGAAAGGTCCAGATAAACAAATCCTATCGAAGGATCCCAAGATAAAACAGAATCCTATCGAAAAGGAATCCAAGATAACAAATCCCTATCAAAGGATCCAATAAACAATGCTATCGAAATAGCAGGTGGCCACACCGAGTCTTGTGAATGAGGCTGAGGCATAAGAAAAGAGCGAGAGAGGCAAGAGAGAGAGAGAATAAGAGAAATCGATAGTGTTTTTCCTCTTACCTGTCGAAGAACTCTAGAGACGTACGGGTCCTTGTCGCTGTTGGCTTGGTGTATTCTAAACCATCGGGAGAAGCTCGTTCGGTGGACCCAGAGGATCGAACTTTGGACCTCGTACCCTGCAAGCCGCTCGGCTGACGACACATCTTCCCAGGCGCTCTAAGACTAGAACGTTTCCTTCAGCAGCGCCATATCGCTCCCTTCGTGCGCCTAAAGACAGGAAGAATATACGATCAGTCAGCCAGCCCTCAGACAGCAGCCAGCACCAAGCCGTCAGCCAGCCAGTCAGCAGCCAGCCAGTAGCCAGCCAGCCCAGCCACCAGCCATAAGCCAGTCAGACAGCCAGACAAGCGCCGACAGAGTCAAGGTACCCTACGTAAGCACAGTGTAGAATCTCTGAAGAGGGTCTGTGTGCTTGCACGGCTGCTCCAGAAATCTTTCCAGCTCTGCTAGAAGATACTCAGACGACTCTCCCTACCTCCTCAATCCAGTCAGTTCAACATATAACACACACACCACACACACACCACACACACACACACACACACACACAACACACACACACACAACACACACACAAACACTTTTATACCATATATACATAACGTTTAAATCTATGACATCCCCAATAATGCCCAGTTGGTACATGCTGTTAAAATGCAAGGGGGTCCCGAACCCTTTTTGCACTTGAACCCCAAGTTTGATATAAACTACCAGGTTTACTTTTTTAATTTGGCTATGACAGTCTATTAGATATCAGTCTATTTTTTGACATATGGGTGTGAAGTGACTGAAATTGCATCAGAGGTATTGGGAAGTTCAGAAGGATCAATCAGGCATGACATTAACTTTTTAAGTCATTATAGCAGACGCTCTTATCCGAAAGCGACTTACAGTTAGTGATACATTTTAGTTTATTTTTTAATTTTTTATATATATAATTTTTTTTATACTGGGCCCCCCGTTGGAAATCGAACCCACCCCTGGCGTTGCAAACGCCATTCTTTAATCACTGAGCTATCCCGCACACACATCCACTCCCCCCCCCCCCGATCCCTGCCGGCCATTCCCTCCCCTACCCTGACGACGCTATGGAAATTGTGCGCCCGCCCATAGTCTCTCCCGGTCGCGGCCGGCTACAGCCAGAGCCTGGATTCGAACCAGGACGCTAGTGGCACAGCTATAGCACTGTGATGCATTGCCTGACCACGGCGCCACTCAGTAGATTATGTTTGAATGATCTCCAGTGTAGAGAAAATATGTCTGTTTATGTGCCTGGTCTTTGTCCCGCTCGGTTCTAAATGAGTCCCTGCGTGGCTTGTGACCATTCTTTGGTCTTTACTTTTGGATTTTGTACCCAGCTTCAAACAGTTTGAAAATACAATATGTTTGGGTATGGAAATATAAAATATTTCATCAGAGGTTTAGATGGTACATGATTCCTCGACTTATACGTCCTTGTTTTGTAAATAACTGAAATTAGGCAACGATTAGATTTGCAACAAGAAAAGGCGGAGGGATTTCTGCTAGTGCAGCTGTAAACCGGTTTTGAAAAAGATGAGCCACATTTGTGGGCAAGAAAACAGAAACGCTCTGTTTATTATAACCCGCGGGGGCCAAAGGGGGGCCCAAACCCGGGCCCCTGACAGCCCCAAAACCAAACACATCTGGAAAAAAAGGAACCGGGTTTGGGGGAGGTTTCAGCAAAACAAGAACTAGACTAAGGAGGTCTGTCTTGTCCTAGTAATGGTCAAGCAAACATACAGCTTTGACTAATGTTTACTGAGACAAAACGCTTACCAATGTGACTATACTGAACAGAGCACAGTAAAGAAAACAGTCTTACCAATGTGACTATACTGAACAGAGCACAGTAAAGAAAACAGTCTTACCAATGTGACTATACTGAACAGAGCACAGTAAAGAAAATAGTATTATCAATGTCTAAAATCTTACCATAGTCAAGGTTGGGTTTAGCTAGGCTGGATGTCTGTGTGAGAGAGCTAAAGCGTTTGGTGTTAGTGGCAGGCCTTGGCACCAGGGTGCTAGCTCTAGCTAGCTGCTAGCTAAAGCGTTTGGTGTTAGTGGCAGGCCTTGGCACCAGGGTGCTAGCTCTAGCTAGCTGCTAGCTAAAGCGTTTGGTGTTAGTGGCAGGCCTTGGCACCAGGGTGCTAGCTCTAGCTAGCTGCTAGCTAAAGCTTTTGGTGTTAGTGGCAGGCCTTGGCACCAGGCCTTGGCACCAGGCCTTGGCACCAGGGTGCTAGCTCTAGGTAGCTGGTTACATTGTTAAGAGCAGCTTAGGGCTGCTTAGTGATCAGTAATAAGACCATCCGGAGGAGAACAAGGCCACAAATGGCACCCTTTCCCATAAGGCTCTGGTCAAAAGTAGTGCACTATAAAGGGAATATAGTGCTATTTGGGACACAGGCTCTGTTTATTAATGTACAGCCTGGGACAATACACAGCCAGGCAGGCACCAAACTGAGCCAAACTCACTCAGACCCTCCCTGTGCCAAACGGCCCAGTTTTTAAATCCCCAACCCTCCCGTCCCAAACCACGGCCCATCTTTCCCCTCATCACGGGGTTTGGGGGCCCAGCTACTGGATCCAAAAGGGAAAATAGACGCTCTGTGAAAATGGAAACGGGGGGGGTTTGATCCCCTTTACAGCCGTGGAAAAAATTTAGAAAATGCCCCAAGTTTTGGGTTTCTTCACAAAGTTCGTGTTTCCCCAGGTTAGAGATTTTTGGGGACTTTGAAATTTAATTGAAATTTAAATCTGATAAATTTTCCCATAACTTCTGGGTATTGGCAAATTCCCAATCAAAAAAACTGGGCAGCGGGGACTGTAAAAATTTTAAATATTTTTTTCTTTCTAAAAACTTTGACCACAAATTGGTATTTTGCTTAATTTTGGGGAAAGGGGAAAGGGGCTTTTATACAAAATAGCGGGCAAATTCAACCCGCAAACCTAAAACAGTTTTTTGGGGGGAAAAATATGTGAAAAGACAACCCCAAAAATTTTTGGGCCCAAAGGCAGGCTGGGGTTTTGGGAAACCCATGGGGGGTATTGATTTCCAAAATGAGGCGGGGGGTATTGGGGCCAAGGCTGGGGTATTGGGCCCAAAAAGGGGGGCCGAGGCTGGGGAATTGGGCCCAAATTTTTGGGGGGGGTTTTGGGGACCAGGCGGGGTTTATTGGGCCCAAAGGCTGGGGTATTGGGACCAAGCTGGGGCCCGGGGGTTTATTGGGCCCAAAGCTGAGGGGGGGGGTATTGGGACCAAGCTGGGGCCCGGGGTTTTGGGGGCCCAAAAGTGGGGCCCGGGGTTTATTGGGGCCAAGCTGGGGGGTTTTTTGGGGGGGGGGGGTTTTATAAACGTGGGGCGGGGGTTTGGGGGACCCCGTTTTTTAACCCTTTTTTTTTGGGGCCCAGGATGAGGCTGGGGTATTGGGGCCCGGGAAATGGGGTTTTGACCCCAATAGAGGCGGGGTTTTGAAAATTGCTCTCTGATACTCTGCAGTGGACTCATGATTATAATTTGATATTCTATAGTGGACTCTTTACTGATCGTTCTGATACCCTTATAGGGGAAACTCATAAACTAAAATTTAAATACTCTTTTAAAATCATATGATCGTTTTCCTTGCATTTCATGGGGGACCCCCTGATGATTTTTTCTGTTTCTCTATAGGGGACCATAAATATTAAATTCTGTATCTCAAAAAGTGGACTCATCTGATCGTTCGGCATTTCTATAGTGGACTCATGACGATTTTTTCGGGTCATCTCTATGGGTGGACTAAATTATGACGTTCTGATTCTCTAAGGGACTAAATGACTGATCTTTTCTGATATCTTATAGGGGAAACTTTTACTGCGTTCTAAATATCCTAAGTGGATCATGCTAAATCTTTCTAAATACCCTCTTAGTGGATTTTCTAAATGACTTTTGAATCTCTATATTGGGCGGCAGGTAGCTTAGTGGTTAAGAGCTTTTTGCCAAAAACCAAAAGGTCCTGATTCTAACCCCGGGCCCAACTAGGTGAAAAATCGTGGGTGTCCCCTTTGAGAAAGGGCATTTAAAACCCTAATTGCTCCTGTAAAGTCGCTCTGGTTTAAAGGGGCGTCGGCAAAATGCAAAAAAATAAATAAATAAAATAAATTAGGGGGGATTTCTTTCCTGATCGTTTGGCAGGGCCCTTTTTGTATTCCTCTCAACTGTAAAACCCCTAAAACCACAACACAGTCCTCGTCTTTGGGACCATCTGGTGCCTAAGGGGGTCAATGCCCAGTATGCGCCCGGGTGGGGGGGGGGGGGGGTGGGGGGGGGGGCCCCAGACCACATACGATCCCCCCCGGGCCCCCCCCAAATACCCAAACCCCCCTGTCCCCCCTTTTACCTCCTGTCCCCCCCCCCCCGTCCCGTCCCCCCGCCCCCCGTCCCGTCCCATTCCCCCTATTTTTTTGGTGTCCCCGGGAAACCAAAATCAACCACAATCAATTAATCGGGGGCGCGCTGCACTTTCAATGGGGGGATCACAGGAGTTTTGTAAACCCTTGCCCTCTAGCCACAAAGCCCCCACCTCCCCCCCTTCGCCTCGCCTCAGTCCCCAAAAGGGCACTTTCCCCTCATTGATTTGTGAGGGGCTGGCTGGCGGTAGGTTTAGGCTGTGGGGGTTTTCCAATAGGAGAAGACATGAAAATAGAGGGTTTGCCCGGGCCCCGGGGTTGGTTTGTGCATTTTTGTGGCACCCCTCCGCTTTTGGGACGAAAAACATCGGGTCGGTGGACGAAAAACAATTCTATATTTGATCAATCCACGTTTTTTATTTTCCCGGGAAAAGTTTTCAAGAGATTTCCCAAACCCCTCTAAATTGAAAACCCTTTTCTGTTTTGCCCTTGAGGTTTCAAACGTCCTGTCATATCCTGATCTCATTTAAATTTAAAAAAACATATAGGGGTCACTAGATAATTCTTTTTGAACACGAAAAAAAAACCAGTGGGAAGACCCAGTACATTTTAAAATATGACCCCACGTGCCCTTTAGACGACCCCTCCCCCCTCTGCCAGTTTAAATATTTTGCCCCCTACGTGACCTTTAAAAACACTCTCTCCTCTGCCATTTAAAAATTAAAATGCCCCCCTACGGGTGCCCATAAAAGATTTCTTTTCCTCTGCATTACAAATTAATGACCCCTACAGTGACCAAAAGACGACTCTCCCCTCTGCCAGTAATTTTATGCCCCCACAGTGACCATTAAACGATCTCTCATTTTACTTAAATAGCCCATTTAGCGCCCGCTTTTAATCCAGAGCAGACTTTTTTTCTTTCCCTTCCCCCTGCCGGAACATTTCCTTTGTTTTGCTGTGGTTAGCTAAATTGTCCGTTTCCTGCCAAAAAATTTACACCCAAAAAATAGAACAGATGTTTTTCTCCCACTAATCTCCCAACGCTCCACTTTTTTAAAAGTAAAAGAAAAAAGTATAGAAAACAAAATTCTTTTTTTAACAAAGATTTTCTTGATTGCATTTTGTCTTCACACTTCCCAAAAAATTTATTTGGGTTTAAAAGAAACCTTTGGAAGCAATTACAGCTGTATATTTTATAAATAAGATTTTACCAACCCCTTTCCCAAAAATCTTTTTTAAAAAAACATTGTTTTTGTCAAAAAATTTTAAAAATCAGTTTCATTTGGTTGGCCCATCATTGATGGGAAAAGCAATATTTTAAAACCTTTTTCAAAAAAAATTTGAGTCAGGACGAGAAGTATTTTCAAGTTTGTTTTGGGACATGTTATGGGTATGCTTGTCACTGGCAAGGGGCGGGGGTTTTCCCGGAGCAAAAAAAATATGAACGGAAGCAAAACCCCGGCAAAAGTTTTTAAAGGGAAAACCCCCCCCTATTTAACCCGGGGAATTTTTGTATTTTTCAAGTGGGTTTCCGGAAGGTTCCCCATCCCCAATCCTGACTTAAATTGCTTGAAAAAAAAATCACTGTCCATTAAGGGTTCCCCCAAGCTTTGAGACGATTTTGGGGGAAAAAAAAAAGTGAAAAGGGGTGAAAATTTGGGGGAAATCTTATTCAAAAAAGGGTTTACGGCGGGGGGGTTTTTTTAATTTTGGTGCCAAAAAATGGGTTTAATACTTTTTACCAAGTATTAAAATCTGGGGTGTAATAAACGCAATCAAACATTTTCCGTTTTGTATTAAATTTTGGGAAAAAAATTTTTACTGTTTTTTTTTCACTTTTGTAAATGTGGAGCCGGGTTTTGTAGATCAAGGAAAAAATTTTACATTTTCATTTTGATGGAAATTTTTTTAAAAAAACAGCAAAATGTTACCCAAACCCTGTAGGGGACTTTAAAAAAAAGGTATTGTAAAATTTTCATTAGTTTCCCGTAGCTGTTCCCAGCACTAGGGACTGTATAGGGTGCATTAATTCCGGAGCGGTTTCCCGCACTAGGTACTGTAAAGGCGTCCCTTATTAGTCCCGTACTGGCCCCCGCACTAGGGGACTGTAAAAAGGGTGTCATTAGTCCTGGAGCTGTCCCCCGCATAGGTACTGTATTGCTTTTCATTAGTCCCTTTAGGGTGTCCAGACTAGGGGAAAGTATAGGCTGTCATTATCCCCCCCAGCTGTCCCCGCCCCTTTGGTATTGTATTTGGTTTTCATTAGGTTTCCCGTAGCTGTCCCAAACACTGGTACTGTAAAAGGGCCCGTCATTAGTCCCGTAAACTTTCCCCCGCACTAGGGGGCTGTATAGGCGTCCCCCCCCCCCCTTGTCCGGGAGTGTCCCAGCATAGGTATTGTTATAAAGGGGTCATTTTGTCCGGGAAACTGTCCCCGCACTATGTATTGGGATTTGGCTGTCATTATTCCGTAGCTGTTTCCCCAAACCCAGGTACTTTATGCTTTTTTCTTAGTCCTGTTTTGCGTCCCAGCACTAGGTACGTATAGGGTCATTAGTCCCCGGAAAATGTCCCAAACAAGGGGGGCTTATAAAGGGTGTCTTAGTCCTGTAGGTCCCCGCACTAGGGATTTTATAGGCTGGGCAAATTTTCCCGTACTGTCCCCCCCCACTAGGTTTCTTTTTATAGGCTGTCATTAGTCCCGTTGCTGTCCCAGCCTAGGGAAATGTATAGGCTGTCATTTAGTCCTGTAAACTGGGCCCAGCCAAATGGGACTGTATTGGGTGTCATTAGTTTTTGTAGCGGGCCCAGCATAGGGGGAAAGGGATAGGGTTTATTAGCCCCCAGCTGTTCCCCCAAAATAGGTTAACGGTTTTTAGGCTGTCTTTGTCCTTGCTGGCCCAGCAATAGGGACTGTTAGGTTTCATTAGTCCTGAGCTTTTCCCCCGACAGGTATGTATAGGGGTTTATTTTCCTTTGTCCCCGCAATAGGTACTTTTTTAAAAGGCTGTTTATTGTCCCGTAGCTGCCCAGCACTAGGTTTCTTTTAAAGGGTGTCATTTTTCCCTGTAAACCTTTTCCCAGCCCTAGGGGCCTGTTAGGTTCATTAGTCCTTTTACTGTCCCGCACTAGGTTTTTGTATGGCTGTCATTTTGTCCTTTTAGTGTCCCCCGCACTGGGGACTGTATAGGCTGTCATTTTGGGCCCTCAGCGGGGGCCCCAAATAGGTCTGTATAGGTGTATTATTTCCCGTAAACGTCCCAGCATAGGTATGTATAGGGTGTCATTGGGCCTGTAGCTTTTCCCAGCACTGGTAATGTATAGGCTTTTCATTTTGGCCCGGATTTTTCCCAAACATAGGTACTGGAAGGCTGTCATTAGTCCTCTAGCTTGGGGCCCGCACTTTGGTTTCTGTATAGGCTTTTCATTAGCCCCCTAGCTGTCCCCCCCACTATGGGACTTTTATAGGGGTCATTTAAATCCTCTACTGGGGCCCAGCACTGGACTGTATTTTGGGTGTCTTTGTTCCTAGCCCGTCCAGCACTAGGTACTGTAAGGCTTAATTTGTTGTAAAAATTTTTTCCCAGCACTAGGGGAAAGTATAGGCTGTCATTTGTCCCGTGCTTTCCCCCGCACTAGGGGACTGTATCGGCGTCATTAGTCCTTTTAGCTGTCCCCGCAATAGGGGACTGGTTTATGTGTATTATCCTTGCTGTTTCCCGAATAGGGAATGGGATAGGCCCTTTTATTGTCCTCAGCTGGTCTAATTTAGGGCCCGGCCCGACGGGGCTGGGCTATGATTAAAATTAACACACTAACAGCTCAATATGATTAACATTAAAACCAAGGGTCCGGCCAAAAGAAATTTAAAATTAAACCCGCTAACAGCTCAATAAAATTAACATTTAAAACAAATTAGCAGCCTATGATTAAAAATTAACACACCACAGCCCCCCAATATGATTAACATAAACCGGGTAAAACCCCAAAAATATTACCCTTTTAAAACAGTTAGCACTCAAAATGGGGTTAAAATTAAAACCAACTAAAAAGCCCCAATATGATTACTTAAAAAACAGTTAGCGCCAAAATGATTAACATTTAAAAAAAAAGTACCGCTCAATTTTTGATTTAAATTAAACACGTTAACAAGGGTCAATATGATTTCCTTAACACGCTAGCAGCTCAATATGATTAACATTAACACAGCTAAAAAGCTCAAAAGATTAAAATTAAAACCCGTTACAAACTCCCAAAAATGATTAACATTAAAAAGTAACACTCAATATGATTAAAATTAAAAAGGTTTTGCAGCTCAATATGAATTAACATTAACCCCAGTACCAGCTCAAATGTTAACATTTTAAAACACTAACAGCTTTAAAAAGATTCTTAACACCGTCAGCAGTCAAATTTTTAACATTCAAAACCCGTTAGGGCTCAAAATTTATTAACATTAATACAAGTTTCCCGTCAATATGATTTAAAATTAAAACCTACCAGCTCAATATGATTAACATTTAAAAAAACAAAGCTAACCCGCTCAAAAATGATTAACATTAACACGGCTAGCAGGGTCAATTTGAAAATTTAAAATTAATACAAACCCAGCAGCCTCAATATGATTAAAATTAAAAACCCGCTAGCCCCCTCAATTTTGTTTAAAATTAAAAAAGTTAGAGTCAATATGATTAAAAATTAACACCGCTACCAAACTCAAATATTAACATTAACAAAGCTACCGCTCAATAAGGGGTTAAAAATTTAAAACAAATTAAAACAGCTCAAAAAGTTAAAATTAAAACAGCTAGCAGCTCAAAATTTATTAAAATTAACAAAAAGTTGCCCGCTCCCAATTTTGTTAACCCTTTAAAACAGTAGCAGCCCCAATATGAAATTTAAAATTAAAACCCGCCCACAGCTCAAAATGATTAACAAATTAAAAACAGTTTTGCAGCCAATATGATTTAAACATTTTAAAACAGCTAGCAGCTCAAAATGATTAACATTTTAAAACCCGTTGAAACTCAATATGATTAACTTAACCCCAGCTACCAAACTCAATATGATTAAAACCCCAAAAACAGCTAAAAGTCAATATGATTAAATTAAACACAGTTTAAAAAGCTCAATATGATTAACATTATCCCGCTAGAAACTTTAATAGATTAACATTTAAAACAAATTAGCAGCTCAATATGATTTTAAAATTAAAACAGGTACACTCAATATGATTAAAAAAACACAAGCTAACATCAATATGATTAAAATTAAAAACAGCTAACATTTTAATATGTTTAAAATTAACCCCATTTTGCAGCCCAATATATTAACATTAATAAGCTAAAAGCCCCCAAAAATTTTTTTTAAAATTAACACAAATTAGCAGCCAAAATGATTAAAATTAATACAGCTAAGCTCAATATGATTTTAAAAATTAAAAAAGCTAACCCCCCCCAATTAATTTATTAACCCTTTTAAAAAAGTTTAAAAACCCAAAATGATTAAAAATTAAAAAACAGCTACCAGCTTTAATATATTAAAATTTTAAAACAGTTAGCAGCTTTAAAATGATTAAAATTAAACAGCTACAGCTTCAATAAAGATTAACATTAAAAAACAGCTAGGGAGCTCAATATTATTAACCTTAAAAACAGTTAGCGCTCAATTGATTAAATTAACACAGCCCAGGGTTTTCCTATGATTTAAAATTTAAAACAGTTAGCAGCTTTAATTTGATTTAAAATTAATCAGCTAGCAGCTTTAATTTTGATTCATTTAAAAAAGTTTGGCCCCTCAAAATGATTTAAAATTAAAAAATTTAGCGCTCAATTATGAATTAAAATTAATACAGCTAGCGCTCAATATGATTAAAAAAATACCCGCTAGCCCTCAATTTTGATTAAAAATTAACAAAGTTAGCAGGGTCAAAATGAAATTAAAATTAATAAATAGCAGCTCAAATTTTTTGCCAACCGTTGGTTTTGGGGAAAAACCCCTTTAAAAAAAAGGGGGGGGGCGGGGGGTTTTTTGGGGGGGGGAGAAAAAGGGAGGGGGGGGGAAAGGGGGGTGGCGATAATTAGCCCAATTTCTTTCAAAATCCCATACCCCCCCCCGGGGAGGCCAAGGGGTGTTGGGGGGGGCGCCCGGGGGGGGAACGGGAGAGGGGGACGGGCTTTTTTGGGGTGGGGCTGTTGGAAAAAGAAAACTGGCTGGGTTTTTTTCGAGGGGGAGGAAGAGGGGGGCTGGCTGGGTGTTTTTCCTGAGAGAGAGGGGAGAAGGCTTGGGTGGGGGGGGGCGGCCCCGGGAAGAAGAGGATGGCGGGTCCGGGTTTCAAAAAGGGGGGGGCGGCCCCTTTTGGGGGGGGCGCGGGGGAGGAGAGAGACGGAAAAGGGCCCCCCCGGGGGTCGGGGGCAGAGAGAGAGAGCGGGGGGGGTCCCCCCGGCCGGGGGGGGAAAAAGAGAGAAAACGGACGGCCTTGGGGGGTTGTTGGAGGAAAAGAAGAAGGAATAAGGGGGGGGTTTCTTTTTAAAAGAGAGAAAAAGGAATGGGGGGGTTTTGGGGCCCCCTTTTCCCCCAAAAGAGAGAAGGACGGGTGGGGGGCTGCTGGGGAGGAGAGAACACCCCGGGGGGGTCCCTTTGAAGAGAAAAGGGGAAAAGGGACGCGGGGGGGGGGTCGGGCGGAAAAGAGGGGAAGAGGGGGGTGGGGGTAATGGGGGTGGGGGGGGGGAGAAGAGACGGGACTGGCTGGGGGGTTTTCTGCAAAAGAGAGAAGGGCGGAACCCGGGGGGTTGTCTTCCCGCAAAAAGAGAGGAAAGGGGCGGGGGGGTGGGCCGGGGTTGGGGGGGGGAAAAGAGAGGAAAATTTTGGTCGGGGGGGGGGGGGGTCGGGGGAAAAGAGGGGAAGGATGGGGGGGGGGCTGGGGGAAAAAGAGGGGAGAAGGACTGGTGGGGGGGGTTGGGTTTAAGGAGAGAGAAGGACTGGTGGGGGTTGTCTGAAAAGAGAGAGAAGGAAAGGGGTGGGTGTTGTCTGCAAAAAAGAGGGGAGACGGAACCGGGGGTGGGGGGTCTGGGCTGCAGAAGGAAAAAGGGCGGATGGGTGGGTTTTGGGGGTCTGGAAAAGAGAACGGAAGGCGGGGTGGTTTTTCGGTTTTGCAGAAGGGGGAGACCCGGGGCTGGGGGCGGGGGTTTCTTTTTTCTGCAGGGAAAAGACGGAATGGAATTTTTTTGTGCTGCCCGGGGGGGCCGGCTGGGTGGGGGGCTGGCCCGAAGGGGGGCGGGCTGGCTGGGTGCGCTTTCAAGGGGGAAACAAACATTTTGCCCGGGGTGGGTTTTGGGCCCGAAAGAGCCGGGGAAAAAAAGAAAGAAAGGGGGGGTTTCTGGGGAGGGGGAAAAAAACAAACAGTGACCCGATTGAAAAATTTCCTGGAGGCGGGGGCAAAAGGGTTTTCCAAAACTGGGAAATGGTTCAAAAAAAAACTTGGCACTTTTGCAATTTAAATTTAAGGGGGGACTGAGGGGTTATTGGTTTTTGGTATTTGGGGTGATTTTTGTGGGTTTGGAGTTTTTTTAACTGAATTTTTTGGTTTTGGAAGAACCCACAGGAAAACCAAAAACTTCTTTCCCGGGGGCAAAAGAATAAAAAAGGAATCAAAAAGTCTGATTTTTTAACCCACCAACGGGGGGGCGTAGGAGAGAGACGGATGGCTGGTGTCTGTCTGCAGAGAGAGAGAGACGGACTGGCTGGGTGTCTGTCTGCAGAGAGAGACGGACTGGCTGGGTGTCTGTCTGCAGAGAGAGAGACGGACTGGCTGGGTGTCTGTCTGCAGAGAGAGAGACGGACTGGCTGGGTGGGTGTCTGTCTGCAGAGAGAGAGACGGACTGGCTGGGTGTCTGTCTGCAGAGAGAGAGACGGACTGGCTGGGTGTCTGTCTGCAGAGAGAGAGACGGACTGGCTGGGTGGGTGTCTGTCTGCAGAGAGAGAGACGGACTGGCTGGGTGTCTGTCTGCAGAGAGAGAGACGGACTGGCGGTGGGTGGTGTCTGTCTCCCAGGAAAAGAGAGACGATGGCTGGGTGTCTGTCTGCGAGGGGAGAGAGGGGAACTGACTGACTGACTGGACTGTGACTGCTGGACTGACGGGACTGACTGGCTGGCTGGCTGGCTGGCTGGCTGGCTGGCTGGCTGACTGACTGACTGGCTGACTGGCTGGCTGACTTGGCACTGAGCATCAAACATTGATAGCGGGCTGCTGATATTTTAGAGTCCTGACAGTATTGGCTCTGGAGAGACAACAGACGACAAGCTCGGTTCTGGGTGAGAAAGAATCAACTTAGTGACTGATTCAGTATTAGTCTGTATGAGAGTTCAGGGGTTCAACCGGGTTAATCACATACTGTATACTGAGTTCAAAGAAACTTGGAACAGTTTTCTTCAGCAGAGTTTGAATTGAAGACTGACAGATAGACGGCTCTATTGGTTAATGTGTATGGAGTGTAGTTAGCTTGTTAGTTAACAGGATTTATTTATACTGTTCTGTTCAAGCCGCTACAGCAGCTCAAAGCTTACATTATGCCTTGTCTAAGATCTGACTGAGACAAGGAAGTGACTGACAATGTCGTGATCTCACACACACACACACACACACACACACACACACACACACACACACACCACAAATGTGCGTGTCTCTGTGTGTATGGCTGTGGTGAGAGACAATTCATTGTCAAGGCAGTGAAGTCACAGGTCACTGAGAGAGCTCTCTGAAACACAGTGTGTGTCCAGTCTCTCCTGACACTGCTCTAAGACACACACACACACACTAGTGGTGCGTGGTCAGCTGTTCGTTCACCCGCACCCGCCCACAATTGTTAATAACCCGTCCGCAACCACCCGATTCTATGTGGTAAAGTGAAAATCTGAGGCTCGCACGCGAACCCGCAAATATAGAAAAATGCACCGTAGGCTACAGTCAGAGACGGCAGATTTTTTTTTTGACAGGGTGCAGGATTTTTTGGGGACCTAATTTAGATATGTTTCTGCTTATAGTTTCCAACATTTTGGTAGGCTATTTGTTAGTCAACTTGGCTATAATTAGATACATGCAGCTTCTCTTCTGTCATTACATGTAAACCTAGAATACTAAATAAACCCTTGCTCAACAGAATAATGTCATAAATGATAGAATGAAAGCTTCAGTCTAGTTGACGTCGGTAAAGTTCTCTGTCATCTCTGCTTCTTTCACGGAGCAAAGTTGTTTTCGGGACCTTTGACAAAATGCAATAAAAAATTTTTTATATTATATATATATATATAGAAAAGATTTTCAGTGGAAAATGTCCAAATGACATCAGTTTGACCGGTTGGTAAGGAAATAGAAATCTGTGTAAACGACCCAACATGTTTCTGATAAGATTTCAGTTCTTCTCGGATGCATATTTTATGTGGTTGAAATACTATCAGCTTTTATGATGCTGATAAAGACAGCAGCTCTACAGACGGTCCCTAACTGCACATTCCCGTTCTCTCAAGACGCTGAAAGATATAAATCATATTTCTCCACTCCTGTTCCAGAGTCTAAATGTACATTTGGTGGATAATTTTACTGCAAGAAATGCTTAATTCTGCAGGAATTCATATTAAGGCTATGTGAGAGGTTATAGACCTACAGTCAGTGTCCAGTTTCCATTTAACCCATCTAAACAGAAGAAGGCTACAGTTCCCTTGACGTGCCATAGGCATATTTGAAGTCCCCGTCTTGTCACATAACATAACACTGCTATCATCCTCTTTAACCACTTCACCTAATCTTTCCCAAACATTAGACTACTGTTCTGACCCTCCCTTCTATAACATTAGACTACTGTTCTGACCCTCCCTTCTATAACATTAGACTACTGTTCTGACCCTCCCTTCTTAAACAGTAGACTACTGTTCTGACCCTCCCTTCTATAACATTGACTACTGTTCGACCCTCCCTTCTATAACAGAAAACTACTGTGCTGACCCCTCCCCGTCTATAACATTACGACTACTGTTTGACCCTCCCTCTATAGACATTAGACTACTGTTGGACCTCCTTCTATAACATTAGACTACTGTTCTGACCCTCCTTCATAACATTAGACTACTGTTCTGACCTCCCTTCTATAACATTAGATTACTGTTCTGACCCTCCCTTCTATAACATTAGACTACTGTTCTGACCATCCTTCTATAACATTAGACTACTGTTCTGACCCTCCTTCTATAACATTAAGGTACTTCTGACCTCCTTCTATAACTTTAGACTACTGTTCTGGACCCTCCCTTCTAACTTAGACTACTGTTCTGACCCTCCCTCTATAACATTAGCTACTGTTCTGACCTCCCTTCATCAACATTAGACTACTGTTCTGACCCTCCCTTCATAACATTGACTACTGGGTCTGACCCTCCCTCATAACATAGACTAGGGTTTCTGGCCCTCCATGCTATAACAGAGACTAACTGTTCGACCCTCCCTTCTATAACATTAGTACTGTATCCGACCCTCCCGTCTAGAACAGTTAGATACTGTTCTGACCCTCCCTTAAATAACATTAAACATGTTCTGACCCTCCCGTCTGAAAATTAGACTACGTTCTGAGCCTCCCTTGCTTAAATTAGTACTACTGGTTTACCCTCCTTTATAAACAATTAGACAAACTGTTCTGACCCTCCCTTCATAACATTAACACTGTTCCACCTCCCTTCTATAACATTAGACTTGTTCGACCCTCCCTAAGAAAGTAGACTAACTGTTCTGACCCTCCTTCTATAAACATAGACTACTGTTCTGCCTCCTTCTTATAACATTGGACTACTGTTCTGACCCTCCCTTCTATAACATTAGACTACTGTTCTGACCCTCCCTTCTAAACATAGCTACTGTTCTGACCTCCCTTCTTTACATTAGACTACTGTCTCGACCCTCCCTTCTATAACTGACTACTGTTCTGACCCTCCTTCTATAACATTAGATTACTGTTTGACCCTCCCTTTAAACATTAGACTACTGTTCGACCCCCCTTCTATAACTTAACTACTTTTCGACCCTCCCTTCTATAACATTAGACACGTTCTGACCCTCCCTTCATAAACATTAGGACTACTGTCTGACCTCCTTCTATAACCTAGATATGTTCTGACCCTCCTTTAAACATTAGACTACTGTTCTGACCCTCCTTTAACATTTAGACTACTGTTTCTGACCCTCCTTCTTAACATTGGGACTATGTTTGACCCTCCCTTCTATAACATTAGATTACTGTTCGCCCTCCCTTCATTAACATTAAAACTACTGTTCTGACCCTCCCTTCTAACATTAGACTACTGTTCCGACCCTCCCTTCTAAACATTAGACTATGTTTGACCCTCCCTTCGGTAAACATTACTACTGTTCGACCCTCCCTTCTTTCACATTAGACTACTGTTCTGACCCTCCCTTCTATAAATTAGACTACGTTCTGACCTCCCTTCTATAACATTAGATTATGTTCTGACCTCCCTTCTATAACATTGACTATGTTCTGACCCTCCATCTATAACATTAGACTACGTTCCGAACCATCCTTCTATAACATTAGACTAGTTTGACCTCCCTTCTATAACATTAGACTAATTCTGACCTCCCTTCTATAACATAGATACGTTGACCCGTCCCTTCTATAACATTGACTACGTTCGGGGACCCTCCCTTGCTATAACATTAGGTACTGTTTGACCCTCCTTCTATACATAGACTACTGTTCTGACCTCCCTGCTATAACATAGACTACGTTACGACGTCCCTTACTAACATTGACTACTGTTCTGACCCTCCCGTCTATAACATAGACTATTTCTGACCCTCCCTTCTATAACATTAGATACTGGTTGACCCTCCCTTTTAACATTAGACTACTGTTCTGGCCCTCCTTCTATAACATTAGACTACTGTCGGGACCCCCTTCATAACATTAGACTACTGTTCGACCCTCCCTCTAAAAATTTAGACTACTGTTCTGACCTCCCTTAATACATTAGACTATGTCTGACCCTCCCTTCTAAACATTAGACTACTGTTCTGAGCCTCCCTCTATAACATTAGATACTTTCGACCCCCTTCTTATAACATAATATACACTGTTCTGACCCTCCCTTCTATAACATTAGACTACTTTCGCCCTCCCTCTATAACATTAGACTACTGTTCTGACCCTCCCTTAAATAACATTAGACTACTGTTCTGACCCTCCCTTCTATAACATTAGACTACTGTTCTGAGCCCCTTCTATAACATTAGACTACTGTTCTGACCTCCCTTCTATAACATTAGACTACTGTTCTGACCCTCCCTTCTATAACATTAGACTATGTTTGACCCTCCCTTCTTTAACATTAGACTACTGTTCTGACCCTCCCTTCTATAACATTAGACTACTGTTCTGACCCTCCCTTCTAAAAACATTAGATTACTGTTCTGACCCTCCCTTCTATAACATTGGGACTACTGTTCTGACCCTCCCTTCTATAACATAGATACTGTTCTGACCCTCCCTTCTATAACATTAGACTACTGTTCTGACCCTCCCTTCTATAACATTAGACTACTGTTCTGACCCTCCCTTCTATAACATTAGACTACTGTTCTGACCCTCCCTTCTATAACATTAGACTACTGTTCTGACCCTCCCTCTTTAACATTAGACTACTGTCTGACCCTCCCTTCTATAACATTAGACTACTGTTCTGACCCTCCCTTCTATAACATTAGATTACTGTTCTGACCCTCCCTTCTAAAAACATTAGACTACTGTTCTGACCCTCCCTTCTATAACATTAGACTACTGTTCCGACCCTCCCTTCTATAACATTAGATACTGTTCTGACCCTCCCTTCTATAACATTAGACTATGTTCTGACCCTCCCTTCTTTAAACATTAGACTACTTTTCTGACCCTCCCTTCTATAACATTAGACTACTGTTCGGGACCCTCCCTTCTATAACATTAGATACTGTTCTGACCCTCCCTTCTATAAACATTAGGACTACTGTTCTGACCCTCCCTTCTATAAATTAGACTACTGTTCCGACCCTCCCTTCTATAACATTAGACTACTGTTCTGACCCTCCCTTCTATAACATTAGACTACTATTCTGACCCTCCCTTCTATAAACATTAGACTACTGTTCTGACCCTCCCTTCTATAACATAGACTACGTTCTGACCCTCCCTTCTATAACATTAGACTACTGTTCGGGACTCTCCCTTCTATAACATTAGATTACTGTTCTGACCCTCCCTTCTATAACATTAGACTACTGTTCTGACCTCCTTCTATAACATTAGACTATACTGTTCTGACCCTCCCTTCTATAACATTAACTACTGTTCTGACCCTCCCTTCTATAACATTAGACTACTGTTCTGACCTCCCTTCTATAACATTAGACTACTGTTCTGACCCCTCCCTTCTATAACATTAGAATACTGTTCCGACCCTCCCTTCTATAACATAGACTACTGTCTGACCCTCCCTTCTATAACATTAGACTAACTGTTCTGACCCCTTCCCTTCTATAACATTAGACTACTGTTCTGACCCTCCCTTCTATAACATTAGACTACTGTTCGACCCTCCCTTCTATAACATTAGTACTACTGTTCTGACCCTCCCTTCTATAACATTAGACTACTGTTCTGACCCTCCCTTCTCTATAACATTAGACTACTGTTCTGACCCTCCCTTCTATAACATTAGACTACTGTTCTGACCCTCCCTTCTATAACATTAGGACTACTGTTCTGACCCTCCCTCTATAACATTAGACTACTGTTCTGACCCTCCCTTCTTTAACATTAGACTACTGTTCTGACCCTCCCTTCTATAACTAGACTACTTTTCTGACCCTCCCTGCTATAACTTGATTTTCTGACCCTCCCTTCTATAACATTAGACTACTGTTCTGGACCCTCCCTTCTATAAACATTAGACTACTGTTCTGACCCTCCCTTCTATAACATTAGACTACTGTTCTGACCCTCCTTCTATAACATTAGACTACTGTTTCTGACCCTCCCTTCTATAACATTAGACTACTGTTCTGACCCTCCCTTCTATAACATTAGACTACTGTTCTGACCCTCCCTTCTTTAACATTAGACTACTGTTCTGACCCTCCCTTCTATAACATTAGACTACGGTTCTGACCCTCCCTTCTATAACATTAGATTACTGTTCTGACCCTCCCTTCTATAACATTAGGACTACTGTTCTGACCCTCCTTCTATAACATTTATACTACTGTTCTGACCCTCCCTTCTATAACATTAGATTACTGTTCTGACCCTCCCTTCTATAACATAGACTACTGTTCTGACCCTCCCTTCTATAACATTAGAACTACTGTTCTGACCCTCCCTTCTATACATTAGACTACTGTTCTGAACCCTCCCTTCTATAACATTAGACTACTGGTGTCTGACCTCCCTTCTATAACATTAGACTACTGGTCTGACCCTCCCTTCTATAACATTAGACTACTGTTCTGGCCCTCCATTCTATAACATTAGACTACTGTTCTGACCCTCCCTTCTATAAACATAGACTACTGTTCCGACCCTCCCTCTATAAACATTAGACTACTGTTCTGACCCTCCCTTCTATAACATTAGGACTACTGTTCTGACCCTCCCTTCTATAACATTAGACTACTGTTCGGAGCCTCCCTTCTATAACATTAGACTACTGTTCTGACCCTCCCTTCTATAACATTAATACTTTGACCCTCCCTTAAATAACATTAGACTACTGTTCTGACCCTCCCTTAAATAACATTAGACTACTGTTCTGACCCTCCCTTCTATAACATTAGACTACTGTTCTGACCCCTCCCTTCTATAACATTAGACTACTGTTCTGACCCTCCCTTCTATAACATTAGACTACTGTTCTGACCCTCCCTTCTTATAACATTAGACTACTGTTCTGACCCTCCCTCTTTAACATTAGACTACTGTTCTGACCCTCCCTTCTATAAACATTAGATTACTGTTCTGACCCTCCCTTCTATAACATTAGATTACTGTTCTGACCCTCCCTTCTATAACATTAGACTACTGTTCTGACCCTCCCTTCTATAACATTAGACTACTGTTCTGAACCCTCCCTTCTATAACATTAGACTACTTTCTGACCCTCCCTTCTATAACATTAGACTACTGTTCTGACCCTCCCTTCTATAACATTAGACTACTGTTCTGACCCTCCCTTCTATAACATTAGACTACTGTTCTGACCCTCCCTTCTTTAACATTAGACTACTGTTCTGACCCTCCCTTCTATAACATTAGACTACTGTTCTGACCCTCCCTTCTATAACATTAGATTACTGTTCTGACCCTCCCTTCTATAACATTAGACTACTGTTCTGACCCTCCCTTCTATAACATTAGACTACTGTTCTGACCCTCCCTTCTATAACATTAGACTACTGTTCTGACCCTCCCTTCTATAACATTAGACTACTGTTTCTGACCCTCCCTTCTATAACATTAGACTACTGTTCTGACCCTCCCTTCTATAACATAGATTACTGTTCTGACCCTCCCTTCTATAACATTAGACTACTGTTCTGACCCTCCCTTCTATAACATTAGAACTACTGTTCTGACCCTCCCTTCTATAACATTAGACTACTGTTCTGACCCTCCCTTCTATAACATTAGACTACTGTTCTGACCCTCCCTTCTATAACATTAGACTACTGTTCTGACCCTCCCTTCTATAACATTAGACTACTGTTCTGACCCTCCCTTCTATAACATTAGATTACTGTTCTGACCCTCCCTTCTATAACATTAGATTACTGTTCTGACCCTCCCTTCTATAACATTAGACTACTGTTCTGACCCTCCCTTCCATAACATTAGACTACTGTTCTGACCCTCCCTTCTATAACATTAGACTACTGTTCTGACCCTCCCTTCTATAACATTAGACTACTGTTCTCTCCATTTCGCTGCTTCTCTCTTATTGACTTAAACTCCAACATTGTCCTTTTTGCCTCCATGGATTGAGGTGAACTTTTTCTGCCCGTTCTCAAAAGTGATTGGCTTGTAGGCTATTTGGCGAGCGTAAAGTTAGGCCCTAAAGCTTAGGCTTATGCACTATTGTCAGATAGCCTCAAATAATGAAATAAAAACCTCAATATAGCCTATAGACATTTAATTACACAAGAATTATAAATGTATGGATTTTTTAAGGTATAATTGTATCTTTATTGAACCGTGGGGACTGCGGGTTATGAGCCAACCCGCACATCACTAACACACACATCCTACATTCAAACAAAGAAGAAAGGCAAGGATCCAGATAAAACAGATCCTATCGAAGGATCCAGATAAAACAAATCCTATCGAAGGATCCAGATAAAACAGATCCTATCGAAGGATCCAGATAAAACAAATCCTATCAAAGGATCCAGATAAAAACAAATGCTATCGAAATAGCAGGTGCCACACCGAGTCTTGTGAATGATGCTGAGGCAGTAAAGAGAGAGAGAGAGAGAGAGGCAGAGAGAGAGAGAAAGACAGAGAAAGCGATAGTTGTTCCTCTTACCTTGTCGAAGAACTCATAGAGACGTACGGTCTTGTCGATGTTGGTCTTGGTGTCTTCTACCCTCTGGGAGAAGTCGTTCAGGTGGACCCAGAAGGATCGAACTTTGACCTCGTACACCTGCAGCTCGGCTGACGACACATCTTCCCAGCGCTCTAGACGTTTCAGCAGCGCCTCGCCTCCCTTACAGTGCTCCTAAAGACAGAAGAATATACAGTCAGTCAGCCAGCCAGTCAGACAGCCAGCCAGCCAGCCAGTCAGCCAGCCAGTCAGCCAGCCAGTCAGCCAGCCAGCCAGCCAGCCAGCCAGTAAGCCAGTCAGCCAGCCAGACAGCCAGACAGAGTCAAAGGTACCTACGTAAGCAGCAGTGTAGAAGTCTCTGAAGAGGGTCTGTTTGCTGTGCAGCTGCTCCAGAGAATCTTCCAGCTCTGCTAGAGTACTCAGACGACTCTCCCCTACCTCCTCAATCCAGTCAGTCACCTATACACACACACACACACACACACACACACACACACACACACACACACACACACACACACACACACACACACAGTTATACCATAGAATGACAATAACTGTAAATCTATGACAGCCCCATAATGCCCAGTTGGTACATGCTGTAATGCAGGGGTTCCCGAACCTTTTTGGCCTGTGACCCCATTTTGATATAAAACTACCAATGTTTACTTTTTTAATTTGGGCTATGACAGTCTATTAGATATCAGTCTATTTTTGACAATATGGTTTGAAGTGACTGAAATGCATCAGAAGGTATTGGGAAGTTCAGAAGATCATCAGGCTATTACATTTACATTTACGTCATTTAGCAGACGCTCTTATCCAGAGCGACTTACAGTTAGTGAATACATTTTTTATTTTTTTATTTTTTATATATATATTTTTTTATACTGGTCCCCCGTTGGAATCGAACCCACAACCCTGGCGTTGCAAACGCCATGCTTTATCAACTGAGCTACATCCCTGCCGGCCATTCCCTCCCCTACCCTGGACGACGCTGGGCCAATTGTGCGCCGCCCATGAGTCTCCCGGTCGCGGCCGGCTACAGCAGAGCCTGGATTCGAACCAGGATCTCTAGTGGCACAGCTAGCACTGTGATGCAGTGCCTTAGACCACTGCGCCACTCAGGAGATTATGTTGAATGATCTCCAGTGTAGAAAATATGTCTGATTTAGTGCCTGGTCTTGTCCTCTCGGTTCTAATGAGTCCTGCGTGGCTTGTGGACATTCATTTGGTCTTTTACTTTTGGATTTTGTACACCAGCTTCAAACAGTTGAAAATACAATATTTTTGGTTATGGAAAATATATTTCACAGCGGTTTAGATGGTACAATGATTCTCTACATTATACTTCCTTGTTTTGTAAAATAAACTGAAATTAGGCAAACTATTAGAATTTTAGCAACAAGAAAATGGCGGAGTGATTTCTGCATAGTGCATCTTTAAACGGTTGAAAAGATAGAGCCACATTTGTAGGCAGAAAACAGAAATCGCTCTGTTTATTATAACCGCATCTAGCGGCTACCGGAGGTTACTTCTATGAACCAAACGCGATTTTTTTGGTTTTTCTCGTGACCCCATGTTCATATCAGGACCCCTAGTGTGGAAAACTCTGCTATAATGCATCATAGCTGAGTTATAAGCTGTTATGTACAGTACCTCCTTGAATCCCTGCTCCAGGCTCCTGAACTCCATGATAAACTCCAGTTTATAAAAAAAAGAAAAAAAAGAAAAGGAAATCCAGTTCCTGCCCGACACCGAGTCCCAGCCCTAACACCCAGCCCTAACACCCAGCCCTAACACCCAGCCCATAACACCTTAGCCCTACCAAACCCCAGCCCTAACAACAACAAGACCCATAACACCCCAGTCACCTAAACACCCAGGCCCTATCACCCCTAGCACCATAAAAAACCGACCCCTAACACCCAAGGCCTAACACCATTAGCACTAATCCACCCACCCCTATACACCCAGACCCTAAACACCCCAGACCCTAACACCCCAACCCTAACACACCCCAGCCCCCAAACACCCAGATCCCCCTAATCCACCCAAGGCCCCACTAACACCTAGCCCTAACACCCAGCCCACTTAACACCTAGCCCTCTAACCACCTATGCCCTAACACCCAGCCCCAACACCCCCACCAGCCCCCCCAACACCCAGCTCCCTAACCACAACCCAGCCATAACACCCAGCCCCACCACTCCAGACCCACCCCAGCCCCCCTAACACCCAGCCCGTAACACCCAGCCTCCTACCACCCAGCCCCCTACCACCCAGCCCCTAACACCCCCCTAACACCCAGCCCAAACACCCAGCCCTAACACCCAGCCCTAACACCTAGCCTAACACCCACCCCTAACACCCAGCCCTAACACCCAGCCTAACACCCAGCCTAAACACCCAGCCCCTAACACCCCAGCCCTAACACCCAGCCCAACACCCAGCCCTAACACCCAGCCCTCCTCCCCCAGCCCTAACCCCCAGCCCACACCCAGCCCTACCCACCCAGCCCTAACACCTAGCCCTAACACCTAGCCCTAACACCCAGCCCTAACACCCAGCCCTAACACCTAGCCCTAGCCCCCAGCCCTAACACCTAGCCCCTAACACCCAGCCCTAACACCCCAGCCCTAACACCCACCCTAACACAGCCCTAGCCCAGACACCCAGCCCTAACACCTAGCCCTAACACCTAGCCCTAACCCCCGCCTAACACCCACCAACACCTAGCCCTAACACCTAGCCCTAACACCATCCCAAAAACCAGCCCAAACACCCAGACCCAGCCCTAAACACCCAGCCCTAACACCCTCCCTAACACCCAGCCTAACCCACCCTCACACACACTAGCCCAACACCCAGCCCTAACAACCCAGCCCTAACACCTAGCCCCCCCTAACACCCAGCCCCAACACCACAGCCCTAACACCCAGCCCTACTACCCAACCCAGCCCTAAACCCAGCCCCAACACCCAGCCCTAACAACCCAGCCCTAACACCACCCCACCCACACACCCAGCCCAACACCCAGCCCTAACACCTAGCCCTAACACCTAGCCCTAACAACCATCCCACACCCACCCAACACCCGCCCTACACACCCACACCCAGCCCCAAACCCACCCTAACACCCACCCCTAACACCCACCCCACCTCCTCACCCAAACCACCCCAGCCCTAACCCCAGCCTACCCCCCATCCCTAACCCGCCCCTAACACCCAGCCCTAACACCCAGCCCTAAACACCCAGCCCTAACACCACCCTAACACCTACCCTAACACCCGCCCTAACACCTAGCCCCCCCTAGCCCTAACACCCAGCCCTAACACCTACCCCCAACCCAAACACCCAGCCCTAACACCTCCCCTAACACCCAGCCCTAACCCAGCCCTAACCACCCGCCCAACACCCAGCCCTAACACCTAGCCACACCCAGCCCTAACACCCAGCCCTAACACCTAACACCCCTAACACCCAGCCCTAACACCTAGCCCTAACAACCCAGCCCTAACACCCAGCCCTAACACCTGCCCTAACACCCAGCCCTAACACCCAGCCCTAACACCCACCCCCTAACACCCATCCCAACACCCCAGCCCCTACCCACCCCAGCCCTAACACCAGCCCTAACACCTAGCCCTCCACAACACCCAGCCCTAACACCCAGCCCTAACACCCAGCCCTAACACCACCCAGCCCACCTAACACCCAGCCCTACAACACCTAGCACCTAACACCCACCCTAACACCCACCCAACCCCCAACACCCAGCCCTAACACCAGCCCTAACACCTAGCCCTAACCCCCCAGCCCTAACACCCAGCCCTAACACCAGCCCTAACACCAGCCCTAAACACCCAGCCCAACACCCGCCCTAACACCTAGCCCAACCCCTAGCCCTACCACCCCCCTAACACCAGCCCTAACAACCAGCCCTAACACCCAGCCCAACACCAGCCCTAACACCCAGCCCTAAAACACCATCCCTAACCCGCCCTACCGCCCTACACCCAGCCCTAACAACCTACCCTACCACCTAGCCCTAACACCCAGCCTAACCACCCAGCCCTAACACCTAGCCCTAACACCCTAGCCCTAACAACCCAGCCCTACACCCAGCCCTAACACCAGCACCCCAGCCTAACCCCACCAGTCCCTAACACCTAGCCCTAACACCCAGCCCTAACAACACCCAGCCCTCAACACCAGCCCTAACACCAGCCTAACCCCAGCCCTAAACCTCAGCCCTAACACCCAGCCCTAACACCCAGCACCCAGCCCTAACACCCACCTAACACCCCAGCCCTACACACCCCTACACCCCCTAAAACCACCCTAACACCAACCCCAGCCTCAACACCCAGCCCTAACACCCCAGCTCCCTAACAACCCACGCCCTAAACACACCTACCCCTAACACCCAGCCCTAACACCTAACACCAGCCCTAACACCCAGCCCCTAACACCCAGCCCTAACACACCTAGCCCTAACACCCAGCCCTAACACCATAGCCCTAACACCCAGCCCTAACACCAGCCCTAATCGAACACCCAGCCCTAACACCCAGCCCTAACACCCAGCCCTAACACCCAGCCACCTAAACCTACGCCCCAAACACTGCCCCAACACCTAGCCCTAACACCCAGCCCACCCACACCAGCCCTAACACCCAGCCCTAACACCCAGCCCTAACACCCTAGCCCTAACACCCAGCCCTAACACCAAGCCCTACACCCAGCCCTAACACCCACCCTAACCACACCCTGCCCTAACACCCCAGCCCCTAACACCCACCCTAACCACCTAGCCCCAGCCCAACACCTACACCCTAACACCCAGCCCTAACCACCCAGCCCTAACACCCAGCCCTCAAACCCCAGCCCTACACCCAGCCCAACCACCCACACGCCCTACACCCCAGCCCTAACCCCACCCAGCCCTACCAAACCCAGCCCTAACACCCAGCCCTAACACCCAGCCCTACACCCCCTAACACCTAGCCCTAACACCTAGCCCTAACACCCCAGCCCTAACACCCAGCCCTAACACCTAGCCCTAACACCTAGCACCCAGCCCTAACACCCAGCCCTAACACCCAGCCCTAACACCTACCCTAACACCCGCCCTAACACCCACCCAACACCACACCCAGCCCTAACACCCAGCCCCCAACACCCAGCCCTAACACCAGCCCTAACACCTACAACCCAGCCCTAACACCCAACCCCTCTCACCTCCTTGAATCCCTGCTCCAGACTCTAGAACTCCATGATAAACTCCAGTTCCTGTCCGATAACTAGCCCCAGCCCCAGCCCCATCCCTATACCCCATCCTTAGCCCTATACCCTAGCCCCAGCCCAAGCCCTAACACCCAGCCCCTCTCACCTCCTTGAATCCCTGCTCCAGACTCTTGAACTCCATGATAAAGTCCAGTTCCTGTCCGATAACTAGCCCCAGCCCCAGCCCCATCCCTATACCCCATCCTTAGCCCAATACCCCATCCCTATACCCCATCCTTAGCCCTATACCCCAGCCCTAGCCCCAGCCCAAGCCCTAACACCCAACCCCTCTCACCTCCTTGAATCCCTGCTCCAGACTCTTGAACTCCATGATAAAGTCCAGTTCCTGTCCGATAACTAGCCCCAGCCCCAGCCCCATCCCTATACCCCATCCTTAGCCCAATACCCCATCCCTATACCCCATCCTTAGCCCTATGCCCCAGCCCTAGCCCCAGCCCAAGCCCTAACACCCAACCCCTCTCACCTCCTTGAATCCCTGCTCCAGACTCTTGAACTCCATGATAAACTCCAGTTCCTGTCCGATAACTAGCCCCAGCCCCAGCCCCATCCCTATACCCCATCCTTAGCCCTATACCCTAGCCCCAGCCCAAGCCCTAACACCCAGCCCCTCTCACCTCCTTGAATCCCTGCTCCAGACTCTTGAACTCCATGATAAACTCCAGTTCCTGTCCGATAACTAGCCCCAGCCCCAGCCCCATCCCTATACCCCATCCTTAGCCCTATACCCCAGCCCTAGCCCCAGCCCAAGCCCTAACACCCAGCCCCAGCCCCAGCCCCATCCCTCTACCCCATCCTTAGCCCTATCCCCCAGCCCTAGCCCCAGCCCAAGCCCTAACACCCAGCCACTCTCACCTCCTTGAATCCCTGCTCCAGACTCTTGAACTCCATGATAAAGTCCAGTTCCTGAGTGCGTTGGTTGGACAGCATCACCAGCCTGTGAACCAGCTCATCCACCTGATCATACAGACCACCCACAACCTCTACGGCATCTCTGGAGGGACACAGACACACAGAGAGAGATGGTCCTTTAGACTTCCAGCAGCACAGATAGAGGCAGGCTCCTTTAGAAGACAGTACAGTAGTTCTTTAGTCCAATACAACTTTTCCTCTTTTTGGTTTTTTGTTGCAAAGTAGAAATATGACACTTTCAGCTGGGATAGACTCTCTGACTCGGAGGACTATCTTTGACCACAATCAGGCATCAGATTTTTAACTGTAGAAGAACGATGAGTGTATTCTTGACCGTCCTCTCTGAAGGAAAGTCAATCTCCCCCCTGTGTGCCGTCTTCAGTTTATGATAGCCACAGCCAGTCTGTGGTACTACTGTACACTGTGGTAATCAGTGACATGAAGCGCCAGAGCAGGCTGACATCTCATTGGATCACCAGTTGAATTGATTGACATGGGGTGGATGTGCTGATTGAGTGAAGGGTGAGGGATAGAGTTTTGATTGGATGAGCTGGTTTGAGTGACAGAGCAGAGTGTGTGTGTGTGTGTGTGTGTGTGTGTGTGTGTGTGTGTGTGTGTGTGTGTGTGTGTGTGTGTGTGTGTGTGTGTGTGTGTATCTGTTGTTAAGGAAACATTAGCTCAGGGCTCCAGCAGCAGACATTGACTGAGTCCATTGTGAGGGGAGCCTGGGCTGAAGCCTGGGTAGATGACTACAAGATGACTTCATAGCCCCTAGCTAGCTACTGTAGTCCAGTTATACAGCACACTGCATTGTCCTCACATTATCCTGTACAGACATACTCTGTTTCCTCTACAGTTAGACCAACTCACAGTCCAATACTCTGTTTCCCCTACAGTTAGACCAGCTCACAAAGAATAGTCCAATACTCTGTTTCCTCTACAGTTAGACCAACTCACAGTCCAATACTCTGTTTCCCCTACAGTTAGACCAGCTCACAAAGAATAGTCCAATACTCTGTTTCCCCTACAGTTAGACCAGCTCACAAAGAATAGTCCAATACTCTGTTTCCCCTACAGTTAGACCAAATCACAAAGAATAGTCCAATACTCTGTTTCCCCTACAGTTAGACCAACTCACAAAGAATAGTCCAATACTCTGTTTCCCCTACAGTTAGACCAGCTCACAGTCCAATACTCTGTTTCCCCTACAGTTAGACCAGCTCACAAAGAATAGTCCAATACTCTGTTTCCTCTACAGTTAGACCAGCTCACAGTCCAATACTCTGTTTCCACTACAGTTAGACCAGCTCACAGTCCAATACTCTGTTTCCTCTACAGTTAGACCAACTCACAGTCCAATACTCTGTTTCCTCTACAGTTAGCTCAACTCACAGTCCAATACTCTGTTTCCACTACAGTTAGACCAGCTCACAGTCCAATACTCTGTTTCCTCTACAGTTAGACCAACTCACAGTCCAATACTCTGTTTCCTCTACAGTTAGCTCAACTCACAGTCCAATACTCTGTTTCCTCTACAGTTAGCTCAACTCACAGTCCAATACTCTGTTTCCCCTACAGTTAGACCAGCTCACAGTCCAATACTCTGTTTCCTCTACAGTTAGACCAGCTCACAGTCCAATACTCTGTTTCCTCTACAGTTAGACCAGCTCACAGTCCAATACTCTGTTTCCTCTACAGTTAGCTCAACTCACAGTCCAATACTCTGTTTCCCCTACAGTTAGACCAGCTCACAAAGAATAGTCCAATACTCTGTTTCCCCTACAGTTAGACCAGCTCACAAAGAATAGTCCAATACTCTGTTTCCCCTACAGTTAGACCAGCTCACAAAGAATAGTCCAATACTCTGTTTCCCCTACAGTTAGACCAGCTCACAAATAATAGTCCAATACTCTGTTTCCTCTACAGTTAGACCAACTCACAGTCCAATACTCTGTTTCCCCTACAGTTAGACCAGCTCACAAAGAATAGTCCAATACTCTGTTTCCCCTACAGTTAGACCAGCTCACAAAGAATAGTCCAATACTCTGTTTCCTCTACAGTTAGACCAGCTCACAAAGAATAGTCCAATACTCTGTTTCCTCTACAGTTAGACCAGCTCACAAATAATAGTCCAATACTCTGTTTCCTCTACAGTTAGACCAACTCACAGTCCAATACTCTGTTTCCTCTACAGTTAGCTCAACTCACAGTCCAATACTCTGTTTCCACTACAGTTAGACCAGCTCACAGTCCAATACTCTGTTTCCTCTACAGTTAGACCAACTCACAGTCCAATACTCTGTTTCCTCTACAGTTAGCTCAACTCACAGTCCAATACTCTGTTTCCTCTACAGTTAGCTCAACTCACAGTCCAATACTCTGTTTCCCCTACAGTTAGACCAGCTCACAGTCCAATACTCTGTTTCCTCTACAGTTAGACCAGCTCACAAATAATAGTCCAATACTCTGTTTCCTCTACAGTTAGCTCAACTCACAGTCCAATACTCTGTTTCCCCTACAGTTAGACCAGCTCACAGTCCAATACTCTGTTTCCCCTACAGTTAGACCAGCTCACAAATAATAGTCCAATACTCTGTTTCCTCTACAGTTAGACCAGCTCACAAAGAATAGTCCAATACTCTGTTTCCCCTACAGTTAGACCAGCTCACAAAGAATAGTCCAATACTCTGTTTCCCCTACAGTTAGACCAGCTCACAAAGAATAGTCCAATACTCTGTTTCCTCTACAGTTAGACCAGCTCACAAAGAATAGTCCAATACTCTGTTTCCTCTACAGTTAGACCAACTCACAAATAATAGTCCAATACTCTGTTTCCTCTACAGTTAGACCAGCTCACAGTCCAATACTCTGTTTCCTCTACAGTTAGACCAGCTCACAAATAATAGTCCAATACTCTGTTTCCTCTACAGTTAGACCAGCTCACAGTCCAATACTCTGTTTCCACTACAGTTAGCTCAACTCACAGTCCAATACTCTGTTTCCTCTACAGTTAGACCAGCTCACAAAGAATAGTCCAATACTCTGTTTCCCCTACAGTTAGACCAACTCACAGTCCAATACTCTGTTTCCTCTACAGTTAGCTCAACTCACAGTCCAATACTCTGTTTCCACTACAGTTAGACCAGCTCACAGTCCAATACTCTGTTTCCTCTACAGTTAGACCAACTAACAGTCCAATCTCTGTTTCCTCTACAGTTAGCTCAACTCACAGTCCAATACTCTGTTTTCCTCTACAGTTAGCTCAACTCCACAGTTCCAATACTTCGTTTCCCCTACGTTAGACTCACTCACAGTCCAATACTCTGTTTCCTCTACGTTGACCAGCTCACAGTCCAATACTCTGTTTCCTCTACAGTTAGACCAGCTCACAGTCCAATACTCTGTTTCCTCTACAGTTAGACCAACTCACAGTCCAATACTCTGTTTCCCCTACAGTTAGACCAGCTCACAGTCCAATACTCTGTTTCCTCTACAGTTAGACCAGCTCACAAAAGAATAGTCCAATACTCTGTTTTCCCCTACGTTGACCAGCTCACAAAGAATAGTCCAATACTCGTTTCCCCTACAGTTAGACCAGCTCACAAAGAATGAGTTCAATTACTCTGTTTTCCCCGACAGTTTAGACCAGCTCACAGATCCAATACTCTGTTTCCTCTACAGTTAGACCAGCTCACAGTCCAATACTCTGTTTCCTCACAGTTAGACCAGCTCACAGTTCCAATACTCTGTTTCCTCTACAGTTAGACCAACTCACAGTCCAATACTCTGTTTCCCTACAGTTAGACCACTCACAGTCCAATACTCTGTTTCCTCTACAGTTAGACCAACTCACAGTCCAATACTCTGTTTCCCTACAGTTAGACCAGCTCACAGTCCAATACTCTGTTTCCTCTACAGTTAGACCAGCTCACAGTCCAATACTCTGTTTCCTCTACAGTTAGACCAACTCACAGTCCAATACTCTGTTTCCTCTACAGTTAGACCAACTCACAGTCCAATACTCGTTTTCCCCTACAGTTAGACCAGCTCACAGTCCAATACTCTGTTTCCTCTACAGTTAGACCAGCTCACAAAAATAGTCCAATACTCTGTTTCCCTACAGTTAGACCACTCACATGTCCAATACTCTGTTTTCCTCCTCACAGTTAGACCAACTCACTCCAATACTCTCACAGTCCATACCTCTGTTTCCCCTACAGTTAGACCAGCTCACAAATAATAGTCCAATACTCTGTTTCCTCTACAGTTAGACCAGCTCACAAAGAATAGTCCAATACTCTGTTTCCCCTACAGTTAGACCAGCTCACAAAGAATAGTCCAATACTCTGTTTCCCCTACAGTTAGACCAGCTCACAAAGAATAGTCCAATACTCTGTTTCCCCTACAGTTAGACCAGCTCACAAAGAATAGTCCAATACTCTGTTTCCTCTACAGTTAGACCAGCTCACAGTCCAATACTCTGTTTCCTCTACAGTTAGACCAGCTCACAAATAATAGTCCAATACTCTGTTTCCTCTACATTAACCAGCTCACAGTCCAATACTCTGTTTCCACTACAGTTAGCTCAACTCACAGTCCAATACTCTGTTTCCTCTACAGTTAGACCAGCTCACAAAGAATAGTCCAATACTCTGTTTCCCCTACAGTTAGACCAACTCACAGTCCAATACTCTGTTTCCTCCTACAGTAGCTCAACTCACATCCAATACTCTGTTTTCCACTACAGTTAGACCAGCTCACAGTCCAATACTCTGTTTCCCTCTACAGTTAGACCACTCACATCCAATACTCTGTTTTCCTCTACAGTTAGCTCAACTCACAGTCCAATACTCTGTTTTCCCTCTACGTTACTCAACTCACAGTCCATACTCTGTTTCCCCTACAGTTAGACCAGCTCACAGTCCAATACTCCTGTTTCCTCTACAGTTAGACCAGCTCACATCCAATACTCTGTTCCTCTACAGTTAGACCAGCTCACAGTCCAATACCTACTCTGTTTCCTCTACAGTTAGACCACTCACAGTCCAATACTCTGTTTCCCCTACAGTTAACCAGCTCACAGTCCAATACTCTGTTTGCCTCTACAGTTAACCAGCTCACAAAGAATAGTCCAATACTCTGTTTCCCCTACAGTTAGACCACTCACAAAGAATAGTCCAATACTCTGTTTCCCTACAGTTAGACCAGCTCACAAGAATGTCCAATACTCTGTTTCCTCTCACAGTTAGACCACTCACAGTCCAATACTCTGTTTCCCCTACAGTTAGACCCAGCTCACATAAAGTCCAATACTCTGTTTTCCCTACAGTTAGACCAGCTCACAGTCCAATACTCTGTTTTCCCTACAGTTAGACCAGCTCACAGTCCAATACTCTTTTTTCCCCCTACAGTTAGACCAACTCACAGTCCAATACTCTGTTTCCTCTACAGTTAGACCAACTCACAGTCCAATACTCTGTTTCCCTACAGTTAGACCAGCTCACAAAGAATTCCAATACTCTGTTTCCCTCTACAGTTAGACCAACTCACAGTCCAATACTCTGTTTTCCTCTACAGTTAGACCAGCTCACAGTCCAATACTCTGTTTCCTCTACAGTTAGACCAACTCACAGTCCAATACTCTTTTCCTCTACAGTTAGACCAGCTCACAGTCCAATACTCTGTTTCCTCTACAGTTAGACCAGCTCACAAAGAATAGTCCAATACTCTGTTTCCACTACAGTTAGACCAGCTCACAGTCCAATACTCTGTTTCCTCTACAGTTAGACCAACTCACAGTCCAATACTCTGTTTCCTCTACAGTTAGACCAGCTCACAGTCCAATACTCTGTTTCCTCTACAGTTAGACCAGCTCACAAAGAATAGTCCAATACTCTGTTTCCACTACAGTTAGCTCAACTCACAGTCCAATACTCTGTTTCCTCTACAGTTAGACCAGCTCACAGTCCAATACTCTGTTTCCTCTACAGTTAGACCAACTCACAGTCCAATACTCTGTTTCCTCTACAGTTAGACCAACTCACAGTCCAATACTCTGTTTCCTCTACAGTTAGACCAGCTCACAGTCCAATACTCTGTTTCCTCTACAGTTAGACCAGCTCACAAAGAATAGTCCAATACTCTGTTTCCTCTACAGTTAGACCAGCTCACAGTCCAATACTCTGTTTCCTCTACAGTTAGACCAGCTCACGTCCAATACTCTGTTTCCTCTACAGTTAGACCAGCTCACAGTCCAATACTCTGTTTCCCCTACAGTTAGACCAACTCACAGTCCAATACTCTGTTTCCTCTACAGTTAGACCAACTCACAGTCCAATACTCTGTTTCCTCTACAGTTAGACCAACTCACAGTCCAATAACTCTGTTTCCTCTACATTAGACCAGCTCACAGTCCAATACTCTGTTTCCTCTACAGTTAGACCAGCTCACAAAGAATAGTCCAATACTCTGTTTCCTCTACAGTTAGACCAGCTCACAGTCCAATACTCTGTTTCCCCTACAGTTAGACCAACTCACACATAACAGTTAGCTCAGCTCACAGTCCAATACTCTGTTTCCCCTACAGTTAGACCAACTCACAAAGAATAGTCCAATACTCTGTTTCCGCTACAGTTAGACCAGCTCACAAAGAATAGTCCAATACTCTGTTTCCCCTACAGTTAGACCAGCTCACAAAGAATAGTCCAATACTCTGTTTCCCTCTACAGTTTAGACCAACTCCACAGTCCAATAACTCTGTTTCCCTACAGTAGCCAACTCACAGTCCAATACTCTGTTTCCTCTACAGTTAGACCAGCTCACAGTCCAATACTCTGTTTCCTCTACAGTTAGACCAGCTCACAAAGAATAGTCCAATACTCTGTTTCCTCTACAGTTAGACCAACTCACATATAACAGTTAGACCAATCACATCATACTCTGTTCCTCACGTTAGACAGCTCACCAGTCCAATACTCTGTTTCCCTCTACAGTTGACCGCTCACAAAGAAAGTCCAATACTCTGTTTCCTCTACAGTTAGACCAACTCACAGTCCAATAGCTGTTTCCACAGTACAAATCACACAGTAACCGTTTCATCGTCACAGTCCAATACTCTGTTTCCTCTACAGTTAGCTCAACTCACAGTCCAATACTCTGTTTCCTCCCTACAGTTAGCTCAACTCCACAGTCCAATACTCTGTTTCCTCCTCTACAGTTAGACCAGCCACAGTCCAATACTACTGTTTCCTCTACAGTTAGACAGCTCACAAAGAATAGTCCAATCTTCTTGTTTCCATCTACAGTTAGACCAGCTCACAGTCCAATACTCTGTTTCCCCTACAGTTAGACCAACTCACACATAACAGTTAGCTCAGCTCACAGTCCAATACTCTGTTTCCTCTACAGTTAGCTCAACTCACAGTCCAATACTCTGTTTCCACTACGTTAGCTCAACTCACAGTCCAATACTCTGTGTCCACTACAGTTAGCTCACTCACAGTCCAATACTCTGTTTCCTCTACAGTTAGCTCAACTCACAGTCCAATACTCTGTTTCCACTACAGTTAGCTCAACTCACAGTCCAATACTCTGTTTCCACTACAGTTAGCTCAACTCACAGTCCAATACTCTGTTTCCTCTACAGTTAGCTCAACTCACAGTCCAATACTCTGTTTCCTCTACAGTTAGCCTCAACTCACAGTCCAATACTCTGTTTCCTCTACAGTTAGCTCAACTCACAGTCCAATACTCTGTTTCCTCTACAGTTAGCTCAACTCACAGTCCAATACTCTGTTTCCTCTACAGTTAGCTCAACTCACAGTCCAATACTCTGTTTCCTCTACAGTTAGCTCAACTCACAGTCCAATACTCTGTTTCCTCTACAGTTAGCTCAACTCACAGTCCAATACTCTGTTTCCACTACAGTTAGCTCAACTCACAGTCCAATACTCTGTTTCCTCTACAGTTAGTGCAACTCCCACACAACAGTTAGCCCAACTCACAGTCCAATAGTTATGACCTGACCTTTGTCTGAAACATCCTTTCTAGAAGCCACAGAAAGGAAAAAGAGCAGACATTTCTATTGAAAAACTGCACCACTTCCTGTTCATTGAGGACAACTGACAACAATCAACAACGGACCCTCACATACTCTGAACACACTCAGTCTGCCCCCTGCTGACGGAGATAGGACACACACACACACACACACACACACACACACACACAAGAAAACTACAAAATCAAACCAACTTCATTTCGTTTCAGCAGTCGTCTCAGTCATACTTCACCACTGAATGGGTGGAGAGTGACTTGACTGTCACGTTGCCCTAGCAACGGTAGAACTAGCCAGCAACAGGCTGGCCGGCAGGGGTTCTGTTGTCATGCTAATGTCTGGTGGCACGCTGACTGGACCAGGCTGTCGATCACTAGCTTTGTCCAGGGAAAGGGAAGGGAGGAGTTAGGAAGGTATCTTCCTGAACTGTCACACTGAGACAGACAGTGGGGTTTGGTTTGCCTGTGGGATCTGATAGGTCGGGTCAGGGAGGGAGTTGTTCACAGCCTCAAATGGAGACTGTGCAAATCATAAACAATGCAAGCGCAGAAACACCCACTGTGAGGGGTCCCGTCAGACTGCTGGTGGAGGATCAATGGCAGATAATGAGTCTGGATCTCCGTGTCTCCTCAGTAGGGGATCCATTGGTTCAACAGTGTGTTATAATCCAGCTACGACCTGGGGCCTTATTTAACAGAGAAGAGCTTCATAGGGAGATCACTGAGAGTCGTAGCTATGACCTTCACTACAATGACAGGAGTGAGATACTCTATTATAACACAGGCCTTTAGCTAGGTCCCAAATGGCACCCTATTCCCTACATAGAATAGGGCCCCTGGTCTAAAGTAGTGCACTACAGTATATAGGGAGCCATTTGGGACGCATCCCTTCACTACAAGGCCAGTAGTGCCATGGTTCGGGCTAGGCCCCTTAGTTCCAGTGAAGGGAAATCTTAATGCTACAGCATACAATGACATTCTAGACAATTCTTTGCTTCCAACTTTGTGGCAACAGTTTAGGGAAGGCCCTTTCCTGTTTCAGCATGACAATGCCCCCGTGCACAAAGTGAGGTCCATACAGAAATGTTTTGTCGAGATTGGTGTGGAAGAACTTGACTGGCCTGCACAGAGCCCTGACCTCAACCCCATCGAACACCTTTGGGATGAATTGGAATGCCGACTGCGAGCCAGGCCTAATCGCCCAACATCAGTGCCCGACCTCACTAATGCACTTGTGGCTGAATGGAAGCAAGTCCCCGCAGCAATGTTCCAACATCTAGTGGAAAGCCTTCCCAGAAGAGTGGAGGCTGTTATAGCAGCAAAGGGGGGACCAACTCCATATTAATGCCCATGATTTTGGGATGAGATGTTGGACGAGCAGGTGTCCACATACTTTTGGTAATGTACTGTATGTGCATATAGGTACTGCATAGATAGGAGTAAAATGACTAAAGGGAGCAATTAGTCATATTGCTGCCCAACAATAAACAGAGAGAGAAACAGAGAGAGAGGGAGAGAGACCGAGAGAGAGAGAGAGAGAGAGAGAGAGGCAGAGAGAGAGAGAGATCAGAGCAGCCCGGGAGGAGAGCTAGAGAGAGAGAAACCTCCTCTACCCCTACTCCTCGTCCCCTCTACCTCCTCCTCTACCTCCTCCTCTTTCTACTCTCCTCCTCCTCTACCTCCTCCTCTACCTCCTCTACCTCCTCACTCTACTAAAACCCCTACCTCCTCCTCCTCTACCTCCTCCTTCCTCCTCCTCCTCGATCCTACTACCTCGTCTCCTCACCATCCTCCTCCTCCCCTCCCCCCTCCGCTACCCCTACCTCCTCCCTTCCTTCCTCCTCCTCCTCCTCTCCTCTACCTCCGCCTCCTCCCTACCTCCGCCTCCTCCTCCTCCTCCTCCTCCTCCCTAGAACCCCCTACCTCCTCTACCATCGACCTCCTCTCCTCCCCCCCTCTACCTCCTCTCCCCTCACTCCTCCGTTACGCCTCCGTCTACCTCCTCCTCTACCTCTACCACTCCTCCTCCTCCTCTACCTCCTCCTCCTCCTCCTCCTCCTTTACCTCCTCCTCTACCTCCTCCTCTACCTCTACCTCCTCCTCCTCCTCCTCCTCTACCTCCTCCACCTCCTCCTCCTCCTCTACCTCCTCCAGGATATCAGTGTATAGAGCAGCAGATGACTAAATGCTGCCTGCCAGAGAGAGAGGGGCCCTGGCCAGGTAACCGTAACAACACATGCGTAATAATAACACATGATTACAGTCAGTTAACACACTGTACCCCAAGGCAAGGTCTATACTACAGGGGAACTGAACTACAGTATGTGAGGGGAACAGTCTGATTAAGTTTAGGACTGCAGCCCCAGGAACGATACAACCCTATACGCACACAGAGTGTGTCACTGCAGGAACAATACACACTATCCTGAACACACATCAGACCTTGGTGTCCTGCAGGAACAATACAACCCTATACTGACACACAGAGTGGTGTCACTGCAGGAACAATACAACCCTATACTGACACACAGAGTGGTGTCACTGGAGCCCCAGGAACAATACAACCCTATCTGATCCACAGAGTGGTGTCCTGCAGGAACACTCATACCGCTATCCTGACACACGATGGTGTCCATCAGCTCCAGGAAAAATACAACCCTATACTGACCCAGAGTGGTGTCCACTTGCAGGAACATACAAACCCTATCCTGACACCCGAGATGGTTCACTGCAGGAAACCCTACAACCCTATACTGACACACAGAGTGGTGTCACTGCAGGAACAATACAACCCTATACTGACACACAGAGTGGTGTCACTGCAGCTCCAGGAACCATACAACCCTATACCGACACACAGAGTGGTGTCACTGCAGGAACAATACAACCCTATACTGACACACAGAGTGTGTCACTGCAGGAACCATAACAAAACAACCCTAACTACACACAGAGTGGTTCCTGGCAGGAACATACACCCTATACTGACACCCAGAGTGGTGTCACTGCAGCTCCAGGAACAATACAACCCTATACTGACACACAGAGTGGTGTCACTGCAGGAACAATACAACCCTATACCGACACACAGAGTGGTGTCACTGCAGGAACAATACAACCCAATAGCGACAACATAGTGTGTCACTGCGCTCCAGGAACAATACCCCCCTATAACCGACACACGAGTGGTGTCAACTGCAGACATAAACCCTATACTGGCACACACAGAAGTGGTGTCACTCCAGGAACAATCAACCCTAATAACTGACCCACAAGTGGTGTCACTGCAGCTCCAGGAACAATACAACCCTATACTGACACACAGAGTGGTGTCACTGCAGGAACAATACAACCCTATACTGACACACAGAGTGGTGTCACTGCAGCTCCAGGAACAATACAACCCTATACTGACACACAGAGTGGTGTCACCTACCAGAACTACAACCCTATCACTGACACCCAGAGTGGTGTCACTGGCAGCTCCAGGAACAATACAACCCTATACTGACACACAGAGTGGTGTCACTGCAGTAACATACACCCTATTACTGACACACGAGTGGGTGTCACTCTGCAGGAACATCCAACCCTATACTGACACACATAGGTGGTGTCACTGCTGGAAGCATCAACCTTCTGGCACACATAGTGTGTCACTGCAGGACAATACAACCCTATACTGACACACAAAGTGGTGTCCCCTGCATGAACAATACAACCCTATACCGACCCACCACATCAGAGTGGTGCACTGGGCCCAGGAACAATACAACCCTATACTACACACAGATGGTTGTCCCACTCCTGTCAGCTCCAGCACACTACAACAACCCTATCTGAACACAGAGTGTGTCACTGGCAGGAACATACGAACCTATTGACACACAGAGTGGTGTCACTGCAGGACCCTACAACCCTATACTGACACACAGAGTGGTGTCCCCGGATGAACAATACAACCCTATAAGACACACAGAGTTGTGTCACTGCAGGAAACAATACACGCCTATACCGACCACATAGTCGGTGTGCACTGCATCTCCAGGAACAATACACCCTATACTGACACCCGAGATTGGGTCACACGACTGCAGGAACAATACAACCCTATACTGACACACAGAGTGGTGTCACTGAGGAACAATACAACCCTATACTGACACAACAGTGGTGTCACTGCAGGAACAATACAACCCTAACGCCACAGCGTGGTGTCACTGCGCTCCCAGGAACAATACAACCCCTATACTCTGACACACAGAGTGGGTGCTCCTGGAGCCCCAGGACAATACAAAACCTATACTGACACAACACGATGGTGTCACTTTCACTCCGGAACATCACCCTATTACTGACCACATAGTGGTGTCCTCGCAGGAACAATACAACCCTATACCGACACACAGAGTGGTGTCCACTGCAGCCCAGGAACATACAAACCCTATACCGGACCCACAGAGTGGTGGTCACTGCCAGACCAATACACCCTATACTGACACACAGAGTGGTGTCACTGCAGCTCCAGGAACAATACAACCCTATACTGACACACAGAGTGGTGTCACTGCAGGAACAATACAACCCTATACTGACACACAGAGTGGTGTCACTGCAGCTCCAGGAACAATACAACCCTATACCGACACACAGAGTGGTGTCACTGCAGGAACAATACAACCCTATACTGACACACCCAGCTGGTGTCACTGCAGGAACACTAAACAACCCTATAACGAACACAAGTGTGTCCTGCAGGAAGCAGACAACCTATACTGACCCACAGATTGTGTTCACTGCAGCTCCAGAAACAATACAACCCTATACGGCACACATATTGGTGTCACTGCAGGAACATACAACCTATACCGACACAACAGATGGGTGTACTCAGCCCCTGACAATACACCCTATACCGACACCACGAGTGGTGGGGGTCCCTGCATGACATACAACCCTATACGACACACAGAGTGGTGGTCACTGCATCTCCAGGAACAATACACCCTATACTGAACCCATTGGTGTCACTCGCAGGAACCGTACAACCTATACCACACCAATGGTGTCACTGCAAGCCCATGACATACAACATATACCGAACAAACAGAGTGGTTTCCTGCATGAACTTACAACCCTATACCTGACACAGAGTGGTGTCACTGCAGCTCCATGAACAATACCCCCTATACTGACACACAGAGTGGTGTCACTGCAGGAACAATACAACCCTATACTGACACACAGAGTGGTGTCACTGCAGCTGCAGGAACAATACAACCCTATACTGACACACAGAGTGGTGTCAGCTGCAGCTGCAGGAAACATACAACTCCCTATACGACACCGAGTGGTGTCACTGCGGAACAATACAAACCCTATAACGACAACACGAGTGGTCACTGCATCTGCAGGGAACAATACAACCCTATAACTGACCACAGAGTGGTGTCACGCAGCTGCAGGAACAATACAACCATATAATACGACCACAGATTGGTGTCACTGCGGCTCCAGGAACATACAAAACCCTATACTGACACACAGAGTGGTGGTCCACTGCAGAACATACAACCCTATACTGACACACACGAGTGGTGTCACTGTCAGCTGCAGGACATTAAACCCTATACTGACACAGCGCCAGAGTTGTGTCACTGCAGCTGCAGGAACAAATTACAACCCGATAAATAACCGACACCCACAACAAGTGGTGTCACTCGCAGGAACAATACAACCTAGACCGCACTCAGAGTGGTGTCACTGCAGCTGCAGCTCCCAGAACAATACAACCCTATACTGCCACACATAATGGGTGTCCAACTGCAGGACAATACACCCACCCTCATCCCGCACACAGAGTGGTGTCACTGCAGGAACAATACAACCCTATACCTGACACACAGAGTGGTGTCACTGCAGCCCCAGGAACAATACAACCCTATACTGACACACAGAGTGGTGTCACTGTAGCTCCAGGAACAATACAACCCTATACCGACACACAGAGTGGTGTCACTGCAGCTGCAGGAACAATACAACCCTATACTGACACACAGAGTGGTGTCACTGCAGTAACATACAAACTCTATCACTGACACACAAGAGGTGTTTCCTGCAGCTCCAGAACAATACAAACCCTAATACTGACACACATAGTGTCCACTGACACGCTCCAGGAACAAGACAACCTCATACCGACACACAGCGTGTTGTCAATGCAGGAACAATACACCCCTATACGAACAGACAGAGTGGTGTCAACTGCAGGAACAATACAACCCTATACTGACACACAGAGTGGTGTCACTGCAGGAACAATACAACCCTATACTGACACACAGAGTGGTGTCACTGCAGCTCCAGAACTCAACCCTATACTGAACACAGAGGTGTCACTGGAGCCCCATTAACAATACAACCCTATAACTTACACACGAGTGTGTCACTCTGCAGGAACAATACAACCCTATACTGACACACAGAGTGGTGTCACTGCAGGACCATACACCACCCTATAAACTGACAATCACAGAGTGGTTGTCACGCAGACAATACACCCTATCCTGCTGCCACACATAGTGGGGTCCATGCAGGAACATCCACCCTATACTGACACCCCAAGTGTGTCACTGCAGCTCCAGGAACAATACAACCCTATACCGACACACAGAGTGGTGTCACTGCAGGAACAATACAACCCTATACTGACACCTACCGAGTGGTGTCACTCACTGAAGCTCCAGGAACAATACAACCCTATACTGACACACAGAGTGGTGTCACTGCAGGAACAATCAACTCGTATACTGACAGCATCAGAGTGGTGTCACTAGGCCAGCTGGAGGAACAATACAACCCTCTCCGAACACACGAGTGGTGTCAATAGCAGAACACTACAAAACCCTATACACTGACAAAACACCGAGTGGTGCCACTCCTGCAGCTGCCATTAACCAATACAACCCATACTGACACACAGAGTGGTGTCAACTGCAGGAACATACACCCTATAACCGACACACCAAGTGGTGTCACTGCAGGACAATACACCCAACCCTCTACTTGACACACAGAGTGGTGTCACTCTGCAGCTCCAGAACATACAAACCCTATACTGACACACGAGTGGTTGTCACTGCGACATACAACGCTATACTGACCCACAGAGTGGTGTCCACACTCGCAGCTCCGGAACATACAACCCTATACCGACACACAGAGTTGGTGTCAACTTCAGGACAATACAACCCTAACTGACACACGAGTGGGTGTCACGCAGGAACAATACCACCCTATACTACCAGACAGAGTGGGTGTCACTGCAAGAAACAATACACCCTCTACCGCACCAGAGTTGTGTCACTGTTACTCCAGGAACATACAACCCTACCTATACTGACACCCAGAGTGGTGGTCCTGCAGGAACAATACACCCTCTAACGAAACACAGATGGTGTCACTGCCATCTCAGAACAATACAACCCTATACTGACACCAGAGTGGTGTCACTGCAGGAACATACAGACCCGATACGGACCCACAGAGTGTGTCACGGCAGGAACATACAACCCTATACTGCACACACAGATTGTGTCCACTCTGCAGCTGCAGGAAAACAATAACAACCCTATACCGACAAGCACATAGTGGGGTGTCACTGCAGACAATCACCTATACTGACACACAGTGTGGTCACTGCAGGACAATAACAACCCTATCCTGACACACAGAGTGGTGTCACTGCAGCTCCATGGAACAATCCACCCTTACCTGACCACAGAATGGTGTCACTGCAGGAACAATACAAACCCTATACTGACACAGAAACAACGAGTGGTGTCACGCAGGAAATAACCCTATACTGACCCAGAGTGGTGTCACTCAGGAACATACAACCCTATCTGCCACACAGAGTGGTGTCACTTGCAGCTCCAGACAATACCCCCTATACTGAACACAAGTGGTGTCCACTGCAGGAACAATACACCCTATACTGAACCACACAGAGTGGTGTCCCTGCAGAACAATACAACCCTATACTGACACACAGAGTGTGTCAACTGCAGGCTCCAGGAAACAATACACCCTATACCGACCCAGAGTGTGTCCACTGCAGACGGATAGCAAACACCCTAATGACGACACCAATGTGGTGTCCTGCGGAACAATACACCCTACTGACACACAGAATGGTGTCCTGCAGGAACACATACAACCCTATACCGACACACAGAGTGGTGTCACTGCGGTCAATACACCCTATTTGACCACATAGTGGTGTCACTGCAGGAACAATACACCCTATACCGACACACGAGTGTGGTCACTGCAGAACAATACAACACCAACCCTATACCCCTGGTGGGGGAACCACACATAGTGTGTCCTGCAGGAACAATACAAATCCACCCTAATACTGACACAGCGAGTGGGTGGTCACTGCAGGAACATAAACCATATCCTACACACAGATGAGTGTCCCCTGCAGGAACAATACAACCCAATACTGACACACAGAGTGGTGTCACTGCAGGAACAATACAGCCCTATACTGACACACAGAGTGGTGTCACTGCAGGAACAATACAGCCCTATACCGACACACAGAGAGTCTTTAGGTAAAGACCATGTCTCATAACGACCCCTCAGACACTAAGGGTTGTTATCAGTTTCTATAAAACAGCACACCACCCTGCATCCCACTGCTGGCTTGCCTCTGAAGCTAAGCAGGGTTGGTCCTGGTTGGTCCCTGGATGGGATACCAGATCTGGGTTGAAGTGGTTTTGGGGTCCCGTAGATGGGATACCAGATCCCTGGTGGTGAAGTGGTGTGTTGTGATCCCTACGGAGGTGAGATGGGATACCAGATCCTGGTGGAAGTGGTGTTGGGTCCCTAGATGGGATACCAGATCCTGGTGGAAGTGGTGTTGGGTCCCTAGATGGGATACCAGATCCTGGTGGAAGTGGTGTTGTGGGAAGAAACACCCGTGATGGGATTAAACCAGAATGCAACTGGTGGAAGTGGTGTTGGGTCCCTAGGATTGGGATACCAGATCCTGGTGGAAGTGGTGTTGGGTCCCTGGATGGGATACCAGATCCTGGTGGAAGTGGTGTTGGGTCCCTGGATGGGAGACCAGATTCACTGGTGTAAGTGGTGTTGGGCTCCCTAGATGTGGAACCCGATATCCTTGGTGGAAGTGGTGTTGGGTCCCGGAGGGAGACCGATCCTGGTGGAAGTGGTTTGGGTCCCTAGATGGGGATTACCAGAATCCTGGTGGAATTGGTGTTGGGTCCCCTGGATGTGCGCAGATCCTGGTTGGAGTGGTTTTGGGCCCTGGATGTGGAGACCAGATCCTGGGGAAGTGGTGTTTGGGTCCCTGGATGGGAGACCAGCACCTGGTGGAAGTGGTTTGGGGCCCTGGATGGGAGACCAGAGTCCTGTGTAAGTGTTGTTGGTTCCCTAGATGGGATACCATGATCCTGGTGAAAAGTGGTGTTGGGTCCCTAGATGGGATCACCATATCCTGGTGAAGTGGTGTTGGGTCCCTGGGATGGGAGACCCGAATCCTGGTGACGTGGTGTTGGGTCCCTGGATGGGAGACCAGATCCTGGTGGAAGTGGTGTTGGGTCCCTGGATGGGAGACCAGATCCTGGTGGAAGTGGTGTTGGGTCCCTGGATGGGAGACCAGATCCTGGTGGAAGTGGTGTTGGAGGCACCCTTTCTTCTGGTCTAAAACAATATCCCAATGCCCCAGGGCAGTGATTGGGGACATTGCCCTGTGTAGGCTGCTGTCTTTCAGATGGGACGTTAAATTTGGGTATCCTGACTCGCTGTGGGTCACTAAAGATCCCATGGCACTTATCTTAAGAGTAGGGGTGTTAACCTCGCTGTCCTGACTAAATTCCCAATTTGGCCCATCATACAATCATGGCCACCTAATCATCCCCAGCTTCCAATTGACTCATTCATTCCTCTCCCCTATAACTATTCCCCAGGTGGTTGCTGTAAATGAGAACGTGTTGCCCTGGTCAAATAAAGGTTAAATAAATACTCTCACCTGGAGTCCGTGTCAGAGCTGACCAGAACCAAAACAAACCCCTCAGTCTTTTTGTTGTCATGTCTCCACTCCTCCTCCATGTCCATCACACCATGCCTTTCTATATCTCTCTCTCTCATCTCCTCATAAGCCCTGACTTCCTCCAAAACAAGAGCTTAGGCCTTCTCCTCTGACACCGGCCCTTTAAGACTAACCCCAAATACACAACACACAGAAAAAGCATTTCTCTGACTCTGCAAACCCCACCACCACCACAGGAAAAATAAACATACAAGCCCCAGAAGTTAGGAACTAGAGGGAAACATTCCCCCCATTTCTGAGTGAGTTGGAAATGCCCTCCAGGGGCCTCTAGTCAGGAGCAGGTAGGGAGAGTACATTCCTGAGCATTGGGAGGGGTGTGGCAGGCAGGGCCTGAGGTGACAGAGAGGGATCAGGAGAGGGGTTAGTCTCAGGAAGGAAAAAGACTGAATCACACCATGACATAAGACCAGGGGGAAGCCCTGCTAGCTGCTGACATCAGACATAGGCTGGGTCCCAAATGGCTCCCTATGGGTGTAGACACAACAGGAGACATTAAGACAACAGGAGACATTAAGACAACAGAACAATATTCACTAGAGCTCTGATAAAGACCAGAGACACCTTAGATGAGAGACAGGGGAGGAGAGAGAGAGAGAGAGAGAAGGTTGAGATGGAGTGAGAGACAGACAGACAGAGATAGAGAGAGAGAGTGAATGCAGAGAGGGAGAAAGAGTGAAGGCAGAGAGGGAGAAAGAGTGAAGGCAGAGAGGGAGAGAGAGTGAAGGGAGAGAGTGAAGGCAGAGAGGGAGAAAGAGTGAAGGCAGAGAGGGAGAAGAGTGAAGGCAGAGAGGGAGAGAGAGTGAAGGCAGAGAGGGAGAAAGAGTGAAGGCAGAGAGGGAGAGAGAGTGAAGGGAGAGAGTGAAGGCAGAGATGGAGTGAGAGAGAGACAGACAGAGATAGAGAGAGAGAGTGAAGGCAGAGAGGGAGAAAGAGTGAAGGCAGAGAGGGAGAGAGAGTGAAGGGAGAGAGGGAGAGAGAGTGAAGGGAGAGAGTGAAGGCAGAGATGGAGTGAGAGAGAGACAGACAGAGATAGAGAGAGAGAGTGAAGGCAGAGAGGGAGAAAGAGTGAAGGCAGAGAGGGAGAGAGAGTGAAGGGCGAGAGTGAAGGCGGGGATGGAGTGAGAGTAAAGGCAGAGAGGGAGAGAGAGTGAAGGCAGAGAGGGAGAGAGAGTGAAGGCAGAGAGGGAGAGAGAGTGACGGCAGAGAGGGAGTGAGAGTGAAGGGAGAGAGGGAGAGAGAGTGAAGGCAGAGATGGAGAGAAAGTGAAGTCAGAGAGGGAGAGAGAGTGAAGGGAGAGAGGTAGAGAGAGTGAAGGCAGAGAGTGAATGTAGAGAGGGAGTGAGAGAGAAGGGAGAGCGAGAGGACTGTGAGAAGGGGATGTCAAAGTACAGAGGAGGGCTAGCTTGGAAGCCAAAACGAGGGAGAGGGGGGAGCTAGTTAGCTAGTCTCTCTTTAAATGTGATTATAGTGGAGGTGTAGATAAGACAGGTTCCTCTTGGCTCAGACAGAGCAAAAACACTCAGTTCCATTCCTTTATAGTCTCTCTCTCTCTCTCCTCCTCTTCTCTCTCTCGCTCCTCTCCCTCTCTCTCTCTCTCTCTCTCTCTCTCTCCTCTCTCTCCTTCTCTCTCTCTCTCTCTCTCTTCTCTCTCTCTCTCTCTCTCTCTCCTCTCCTCTCTCTCTCGATCTCTGCTCTCTCTCTCTCTCTCTCTCTCTCTCTCCTCTCTCTCTCTCTCTCTCTCTCTCTCTCTCTCTCTCTCTCTCTCTCTCTCTCTCTCTCTCTCTCTCTCTCTCTCCTCTCTCACTCTCTCTCTCTCTCAGCTGATTTGGAGACAGGAAACATTCCTAATCAGTTCTCTGTCCCAGTGAACAACTCCTGGATCCAGATGTACTGGACCATTTAGTCACAAACAAACGAGAAGAGAGGGGAAATGGAGGAGAGGGAGGTTGGACAACGCGAATGAGGGAGAATATAGAGGAGAGAGTGTTGGTTGGAGAATGGTGCTGGGTTGTATACATGTGTCAACTTGCTGTGGATACAAGTGTATCTTTAAAGGTGCAATGTGCAGAAATCACTCCGCCATTTCCTGGTTGCTAAAATTCTAATAGTTCATCTAATTTCAGTTTATTTTACAAAACAAGGAAGTATAGTGGAGAGAGTCATTGGACCATCTAAACCACTGTGAAATATATTTTTCATAACCAAAAATATTGTATTTTCAAATGTTTGAAGCTGGTGTACAAAACCGAAAGTAAAAGACGCAAAAACTAAACTTAAGAACAGGAAGCATAGAAATAGCGCACATAGAACAGATCTACCGCTTCTTAGACTGGCTTTCAATGACAATGACAGATCTATAACTCATATTTCTATGTGAATTTGGTTGGGTCGCCCAAAAAGCTTATTGCAGTTTTAATGACTGAATCATTACCTGTAGTCGTCAGTGAGACTGACACTGGTTTAATGACTGAATCATTACCTGTAGTCGTCAGTGAGACTGACACTGGTTTAATGACTGAATCATTACCTGTAGTCGTCAGTGAGACTGACACTGGTTTAATGACTGAATCATTACCTGTAGTCGTCAGTGAGGCTGAAACTGGTTTAATGACTGAATCATTACCTGTAGTCGTCGGTGAGACTGACACTGGTTTAATGACTGAATCATTACCTGTAGTCGTCAGTGAGGCTGACACTGGTTTAATGACTGAATCATTACCTGTAGTCGTCAGTGAGGCTGAAACTGGTTTAATGACTGAATCATTACCTGTAGTCGTCAGTGAGACTGAAACTGGTTTAATGACTGAATCATTACCTGTAGTCGTCAGTGAGGCTGAAACTGGTTTAATGACTGAATCATTACCTGTAGTCGTCAGTGAGGCTGACACTGGTTTAATGACTGAATCATTAGCTGTAGTCGTCAGTGAGACTGACACTGGTTAATGACTGAATCATTACCTGTAGTCTCAGTGAGGCTGACACTGGTTTAATGACTGAATCATTACCTGTAGTCGTCGGTGAGGCTGACACTGGTTTAATGACTGAATCATTACCTGTAGTCGTCGGTGAGACTGACACTGGTTTAATGACTGAATCATTACCTGTAGTCGTCGGTGAGGCTGACACTGGTTTAATGACTGAATCATTACCTGTAGTCGTCGGTGAGGCTGACACTGGTTTAATGACTGAATCATGTACCTCTGTAGTCCGTCGGTGGAGGCTGACACTGGTTTACCATGACTGAATCATTACCTGTAGTCGTCGGTTGAGGGACCTGCAACTGGTTTTAATGAACTGAATCATTACCTGGTAGTCGTCGGTGAGAACTGAACCTGGTTTAATGAGATGAAATCATTACCCATGTAGTCGTCAGTGGAGGCTGACACTGGTTTAATTGAACTGAATCTTACTGTAGTCGTCAAGTGAGGCTTAACACTTGGTTTAATGACTGAATCATTACCTGTAGTCGTCAGTGAGGCTGACCAATGGGTTTAATGACTGCAATCATGACCTGCTAGTCGGTCATGAGGCTGACACTGGTTTGCCATCTTTGGCGGAGGCGGGGCCAGCAGAGTTGGAACTCCGACCCTCCAGCTGTAGTCTAGCCAATCGGGTGTCCTCCAGGACGCTACCCATCACACCCCTGTACCTGGCGAGTAACACCTGGGCCTCCTGGGGGAGAGAGAGAGAGAGAGGGGGGGGTTGACAGAACTCTTCCACATACACCAAACACCCTTCCTAAACATGACATCTCCCGTCCTGTAATTCAACTCTACCAGACCGCTCAATGTGCTGTTGATATGGGAGAAACACACAAAAACTGTTAAGCAATAATACGATGATTACGCCACATAGGAAGATCTCTTCTAAATACAACACACATCATACCCTTCCTAAACATGACATCAGATATGACCTGTTAATCATCATGTCATGTCTCCCTCGCCAGACAGACAGACAGACAGACAGACAGGCTCTCCCTGACTCTCCCTCACCAGACAGACAGACAGACAGACAGACAGACAGACAGACAGACAGACAGACAGGACAGGCAGGCAGGCAGGCAGGCAGGCAGGCAGGCAGGCAGGCAGGCAGGCAGGCAGGCAGGCCAGGGTGTGTTTTACACCTGAAGAGTTGCACCACATTTCAATTTCATATTTTAGTGTGAGCAATAGCAAGATGAATAGGCCCACATTAGAGGATGTCTTCATTAGACTCTCCTGATATCTCCTGTAATTGATAACTCAGAAATCTCCCAGACCAGATGAGTTCTGACTAGTCCAGGTTACACCTGGGTTAAATACTGGCTGTAGACTACAGCTTCCCTACCAGGGAGGGAGGGCTTATTCTACCTGGAGGCGGAGTGTGGACACACGACAGAACCATACTGGACAGTACCAGTCTAGTAACCCCAGGACAGAACCATACTGTACAGTACCAGTCTAGTAACCCCAGGACAGAACCATACTGGACAGTACCAGTCTAGTGACCCCAGGACAGAACCATACTGGACAGTACCAGTCTAGTGACCCCAGGACCAGGACAGAACCATACTGGACAGTACCAGTCTAGTATCGGACCCCAGGACAGAACCATACTGGACAGTACCAGTCTAGTGACCCCAGGACAGAACCATACTGTACAGTACCAGTCTAGTGTCCCCAGGACAACCACTGACAGAAGTTAGACCCAACATAACATACTGGACATACCAGTCTATGCCCACAAGGACAGAACCTACTGGACTACCAGTTATATGAACCCGACAGACCATATGCGACAGTCCAGTTCAAACCCAGGAGGCAGAAATACTGGCTGTACACTAAGTTCCCACCCAGGCAGGACGCTACCTACCGTACCGTCTAGTGACCCAGGACAGAACCATACTGGACAGTACCAGTCTAGTGACCCCAGGACAGAACCATACTGGACAGTACCAGTCTAGTGACCCCAGGACAGAACCATACTGGACAGTACCAGTCTAGTGGACCCCAGGACAGAACCATACTGGACAGTACCAGTCTAGTGACCCCAGGACCAGGACAGAACCATACTGGACAGTACCAGTCTAGTGACCCCAGGACAGAACCATACTGGACAGTACCAGTCTAGTGACCCCAGGACAGAACCATACTGGACAGTACCAGTCTAGTGACCCCAGGACAGAACCATACTGGACAGTACCAGTCTAGTGACCCCAGGACAGAACCATACTGTACAGTACCAGTCTAGTACCCCAGGACAGAACCATACTGGACAGTACCAGTCTAGTGACCCCAGGACAGAACCATACTGGACAGTACCAGTCTAGTGACCCCAGGACAGAACCATACTGGACAGTACCAGTCTACGTGACCCCCAGGACAGAACCAATGGACTGTACAGTACCCAGGACCGAACCATATGACAGTGTCCCAGCGACAGAACCATACTGGACAGTTACCAGTCTAGTGACCCCAGGACAGAACCATACTGGACAGTACCAGTCTAGTGACCCCAGGACAGAACCATACTGGACAGTACCAGTCTAGTGACCCCAGGACAGAACCAGGATATGTCCTTGATAGCGGCTGAACACATTCTGTTGGCTCACTGTTACTCAGATACAGTTGAGTCATGTGATAGCAGGTAAAACAATGTAGTTAGGAATATATTGGACTATTGTTCTACAGATAAAGCTGTCAAAGTAAGGAAAGGAAACCACTATGATTCACTTCCCTCCATTCAATTGAGTAATTCATGATTCAACAGATATTGGAGCTTGATACAGGCACAGGGATTAGGTGGACTATCCAAAGTGGCGTACTGTACAGCTAACAAACATTTTTGCACTGTATTTGTGCCCCATGTTTGACACTCTGTGATAAACAACACCACGTCTTTAGTTCAGAGAACAGGTGGTTGAGACAGCTGGTAAACAACAGTGACGTGTTACTTGATCAATATGCCAGCACATGGGAATAATATGCTAACAGAGATATGCTGTGTGGTTGAGAGAAAGGGATCATTATTATCATTGCAACATGTCTGTGGAATGTATGTGAAGTCAAGAAGACAAATAGCTCAAATCACTGAGACTGGGAGGAGACATGAACGCTTGCAGTTGATCTTAAGTGTTTAACACAGGTTTGTTTTTCTGGGGCTCAGCCTCTGGACGCAATGTGTGTGTGTGTGTGTGTGTGTGTGTGTGTGTGTGTTGGCTGAAGGTCTCTCTCTGTACGCCACGAGGAGGAATAGAGAGGAAGAAAAATAGAAGGGAAAGAGATGAATTGATGAAGAGGAGAAGAGTAGTAGGAGAGGAGAGGAGAGGAGAGGAGAGGGAAGGGAGGGGAGGGGAGGGAGGGGAGGGAGTGGAAGAGTGAGAGGGAGACGGGAGGAGAGGAGAGGCGAGGAGCGGAGACGCGGGTAGCTGAGACGTCTGGCCGGAGTTCTTGCGCGTAGGCATCGACTGAGCGCTTCTTGCTGCTTAGAGCATTCGCCTGAGGCGTCGCCCTTCGTGCTCTTCTCAGTCGCTACGCCTCTCGTAGCCCGCTGCTCGCTCTCCCTCTAGGACTCTCGCGCTGATCCACGGTTCGCGCGTAGTCTCACGGCGGCCTATTGCGTTCTTCTCCTCTGCTGTCGTTACTCTCTCTTCCGTAGCAGCAGGACGTCATGTGCCTTGTCCTAGGGCTCTCTTCTGGAGGCCGCTTTGATGGAGAATGAGAGAGTAACCACTGCAGACCCCGCGATCTCACATCGGCTTCGGATGGTAGAGAGAGGAGGATGGTTGGTAGAGAGGAAGGGACTGTTGTATGGGAGGACAGGTCTTGATAAACCTAAGGTAGCAGGCGTAAAAGAAACACCTGAGCAGGATGCCCCACATTCTGGTCCTGATGAGAACACAACCAAAACCTATCGGGGGAGGTTCTCTTCTGTTCAACCAATTCAGTAAATGGAGGAGTTAAGATGGAGTATCACCTTGTTAACGGCCAAAAGCGGAAGTTGCATCACAGGCTCTCTTCCATTTCCCCTGAAAACCAGATGCAGAGAGAGAGCTACCGAGGCCAAGACACACCCTACATCTATATAGATCAGTGTGTCACAATCCTGACTAAGTCTCCTGACTACAGTCGTGGTCAAAGGTTTTGAGAATGACACAAATATTAATTTTCTCAAAGTCTGCTGCCTCAGTTTTTATGATGGCAATTTTCATATACTCCAGAATGTTATGAAGAGTGATCAGATGAATTGCAATTAATTGCAAAGTCTCTCTTTGCCATGAAAATGAACTTAATCCCCAAAAAACTTTTCCACTGCATTTCAGCCCTGCCACAAAATGACCAGCTGCCATCATGTCAGTGATTCTCTCGTTAACACAGGTGAGAGTGTTGACGAGGACAAGGCTGGAGATCACTCTGTCATGCTGATTGAGTTAGAATAACAGACTGGGAGCTTTAAAAGGAGGGTGGAGCTTGAAATCATTGTTCTTCCTCTGTTAACCATGGTTACCTGCAAGGAAACACGTGCTGTCATCATTGCTTTGCACAAAAAGGGCTTCACAGGCAAGGATATTGCTGCTAGTAAGATTGCACCTAAATCAACCATTTATCGGATCATCAAGAACTTCAAGGAGAGAGGTTCAATTGTTGTGAAGAAGGATTCAGGGCGCCCAAGAAAGTCCAGCAAGTGCCAGGACCGTCTCCTAAAGTTGATTCAGCTGCGGGATCGGGGCACCACCAGTGCAGAGCTTGCTCAGGAATGGCAGCAGGCAGGTGTGAGTGCATCTGCACACACAGTGAGGCGAAGACTTTTGGAGGATGACCTGGTCTCAAGAAGGGCAGCGAGGAAGCCACTTCTCTCCAGGAAAAACATCAGGGACAGACTGATATTCTGCAAAAGGTACAGGGATTGGACTGCTGAGGACTGGGGTAAAGTCATTTTCTCTGATGAATCCCCTTTCCGATTGTTTGGGGCATCCGGAAAAAAGCTTGTCCGGAGAAGACAAGGTGAGCGCTACCATCAGTCCTTTGTCATGCCAACAGTAAAGCATCCTGACACCATTCATGTGTGGGGTTGCTTCTCAGCCAAGGGAGTGGGCTCACTCACAATTTTGCCTAAGAACACAGCCATGAATAAAGAATGGTACCAACACATCCTCCGAGAGCAACTTCTCCCAACCAACCAAGAACAGTTTGGTGACGAACAATGCCTTTTCCAGCATGATGGAGCACCTTGCCATAAGGCAAAAGTGATAACTAAGTGGCTCGGGGAACAAAACATCGACATTTTGGGTCCATGGCCAGGAAACTCCCCAGACCTTAATCCCATTGAGAACTTGTGGTCAATCCTCAAGAGGCGGGTGGACAAACAAAAACCCACAAATTCTGACAAACTCCAAGCATTGATTATGCAAGAATGGGCTGCCATCAGTCAGGATGTGGCCCAGAAGTTAATTGACAGCATGCCAGGGCGGATTGCAGAGGTCTTGAAAAAGAAGGGTCAACACTGCATATATTGACTCTTTGCATAAACTTAATGTAATTGTCAATAAAAGCCTTTGACACTTATGGAATGCTTGTAATTATACATTTACATTTTAGTCATTTAGCAGACGCTCTTATCCAGAGCGACTTACAGTTAGTGAGTGCATACATTTTTTATATATTTTGTTTTTTCATACTGGCCCCCCGTGGGAATCGAACCCACAACCCTGGCGTTGCAAACGCCATGCTCTACCAACTGAGCTACATCCCTGCCGGCCATTCCCTCCCCTAGACGACGCTGGGCCAATTGTGCGCCGCCCCATGGGTCTCCCGGTCGCGGCCGGCTACTACAGAGCCTGGATTCGAACCAGGATCTCTAGTGGCACAGCCTTTTTTCCTTAGACCACTGCGCCACTCGGGAGATACTTCAGTATACCATAGTAACATCTGACAAAAATATCTAAAAACACTGAAGCAGCAAACTTTGTGAAGACCAATACTTGGGTCATTCTCAAAACTTTTGACCACGACTGTGAGGTTCTCTACACAGCAACCAAGACAGGGCAAACAGCAACCAATGCCCCATCGTCAAGACCATTTAAAGCTAAATGAAATACAAGCTGTCCAAGGCCTTACTGCCTAAATGAATCATGGTAAAATATATTCCCTAGGGGTTCCTTTCTCCTCTCCCTGAGTCCATCACCTCCTTCAGACAGACGGCAGTAATAAAGCCTGGCCCCCTCTGGAGCAATAGCTGAGGCCCAGTCACACAGATTAGATGAACTGCCAGGCCAGCAGATATACTTACGGTCTGGTCTGTGGTTAGAGGAAAGGAGAGAGAGGGAGAGAGGAGAGAGGGGGAAGTGGGGGAAAAGGGGGAGGAAATAGGGGGGAAGGAGGCAAGAGGGGGTGGGAGGTGAGAAGTTTCCCCAGACCGCGCTAAAGGGTTATGGGTTAAAGAGCGAGAGGGGGATGGGTTTAAGGCATGTATGAGATAGGGAAGTATGTGACGGACACAGAGAAGAGAGGGAGAGGAAGTAGGGAAAAGGCGATAGGGAGGAGAAGAGAAAGGAGGGAAGAGGAGAGGAGAGCGGGGGAGAAAGGGGGTAAGAGGGAGGGAGGATCATAGAGAGAGGAAGGGGAGGGAAAGGGGTCTAGGAGAGGTTTTGTTGGCTCTGCGCATGACTATTTGCAGGGGATTGGAGGGGGACTATGGAGGGGCCTTTTAATGAGGATAGAAGGAGATAGTTAAAAGGGGGTAGGGAGGAGAGAGAGGGGAAGGGGGCGAGAGGGAAGGGGAAATTTTTGAGGAGGAGAGGTAGCAATGCCATGAGAGGGGATAGGAGGAGGGGAGAGAGGAGAGAGAGAGGAGAGGGAGGAGAAGAGCAGAGAAGGACAGGAGCGGAGGAGGGAGGGAGAAGGAAAGGGGAGAGAGCTAGGTCTGAGGAGGGAGGAGGGGAGAGAGAGAGGAGAAGGAGGAGGGGGGGGGAAAGGAGGGGGGGGGGGGATAAGGAGAAAGGAGGAGGGGGGGAAAGGGGAAGGGTGGAGGAAGGAGCAGAGAAGGGGAGAGAGGAAGGGGGTTGGAGAGGGGAGGAGGATGACTTTTGGGTTTGGGAAAATGTAACCCCCTGGGTATTTGGTTTAAAGCTAATAGTTGACCAACAGTTAGGTTTAAATTTGGGGAGTTTTGCCAGGGAAAAATTCCCAAAAACCGGGAACTGGAATTATTTTTGGTATTTTAAAATGAATGAAAATGTTTGTAGGGGTTGATACATTTTCCGTAAGGGAAAATCAAGTCAGAAATTGGAAACTTGAGAAGAAGCCTTTTAAACCTCAAATACATTACAAGTTTTAAATGTCCTGCAACAAGGTGGTCAAATTAAGACACTACAACTGTACCGGAGAAAATGCATCCATATCTTGGTGAAACTAGCTAACTAAATACAAGCTCTACGTTCATAACAGATCAACTATGTTGCCTGGGCGTTTACCAAAACAAATTTCACACATTATTTAGTATATGTAAAGACAAGATTAAAAGTTAGTGAGTGGTGCGGAGCACGCAGCCGAGAGAAGGGAATTATAATTACTATATTCAGCCCAAGGGCACAACGGCCGCTGGCCGCAAAAGGCATGGATTATTTTAGGGGGCATTATGGCCACACAAAGGGGATGCAGCCGGGAAATTCGAGGCATTATCAAGTGATTGTCAAATTGTGAATGAGAGACTGATGAAGTGTGTACAGCCTGCACCAAAAACAAAGCTACTTTTTTCAAATCATCATTAGAGTCGCACCACGCAGCCTTGGAATGTATTAAACATACAAACGTTGGGCTGTATGTTATGATCACAACTAAAGTTGCATAAATAAACTCTAAATTATGCATATAGGAGGACCTGTTTCTTTGTTAACCGCTCAACACAGAATAGCCGCATGTGCGCACTCCCTAAAATCTTTTGGAGAAAATATCCTTTATATTTTATTCAGCTTTGTTCAATAGTATTCTTCATACTATAAAATAATATTAAATAACGGCACGAAATTCTAAGCAAATCTTGTCTGCTAAATGAACTTGTGTAGCCCACAGCCATATGGCATAGCCAGAACAAGGCCTGAAATAGACTACATTTTCTTCCTGTTTCTTTAGACCTGTCTAAAATACATAATGGTGATTTATTGTGATGGTGTAGGCTATGGATTTATTAGACTTTTTAAAATGTAGATGTTTCAAAAGGTCTACATCAGTGGCTTATAGGCTATGTGTGGAAGCTAGCAGATGCTGAATGTGTTTATGTTAATTCATGGTCAATTACAGTGAGACCGTTATTTGCTTGACAATCACCGGCTGACAAAATGTCATGACTGCCACAGCCCTGCTCCAGACTAATATGTGTATTAACACGGTAGTTACCTCAGCGGTAGTTGGCAGGGCAGTAACTCCAGACTAATGTGTAGATGGTGTATTACACGGTAGTTACCTCAGCGGTAGTGAGGGCAGTAGTCTCCAGACTATGGTAGATGTGTGTTATTAACACGGTAGTTTCCTCACGTAGTTGGCAGGGCAGTAGACTCCAGACTAATGTGTAATTGTGTATTACACGGTAGTTTACCTCAGTCGGTAGTTGGCAGGGCAGTAGACTCCGAACTAATGTGTAATGTGTGTATTAACACGGTAGTTTACCTCAGCGGTATTGGCAGGCCCATGACTCCAGACTAATGTGTAGATGTGTGTATTAACACGGTAGTTACCTCAGCGGTAGTTGGCAGGGCAGTAGACTCCAGACTAATGTGTAGATGTGTGTATTAACACGGTAGTTACCTCAGCGGTAGTTGGCAGGGCAGTAGACTCCAGACTAATGTGTAGATGTGTGTATTAACACGGTAGTTTACCTCAGCGGTAGTTGGCAGGGCAGTAGACTCCAGACTAATGTGTAGATGTGTGTATTAACACGGTAGTTACCTCAGCGGTAGTTGGCAGGGCAGTAGACTCCAGACTAATGTGTAGATGTGTGTATTAACACGGTAGTTACCTCAGCGGTAGTTGGCAGGGCAGTAGACTCCAACTAATGTGTAGATTGTTGTTTAACACGGTAGTTACCTCAGCGGTAGTTGGCAGGGCAGTAGACTCCAGACCAGTGATGGTACTCTGGAGAAGGTTGACAGCATCCTCACAGTGACCGGTTAGCTGCTCCACTCTCTGAAACACAACACACCACTGTCAGAACAGAGACACAACGTTCAACCACATTAAAAGACAACTTACAAAGACTTCAGTCAGATAAACACACGCCATATCAAAGCATAGACAACTTTAGTCATCTCTGGTAATACACTCACACCGGCACCTGGTTCCGTGGTTGCCATGGCGCCGTAAAGCAGCCTAAAACAGAGAGCTCTAGCATTTTGTACCTATTTTATATGTTTAAAGTGTTGTTGTTTTTTTGTTGTTTTTTTGTTGATTATTTTTGATAAGTCATTGAGTTGATTGGATAGATCTGATTGTTTTTACAGGAGTTGCGGGCTGATGTCAAGTTGACTTGTCTGGTTTGGCTAGCTAGCTAGCTGGCTAATGATTGCGTGTATTTAAAAGATGCATCTCAGCACCGGCTGCTTCTTGATCAACGAGACCTGACTGCATTGTGGAAATGTCCGAGAGGTCGTAGTGAGGATGACTACTGCTCTGGACTGATGTGTGGTGGGACGTCAGCAATACAGAGCCGGCCCGCTCATTAGGCAGGATTAGGCGGCCACGTATTTACATTTAACATTTAAGTCATTTAGCAGACGCTCTTATCCAGAGCCACTTACCTATGGCGGCTGATTGACCAGGGCGACATTTTCTGAGCTAAACTGGCCAAGACGCACCTCCATCAACAACACATAAAACCTCACAGAATTCTGCCCAAAAACAAAGACAATTTCTCTCAACCAGTGGCACATGGGGTTTTCAGGTGAGCGCTGATGCCGCCCTTTTGACAAGCAGTTCCCGCTTTGTCAAAGGCAGGGACGCAAAATATTTTTGCTTGTCCATTCCCGGCGCGCCTCTCCAGGGTGCTGTTGGAGAGATCGCGTCGCTGCCACGCTCCACCAACGTTCCGTAAAAGAAAATCTATATCAAACATAAATCATGTAGCAGATATAGGATACGGTAGAAAGAGTATGTGGCCTTTTCTGAAGCCTACAGGCTGGAGATAAAAATGTATGACAATGTAATGAGATGGACACTTTTTACATCATGAGGTTTCTCCGATCAAAGAGCCTAACCTAAATGTTGCTCAATCAAACAAAACATGTGCCGTCATGTTAACGAACAATATATCCTAAAAACAGGACAGGTCAAAATAACATGGACAATATGGAATGGACAATCACAACGGTTGTCCAGGAGTTTCACCCCATTGTCATGATCAGTGGTTTCAAGTTTGTGTCCATAAATTTTTGACAAGTTTATCATAGTGAAAAAGAAAATACTTTTGTATTTCCCGCCGTGTAAACACGTTGCAAATAGGCTCGCGATAACTCCTGATAAAGTTGGGTAGCTGATATTCAGAGCTTAAATAGGCAAATTGATTAGTCACAGGAATCAGGGCTAATAAAGGCAATGTAACGGCCTGTTTTACCAACGGTAGGCCCTCCACATGGATGGGCTGTTTTACCAACGGTGGGCCTAACACATGGATGGGCTGTTTTCCCAACGGTAGGCCTACCACATGGATGGGCTGTTTTACCAACGGTGGGCCTCCACATGGATGGGCTGTTTTACCAACGGTGGGCCCTCCACATGGATGGGCTGTTTTACCAACGGTGGGCCCTCCACATGGATGGGCTTTTTAAAACACCAACGGTGGGGCCCTCCACAGGGATGGCTGTTGTTAACCCAACGGTGCCCTCCACAGGGATGGTGTTTTTACCAACGGTAGGCCTCCCATAAAGGACAGCCGTTTTACAACGGTAGGCCTACATATGGAAAAGCCTGTTTTTACCAACGGTAGGCCTACCAAAAGTGGACAGCCTGTTTTACCAACGGTAGGCCTCCCATATGGACAGCCTGTTTTACCAACGGTAGGCCTACCATATGGACAGCCTGTTTTACCAACGGTAGGCCTACCATATGGATGGGCTGTTTTCCCAGGGGGGGGGGCCTCCACATGGATGGCTTTAAAACACCCCAAATTTCAGGACGCTGTAGCTCACCCCATAGCACTAAACCGACCGCCAACCCCTTTTTGGACTTCTCTTTGGGGTCAGTTCCGGACCGGCCCTTGATTTCCACTGCACAGCATTGGTTTTTGGTCCTGTCCGGACCAAATCTGAACCAATCATAAACGTCTCTGTTTGGATCAGATTTTGTCCGGTCTGGACCAGCCCTGATTTGGCCCAAACATATACATATACAAATTACTTCTTTCAACTTTCATTCAGAACCAAAAATTAACCTGGTTTCAACATCCAGTAAATACATATTTTTCAACGTCTGGAAAATATGCTTTTTCAATGTCCTGGAAAATATTTAAAACATATGGAAAATGTTGTATTTTAAACATACGGAAAATACCTTTTCACCTTTCATTCAGAACCTCAACTGAACCAAACTTCAACGTCTGTAAAATAAAATAAAATTTCAACGTCATTTTGCTTTTCTAGTTTTGCGGGAGGCGTCGTTTTTTTGGTCCCAACCTATGCCGGCAGAACGGCAAGGACCGGCCCTGCCCAGAGAGGATGAGCTGAGGATAACATCAGGGTCAGCAAGACAACTCCATCACCATCACCTGGCTTCACGTCATCAAACCATAATTTAACTGGGTTTAGGAACCTGAGAGGGCTGCTCTAGACTGTGGTCCATGTGGTCCTGTCCTGTTTTATTATGTGCTGTATGTGTAACCAGTAGTAGGTCTACCGTCTACCCTAGGACTACCATGTCGATGTTCCTTCATGTTTTTACCATTTATTTAAGAGGACCACAATGGAAATACGTTTTTCAAACTTGTTTGTGTCATCCTTGATGACTTTAAAATCATTATCCACATGTGTGGTTGTATTGAGTTTTAAAAATGGTCAAATAAATCTCGAGCAGCAGTGCTCGTTGGAAAACAGGTAAAACTACAACAGACAGAGAGAAGACTACAAGCTCCAGGGGTCTGTGGTGCTGTGTGTATGTCTGTACCGTTCTGAAGCAGACCCAGGCGGTTTGAGAAAAGGGGAAGGATCCGTCAAACTCAGTAGGCAGCTGAGACACCTCCACATGCTTATGGAGAGACTTCAGAGAGGTCAACAGCTCCACCTGGATAGGATGAGGAAGAGAGAGAGAAGACAGAGAGGGGAAGAGAGAGGGGGAGAGAGAGGCGAGATAGGGGGGGGGGGGGGGAGAGGGGGGGGAAGGTTGTTTTTGGGTTTGGGATTTTCCCCTTTTTTTTGGGTTTTTTTGTCCTCTCTTTCCTTTTTCCCCCTTTCCTTCCTTTTTCCCTTTCGCTTTCGGGGCCCTGCCGCTTCCTCCCCTATTTCCCTTTTTTTTTCCCCTTTTTTAAAATGTTCCCCCTTCTCCTCTTTCCTTTTCTCCCTTTTTCCCCTCTCTTCCTCTCTCGGGGGGTTTTTTTCCTTTTTTCCCTCCATTTCCCCTTTCCTTCCCCCCGTTCCTCTCCCCTTCCTTCTGCTCTCTCGCCTCCCTTCCCCCTTCTCCCCTCTCTCCCTTCTCTCCCCTCTTTTTTTTTCCCCTCCCCCCCCCTTCCCCTTGGGTTTTTTTTCCCCTTCCCCCCCTCCCCTCCCCTTCCCCCTCCCCCTTCGTCCTCTTCTTTTTGTCCCTTCTTTTTTTTCTCCCCCCTTCCCCCTTTTTCCCGGGGGCCCCCCCCCCTTTTTCCCTCCTCCTTTCCCCCTCCTCCGCCCCCCCCCTTTTTTCCCTCTTCTCCCCCTCCTCTCCCTCTCCCCTCTTTTCCCTCTCCCTTTTTCTCTCCCTCTCTCTTTTTTCCCTCCCTTTTTTTCTCCTCTCTCTCTTTCCCTTCTTTCCCCTTTTTTTTTTTTCTCCTTTTTCCCCTCTCCTCTTTTTTCCTTTGCCTTTTTTTTTTTCCCCCCCTCCCCTCTTTTTCTCTCTGATAACTCTCTGGGAGGGAAGGGGGAAAACAAGAAGGGGGTTATTTGGGACACCCTAAACCCACACCCCTACACCATTACCATTTTTAAAAAAGTTTTTCTTAAAACCTTTCTAAATTCCCGGGCTGAAAAAAAACTCAGTAAAAGTGGGTTTAACCTGTGCCCCCTTTTCCCCTCCCAATACCCAAATTCCTAAAAAACACAAAACCCTCAAGGGGCCTGTTGGTTGAAAGGAAATAAACGGTTTTTAAAATAAAAGTATTCTGGAGGTGGGGACCCCCCGGGGAAAACCAGGAACACGGTAACTGGACTAGACTTTTCCCCCTTTTAAAGACCATAACCAGATATTACGTGAGCGTGGGACTTTTCCCCTTTTTAGACCTAGTGAAACAAGTTTTACTGTGAGCGGGGACTGTGTCCCTGTATGACCTAGTGAACACAGATTATTCTGGGCGTAGGACTTTTTCCCTGTAAGCCCTTGACCAAGTATTACGGTGACTGGGCTGTTCCCCCTGTATAGACCTGAACACAGATATTACTGTGAGCGAAACTGTTCCCTGTAAACCTAGGAACACAAGTATTACTGTGACGTGGACTGCCCCCCTTTAGACCTAGTAAACAGATATTTCTTGAGCGTAGGACGGGTTTCCCTTATAGCCTATTTAACACGGGTTTTACTGGAGCGTGGGACTGGCCCCTTTTTAAACCTAGTGAACACAGAGTTCTGTAGGGGGGGACTTTTTCCCCTTTATGACCTATGAACCCCGAGTATTACTTGGGGTGGGACGTGTCCTGAAAGCCCTAGTGAACAAGTTTTACTGTGACTTTAACTGTCCCTGTTAGACCTAGTGACCAGATTATTACTGTAGGTGGGATGTGTCCCTGAAAGACCTGTGAACACAGTTTTTACTGGGGTATGTTCCCTTTTATGCCTATACCAGGTTTCTAGCGTGGGGCGTGCCCCCTGTAGCCCTTAACAAACTTGAGCGTGCTGTTCCCCCTGTAAGAAGGAACACAGAAAAATTTCGTGAGTAGGCGGTTCCCTTAGATAGGAAACGGAAAAAGGAGCGTGGGAAACGGGGTCCCTTTTAAAATACCAGGAACAAGAGAATATGTGAAAAAGGGCGGGCCCATAGCCTAGGGGAAACAGAGAACGGAGGAGGAAGGGGTCCCAAGCCTGTCAAGAGAGGAGCGTAGACGGTTGTCCCGATGCCCTAGGAAACAGAAACGGAGGAAAACTGTGTCCCCCGGGTATGGGAAGAACAAGAGGAAAGGACGTGGGACGGTCCCTGTAAGACCAGGAAAAAAGAGTTTATGTAGAACGCCCCCTTTTGCAGGAAACAGAGAACGGAGGGACTTTGCCCTGTTTCCTGTGGGAGAACGGACGGGAAATGTCCCCCGTTCCTGGAACAGGAACGGAGGAGGACTGTGTCCCCTGTATTGCCCGGAACAGAGAAATATGGGGTAGCGGGTCCCCCTTTAAAAGGGAAACAGAGTTTTAGGTCGTGGGACGCCCCCCTGTAAGACCAAAACCCCAGTTTATGTGAGCGGGATGTTCCTGTCGGGGAATGGGGAACAAGGGTATAGTAGCGGGCTGTTCCCCGGTCAGAAGGAAACAGAAACGGAGGTAGTTGCCCTTATGCCCTGTAAAAACCCAGAGAACGGGAGGTAGGATGGGGCCCCCGTAAGGGACCGGAACCCAGGATTATGTAGCGGGGCTGTCCCTGTATGAAGGAACCGAGAAGGAAATGGGTGTAATCCATTTTTTTCTTATTCCTGTAGGAGGGCCAAAGGGTAGGGGGCCGGGGTCTCTGTCAGAGAAACAGACGGGGTAAACACCGGGCATAGCTTCCTGTCAGGGAGAGAGAAACAGAGAACGAGAGAGAGATCAGTAGAATGAAAGAAAAGCAGATGAAGCTGTCTAAACTAGGGCCAACATGGGTAGGATTTGCAGATGCAGGTTTTGCTCAGACAAACATACGACGGGATGTTTTAAAGCAGGATAGCAACCAGTGATAGGTTGCACGGCGTCCAGTTTAACACCTACAGTTTCCAGAGACTGTTTCATTTTCAACAGCTTGCATGATGCACGCAGGGCTGAGGGTTCGGACAACACACTTCATCTAACTTCAGCTCTGACTCAAGGTTGGACACAGCGCTAAGGGCCAGATATCACTCTAGTTCTGATGAATGGTTGGACACAGCGCTAAGGGCCAGATATCACTCTAGTTCTGATTAATGGTTGTACACAGCGCTAAGGGCCAGATATCACTCTAGTTCTGATTAATGGTTGGACACAGCGCTAAGGGCCAGATATCACTCTAGTTCTGATTAATGGTTGGACACAGCGCTAAGGGCCAGATATCACTCTAGTTCTGATGAATGGTTGGACACAGCGCTAAGGGCCAGATATCACTCTAGTTCTGATTAATGGTTGGACACAGCGCTAAGGGCCAGATATCACTCTAGTTCTGATTAATGGTTGTACACAGGGCTAAGGACCAGATATCACTCTAGTTCTGATTAATGGTTGTAAACAACCATGTGGTTTTCTGCTTTCTGTCTTGGTAACCACAAAGCCCTCACAACAAACGAAGACCAAGTCCTCATAAAAACCCTGTTATGTCATCTGAAAGGTCAGCGATGCTGTGTAGAACTCACAGGGGACTAGGCTATGGCATCAGGCCCTGCAAACCACCTCGCTGAGGTCTGTCTGCTTCATTTACTGACTGAATGACTGACTTCTAATCCACCATACTGAGGTCTGTCTGCTTCATTTACTGACTGAATGACTGACTTCTAATCCACCATACTGAGGTCTGTTGCTTCATTTACTGACTGAATGACTGACTTCTAATCCACCATACTGAGGTCTGTCTGCTTCATTTACTGACTGAATGACTGACTTCTAATCCACCATACTGAGGTCAGTCTGCTTCATTTACTGACTGAATGACTGACTTCTAATCCACCATACTGAGGTCAGTCTGCTTCATTTACTGACTGAATGACTGACTTCTAATCCACCTTGCTGAGGTCAAGTCTGCTTCATTTACTGACTGAATGACTGACTTCTAATCACCCTTTACTTATTTACAAAATAGCCTCCAACACTCTACTCAGCAAATTGGATGTAGTCTATCACAGTGCCATCCGTTTTGTCTCCAAAGCCCCATATACTACCCACCACTGTGACCTGTACGCTCTTGTTGGCTGGTCCTCACTACATGTTCGTCGCCAAACCCGCTGGCTCCAGGCCATCCATAAATCACTGCTAGGCAAATCCCTGCCTTATCTTAGCTCATTGGTCACCATAGCAGCACCCACCCGTAGTCTGCGCTCCAGCAGGTATATCTCACTGGTCATCCCCAAAGCCAACACCTCCTTTGGCCACCATTCCTTCCAGTTCTCTGCTGCCAATGACTGGAACGAACTGCAAAAATCTCTGAAGCTGGAGACTCTTATCTCCCTCACTAACTTTAAGCATCAGTTGTCAGAGCACCTTACCGATCACTGCACCTGTACACAGCCCTTCTGAAATTAGCCCGCCCAACTACCTCATCCCCATATTGTTATTTATTTTGCTCATTTGCACCCCAGTATCTCTATTTGCACATCATCTTCTGCACATCTATCATTCCAGTGTTAATACTAATTGTAATTATTTTGCACTATGGCCTATTTATTGCCTTACCTCCATAACTTACTACATTTGAACACACTGTATATATATTTTCTGTTGTATTTATGACTTTATGTTTTGTTTTACCCCATATGTATCTCTGTGTTGTTGTTTTTATCACACTGCTTTGCTTTATCTTGGCCAGGTCGCAGTTGTAAATGAGAACTTGTTCTCAACTGGCTTACCTGGTTAAATAAAGGTGAAATAAAAAATAAAAAAATAAAAATTCCTTTAACAAGACATGTGAAGTGAGACAAGTGCACACTATAAAAAGTTGGGTACAAAAACACACACATTAATCCTTAGGACAGGGTGATGAATAGAATCCGTAGCCTTGATAAACTAACCGTTTGCTCTGAGCAAACATCACCTCAGCAGAATCAAACTCCTACACACCTAGACAAACATTAACCCTCTCCACCCCCCTCTCCTCCCCCTCTCCACCCCCCTCCTCCACCCTCTCCTCCTCCCCCCCTCCTCCACCCCCCCCTCTCCCACCCCCCTCTCCACCCCCCTCTGCTTCCCCTCTGCTTCCCCTCCTCCCCCCCCTCCTCCACCCCCTCCTCCACCCTCCTCCACCCTCTCCTCCTACCCCCCTCTCCACCCCCCTCTCCACCCCCCTCCTCCACCCTCCTCCAGCCTCTCCTCCTACCCCCCTCTCCACCCCCCTCTCCACACCCCTCCTCCACCCCTCTCCCTCCTCCCCCCTCCTCCACCCCCCCTCCTCCTCCCCACTCTCCACCCCCCTCTGCTTCCCCTCCTCCTCCCCCCCCCCCTCCTCCAGCCTCCTCCACCCTCTCCTCCTCCCCCTCCTCCACCCTCTCCCTCCTCCCCTCCTCCACCCTCTCCCCCCCTCCCCCCTCTCCTCCTCCCCCCCTCTCCACCCCCCTCCTCCACCCCCCTCTCCTCCCCCCTCCACCCAGAAAGGTGGCAGTTACTTCTTTGGGTTTCCAGGTCAAAACAGCTCAATGTTATACGTTTATATAACAGTTGTCAGATAATGTAGCCCAGTATCAATTGCTGCATTGTGTTTGACAATAATGTTGCTTTGTGCAGAATGTTGCATTAACTGGCTTTACAGTGACTTATAATACTGTTGCTATCTCATTTGCCAACTGTCACCTTGTAAAGCGGCTTTATGACATTGAGTCAAATATCCCAAACCAAACAACTTGTTGTTCTGTGTGGTAGTGGCACGTTTAAACTGATCTAGATACTGTACATGTAGTTATGTAGTTATCCATGACCAACCTTTCAACAGAACCAGTCTGACTGTGGAGGAGGTGGATCTATTAGAAGGGAATTCCATGGCATTAGCTTCTCTATAAAGACGTCATGTTTATCCCCGCCCCCTGAACGGCAGTATGTCATGTTTATCCCCGCCCCCTGAACGGCAGTATGTCATGTTTATCCCCGCCCCCTGAACGGCAGTATGTCATTTTTATCCCCGCCCCCTGGACGGCAGTATGTCATGTTTATCCCCGCCCCCTGGACGGCAGTATGTCATGTTTATCCCCGCCCCCTGAACGGCAGTATGTCATGTTTATCCCCGCCCCCTGAACGGCAGTATGTCATGTTTATCCCCGCCCCCTGGACGGCAGTATGTCATGTTTATCCCCGCCCCCTGAACGGCAGTATGTCATGTTTATCCCCGCCCCCTGAACGGCAGTATGTCATGTTTATCCCCGCCCCCTGGACGGCAGTATGTCATGTTTATCCCCGCCCCCTGAACGGCAGTATGTCATGTTTATCCCCGCCCCCTGAACGGCAGTATGTCATTTTTATCCCCGCCCCCTGAACGGCAGTATAAACCCTGACAACAAAGACTGACCTAGAATCAGAGAAAACAGTGAACTACAGTAGCAGGTCTGGTGGGTCTGTTTGTATCCCTGTATAGACATTTTTACATTTTTTTGTCATTTTAGCAGACGCTCTTATCCAGAGCGACTTACAGTTAGTGAGTGCATACATTATTTGTTTTTTTTATTTTTCATACCACCCGTGGGAATCGAACCCACAAACCTGCCGTTGCAAACGCCATGCTCTACCAACTGAGCTACATCCCTGTACACTGCTCTTTAGTCACCTTTAGGTTAATATGTATGTGAAATATACTGAACAAAAATATAAACGCAACATGCAACAATTTCAACGTTTTTACTGAGTTATAGTTCCTATAAGGAAATAAGTCAATTGAAATAAATTCATTAGGCCCTAATCTATGGATTTCACATGACTGGGCAGGGGCACAGCCATGGGTGGGCCTTGGAGGGCATAGGCCCACCCACTGGGGAGCCAGGCCCAGCCAATCAGAATGATATTCCCCCCACAAAAAATTGCTTAATTACAGACAGAAACCCAACTTGACAGGAGATCAAATCATGTCCACCATTGAACAAACAGGAGAAAACAGGAATCAAATTGTCCACAGTGACCATCAAAGCAGCCATTGTGGCCAAATCAATTAGGGAACAATGCATCAAAGACCAAGGCTGTGGCCGGGCCAGGATAGGGCCAGCACCGTCAAGGCAATAGGGAGCTGTTTGGGACACAGACGAGGTGTCAGGCCCTTAGACCCAGTAATAACACCATGCTATCTGGGCTTTTCACTGTGGGAACAGAAGGTCTGGTGAGGGGCTTCATTAGGGGACAGACCTCTGAGGCTGAGGGGGGTAACCCTGCTCCTCTGTCATCGTTAGCAGTGACCTGGAATGGAGGGAAGGACACACGTGTTCTATAACCCTCACAACAGCAGACAGACAGACAGACAGACAGACAGACAGACAGACAGACAGACAGACAGACAGACAGACAGACAGACAGACAGACAGACAGACAGACAGACAGACAACTCGGTTCTAGAACCCTCACAACAGACAGACAGACAGACAGAGGTTCTTTAAATCCCATTATAGAGAACATGACTGAAGCTAATGGTGTTGTTGTGTCCTTAGTGTCATTATAGAGAACATGACTGAAGCTAATGGTGTTGTTGTGTCCTTAGTGTCATTATAGAGAACATGACTGAAGCTAATGGTGTTGTTGTGTCCTTAGTGTCATTATAGAGAACATGACTGAAGCTAATGGAGAACATGACTGAAGCTAATGGTGTTGTTGTCCTTAGTGTCATTATAGAGAACATGACTGAAGCTAATGGTGTTGTTGTGTCCTTAGTGTCATTATAGAGAACATGACTGAAGCTAATGGTGCTGTTGTGTCCTTAGTGTCATTATAGAGAACATGACTGAAGCTAATGGTGTTGTTGTGTCATTATAGAGAACATGACTGAAGCTAATAGTGTTGTTGTGTCCTTAGTGTCATTATAGAGAACATGACTGAAGCTAGTGGTGTTGTTGTGTCCTTAGTGTCATTATAGAGAACATGACTGAAGCTAATGGTGTTGTTGTGTCATTAGTGTCATTATAGAGAACATGACTGAAGCTAATGGTGTTGTTGTGTCCTTAGTGTCATTATAGAGAACATGACTGAAGCTAATGGTGTTGTTGTGTCCCCAGTGTCATTATAGAGAACATGACTGAAGCTAATGGTGTTGTTGTGTCCCCAGTGTCATTATAGAGAACATGACTGAAGCTAATAGTGTTGTTGTGTCCTTAGTGTCATTATAGAGAACATGACTGAAGCTAATGGTGTTGTTGTGTCCTTAGTGTCATTATAGAGAACATGACTGAAGCTAATGGTGTTGTTGTGTCCCAGTGTCATTATAGAGAACATGACTGAAGCTAATGGTGTTGCTGTGTCCTTAGTGTCATTATAGAGAACATGACTGAAGCTAATGGTGTTGTTGTGTCCTTAGTGTCATTATAGAGAACATGACTGAAGCTAATGGTGTTGTTGTGTCCTTATAGAGAACATGACTGAAGCTAATGGTGTTGTTGTGTCCCCAGTGTCATTATAGAGAACATGACTGAAGCTAATGGTGTTGTTGTGTCCTTAGTGTCATTATAGAGAACATGACTGAAGCTAATGGTGTTGTTGTGTCATTATAGAGAACATGACTGAAGCTAATGGTGTTGTTGTGTCCCCAGTGTCATTATAGAGAACATGACTGAAGCTAATGGTGTTGTTGTGTCCTTAGTGTCATTATAGAGAACATGACTGAAGCTAATAGTGTTGTTGTGTCCTTAGTGTCATTATAGAGAACATGACTGAAGCTAATGGTGTTGTTGTGTCCCCAGTGTCATTATAGAGAACATGACTGAAGCTAATGGTGATGTTGTGTCCTTAGTGTCATTATAGAGAACATGACTGAAGCTAATGGTGTTGTGTATCCCCAGTGTCATTATAGAGAAACATGACTGAAGCTAATGGTGTTGTTGTGTCCTTAGTGTCATTATAGAGAACATGACTGAAGCTAATGGTGTTGTTGTGTCCTTAGTGTCATTATAGAGAACATGACTGAAGCTAATGGTGATGTTGTGTCCACAGTGTCATTATAGAGAACATGACTGAAGCTAATGGTGTTGTTGTGTCCCCAGTGTCATTATAGAGAACATGACTGAAGCTAATGGTGTTGTTGTGTCCTTAGTGTCATTATAGAGAACATGACTGAAGCTAATGGTGTTGTTGTGTCCTTAGTGTCATTATAGAGAACATGACTGAAGCTAATAGTGTTGTTGTGTCCTTAGTGTCATTATAGAGAACATGACTGAAGCTAATGGTGTTGTTTGTGTCCTTAGGTGTCATTATAGAGAACATGACTGAAGCTAATGGTGTTGTTGTGTCCTTAGTGTCATTATAGAGAACATGACTGAAGCTAATGGTGTTGTTGTGTCCCCAGTGTCATTATAGAGAACATGACTGAAGCTAATGGTGTTGTTGTGTCCCCAGTGTCATTATAGAGAACATGACTGAAGCTAATGGTGTTGTTGTGTCCTTAGTGTCATTATAGAGAACATGACTGAAGCTAATAGTGTTGTTGTGTCCTTAGTGTCATTATAGAGAACATGACTGAAGCTAATGGTGTTGTTGTGTCCTTAGTGTCATTATAGAGAACATGACTGAAGCTAATGGTGTTGTTGTGTCCCCAGTGTCATTATAGAGAACATGACTGAAGCTAATGGTGTTGTTGTGTCATTAGTGTCATTATAGAGACATGACTGAAGCCTAATGGTGTTTGTTGTGTCCTTAGTGTCATTATAAGAACATGACTGAAGCTAATCGTGTTGTTTTGTCCTTAGTGTCATTATAGAGAACCATGACTGAAGCTATGGTGATGTTGTGTCCCAGTGTCATTATAGGAACATGACTGAAGCTAATAGTGTTGTTGTGGTCCTTAGTGGTCATTATAGAGAACATGACTGAAGCTAATGGTTTGTTGTGTCCAGTGTCATTATAGAGAACATGACTGAAGCTAATGGTGTTGTTGTGTCCTTAGTGTCATTATAGAGAACATGACTGAAGCTAATGGTGTTGTTGTGTCCCCAGTGTCATTATAGAGAACATGACTGAAGCTAATGGTGTTGTTGTGTCCTTAGTGTCATTATAGAGAACATGACTGAAGCTAATGGTGTTGTTGTGTCCTTAGTGTCATTTATAGAGAACATGACTGAAGCTAATGGTGTTGTTGTGTCCCTAGAGTGTCATTATAGAGAACATGACTGAAGCTAATAGTGTGTTGTGTCCCAGTGTCATTATAGAGAACATGACTGAAGCTAATGGTGTTGTTGTGTCCTTAGTGTCATTATAGAGAACATGACTGAAGCTAATGGTGTTGTTGTGTCCTTAGTGTCATTATAGAGAACATGACTGAAGCTAGATGGTGTTTGTTGTGTCCTTAGTGTCATTATAGAGAACATGACTGAAGCTAATGGTGCTGTTGTGTCCTTAGTGTCATTATAGAGAACATGACTGAAGCTAATGGTGTTGTTGTGTCATTATAGAGAACATGACTGAAGCTAATGGTTGTTGTGTCTAGCATTATAGAGAACATGACTGAAGCTAATGGTTGTGTTGTGTCCTTAGTGTCATTATAGAGAACATGATAAAGTATTCTTCTTTTAACCCCACACCCCCCAAATTGTAAAGTGGTTTCCCATGGCTATAGGAGAACGCACCAATTGTGGTCGTTGTGCTATAGCGTCTTGCTAATGACGTTAATGTGCCCTTGAGCAAGGCACTTAACCCTAATTGCTCCTGTAAGTCGCTCTGGATAAGAGCGTCTGCTAAATGACTAAAATGTAAAATGTAAAATGTAATGACTGAAGCTAATGGTGTTGTTGTGTCCCCAGTGTCATTATAGAGAACATGACTGAAGCTAATGGTGTTGTTGTGTCCTTAGTGTCATTATAGAGAACATGACTGAAGCTAATGGTGTTGTTGTGTCCCCAGTGTCATTATAGAGAACATGACTGAAGCTAATGGTGTTGTTGTGTCCTTAGTGTCATTATAGAGAACATGACTGAAGCTAATGGTGTTGTTGTGTCCCCAGTGTCATTATAGAGAACATGACTGAAGCTAATGGTGTTGTTGTGTCCTTAGTGTCATTATAGAGAACATGACTGAAGCTAGTGGTGTAAATGTGTCCCCAGTGTCTGGCACCACTGAAGCTTCAAGAGACAGTTTTCACAGAGCATAGTAATAATTCACAGTACTGCATGGCAGTAATGAAGCCCTCTCACAATCTATTCTCTTTTCCTACTGAAACGGAGACTTAATCCAACACGTTATTGGAGCCATGTGTTTATGAATAGCTGTCCATGCTCCAGGCTGTTCAGTAAATAACCATCGAGTGGAACGTTTGGAGACCAAAGGCATCTTGATTGCAAACAGACGCTCCATGACCGCAACAAGCTGTTTTTTTACATTTCCATGTAGCAGATGCTCTTATCCAGAGCCACAGCAGTGAGTTCCTACTGGTCACAACCCCGGCGTTGCAAGCACCATGCTCTACCGACCGAGCCACACAGGATCCTAGCTGTTCCTTTCACCAGGCCCTTTAGACTGGCTGGCTGGCTAGCTGGCTGGCTGGCTGGCTGGCTGGCTGTCCAGGCCTGGTGATGAGTCAATGGGAAAGGCAGAGACAGGAAGACCCAGGCCTGGTGATGAGTCAATGGGAAAGGCAGAGACAGGAAGACCCAGGCCTGGTGATGAGTCAGTGGGGCAGGTAGAGACAGGAAGACCCAGGCCTGGTGATGAGTCAATGGGAAAGGCAGAGACAGGAAGACCCAGGCCTGGTGATGAGTCAATGGGAAAGGCAGAGACAGGAAGACCCAGGCCTGGTGATGAGTCAGTGGGGCAGGTAGAGACAGGAAGACCCAGGCCTGGTGATGAGTCAATGGGGAAAGGCAGAGACAGGAAGACCCAGGCTGGTGGATGAGTCAATGGGAAAGGCAGAGACAGGAAGACCCCAGGCCTGGTGATGAGTCAATGGGAAAGGCAGAGACAGGAAGACCCAGGCCTGGTGATGAGTCAATGGGAAAGGCAGAGACAGGAAGACCCAGGCCTGGTGATGAGTCAGTGGGGCAGGTAGAGACAGGAAGACCCAGGCCTGGTGATGAGTCAATGGGAAAGGAAGAGACAGGAAGACCCAGGCCTGGTGATGAGTCAATGGGAAAGGCAGAGACAGGAAGACCCAGGCCTGGTGATGAGTCAATGGGAAAGGCAGAGACAGGAAGACCCAGGCCTGGTGATGAGTCAATGGGAAAGGCAGAGACAGGAAGACCCAGGCCTGGTGATGAGTCAGTGGGGCAGGCAAAGTAAGAAAGACCCAGGCTTCATGATGACTCAGGGCCTGTTGGGAGGATAGTCAGGTCTGGACCCTAATCCAACCAGAGCGGAGAGTGGTATCTGAGCAACAGTGTTTCCCCATTATGAACTGAATGTAGTCTGGAGACATAACAACGTCTCCATATAAATATATTGACCTTTATTGGAAGGGTCCAGAGTTTTTCCTGACCAGGAAAAACATCTCTCGATCACAACAACTGTCATCATCAGACCAGTCCAGGGTTGGCTCAGCCAGCTTCTAATGCTGTTGTTGACTAGAGCCTGGGCCTAACCAGAGGCAGATGGTTTTAACTCTGAAAGAGGCCATGGAACCAGTCCACCAGAAGAACATCTTGTCTTCAACGGGCTGGACATTAGGAGGGCTGACCAGATCCCAGTGAGATGGTGCTGGTTGTTTTCCCAGCTTCCCAGTGAGATGGTGCTGGTTGTTCTCCCAGCTTCCCAGTGAGATGGTGCTCGTTGTTTTCCCAGCTTCCCAGTGAGATGGTGCTCGTTGTTCTCCCAGCTTCCCAGTGAGATGGTGCTGGTTGTTCTCCCAGCTTCCCAGTGAGATGGTGCTGGTTGTTCTCCCAGCTTCCCAGTGAGATGGTGCTGGTTGTTCTCCCAGCTTTCCCAGTGAGATGTTGCTGGTTGTTCTCCCAGCTTCCCAGTGAGATGGTGCTGGTTGTTCTCCAAGCTTACTGATACTGATCAGGGTGAAGGGTTGTTTGTAAATGATAGCAGGAGGACGTGCTGTGTTAACATCATGTCTTAAACCATGTTTGTTTGTTTGGCAGCCAGTTGGGCTGTGCTCTGTAAAACGCTATGACCAGTCACAGGGTGAATTCTGTTTAATGTTTGACTGTGTCTTACCTGTAGTAGGTTGAAGGCTTTGAACAGAGCGGGGACAGGGGAGCACCTCCGGCAGTCCACCAGGACTGTCAACCCTAGGGAACGCACCTCCTTCCTGTAACACACAGGATATGACATCAGAGACAGAGACTCGACCCACAACAGAACGCTCTTCAAGCTATCAGTACCATAGTGCCAGGGAGAAAGAAAACCCATCAGGAGTTGTAGGCTACACCCCTCACATTTACATTTTAGCAGACGCTCTTATCCAGAGCGACTTACCACAATTAGGGTTAAGTGCCTTGCTCAAGGGCACATCGACAGATTTTTCACCTAGTCGGCTCGGGGATTAGAACCAGCGACCTTTCGGTTACTGGCACAACGCCCTTAACCACTAAGCTACCTGCCGTCTCACAGAGTGTGATGCTGTACCTTACAATTGATGGATTGGATTGATTGCTGTGTGTGTTAGTGTGACTGTGTGAGTGAGGGTTTCGGTTAGCCTGTAATTTCTGGCTTTTCGCGATTTAAAAAATGAAACGACGATAATTCAAATGATTGCCGGCCTCGGGGATTAGAAACCAGCGACCTTCGGTTACTGGCACAACGCCCTTAACCACTAAGCTACCTGCCGTCTCACAGAGTGTGATGCTGTACCTTACAATTGATGGATTGGATTGATTGCTGTGTGTGTTAGTGTGAGTGAGTGAGTGACTGTGTGAGTGAGTGAGTGACTGTGTGAGTGAGTGAGTGAGTGAGTGAGTGAGTATATGTGTGTGTCAGGGTTTCGGTTAGCCTGTAATTTCTGGCTTTTCGCGATAAAAAAAATGAAACGACGATAATTAAAATTATTGCCGGCCAAATTGACCGGGAGAAAAATGAATCCCATCGCAAAATATAGCTTTTTTATTAATACGTGGAAATACATTTGCCCATCATGCTTATCAGTCTACAGCTTCATTTGCATAATTGAGTGGGAACTAAATAGCCAAAATCCCACCGTTGAAACGTGGAGGCAATTATTTTATAAAGACTTCCTCATATGCCTTTGAAATCAGCATTTCTCTCCTGTTCTATTGGTTTTCATATCAACTTTCTTTCGTTGTCCAGAAGCCAAATTCACAATCCTAGTCATTTTATCCACCCCATCCTAGTTGTTGCATCTTTAGATTCCCCCCCATCTTCCTTAGTTTCTAACAGAGATTTTCATCTCTGTCACATATGGAACCGCTCACATCAGGTGCGCAGTTTAGAATGGTGCTTTCCAGCAAAATTAACATTTTGGCAAATGTTTGAAAAAAAAATCATTTTTTACTGTCTGCTTCATTACAGGAGTTGCATGTTCTGTTGAGATGAATGACCAATGATCTAAAGGTGATTTCTGTCATTCTGAGCACCGTGGGTGCATATGGGGGCCGGTAGATTCCTCAAATGGCCGGTAAATTAAAATCTTCCCGTTCACGTTGTCCGGCGCCACATTATCCTGACGGTAACCCCGGTGACGGTGTAACAGTACCTGAGTACGGTGCAATAGTAGGTCAGGATTCGGACCAGTTCTCCAGAGTTACAGTTGGGATCCAACCAGATGGTGTTCCTGGTGGTCACGGTCACCAGGGCTCGACCGCCTTTATCTCTTGTTCCTGAGACATAACACACCAACAAGACGTCTATCAATCAAAAACACAATCACTGAATTCAGACAACGTCATGTAGTATGCGGCAGTAAGTGGTTTCAGATCAATGGAAACGTGTTTTACTAGTGTTGTGACACAGCCAGTCACGTCAAGACGGAATCCCCATTACCGCCTCAAACAAGCCTTGTTGGAAATGAAATATAAAAGCTTGTGTGTTTCCAGAGATGTGGGCTGCTCTACTCACCAGGCAGACAGAGCACCCCAGAGCTGAGTACAGCGGCATTGATGTTGTGGGCCTCTGTCAGTATCTGGGACCTAGGAAAGACTGAAGACTGGGAGTAGGACCTGGTTAGCCGGGCTGGGGACTGGGTTAGCTGGGCTGGGGACTGGGTTAGCTGGGCTGGGGACTGGGTTAACTGGCCTGGGGACTGGGTTAACTGGGCTGGGGACTGGGTTAACTGGGCTGGGGACTGGGTTAACTGGGCTGGGGACTGGGTTTGCTGGGCTGGGGACTGGGTTAGCTGGGCTGGGGACTGGGTTAGCTGGGCTGGGGACTGGGTTAACTGGGCTGGGGACTGGGTTAACTGGGCTGGGGACTGGGTTTGCTGGGCTGGGGACTGGGTTTGCTGGGCTGGGGACTGGGTTAGCTGGGCTGGGGACTGGGTTAGCTGGGCTGGGGACTGGGTTAGCTGGGCTGGGGACTGGTGTAGCTGGGGCGAAGGAGGTGGAGGGTCTTGAAACATCACTTTTGGGGTCCCCTGTAGTTCTGGGTCTCTGTGGTTGGTTTCAGTGGATGGCTTCTCCATGGAACTGCTATTTAACACAGGTTCCTCTGGCGGAATGGGGCCTGGATGGAGAGAGAGAGAGAGACAAACACAACTACTCACTGACTGACTGGCATGGAACACACCTGTATGCTCACACAACCTGTATGTTCACACAACCTGCATGCTCACACAACCTGTATGCTCACACACAACCTGTATGCTCACACACAACCTGCATGCTCACACACAACCTGCATGCTCACAAACAACCTGCATGCTCACACACAACCTGCATGCTCACACAACCTGTATGCTCACACACAACCTGTATGCTCACACACAACCTGCATGTTCACACAACCTGCATGTTCACACACAACCTGCATGCTCACACACAACCTGCATGCTCACACACAACCTGCATGCTCACACAACCTGTATGCTCACACACAACCTGCATGCTCACAAACAACCTGCATGCTCACACACAACCTGCATGCTCACACAACCTGTATGCTCACACACAACCTGTATGCTCACACACAACCTGCATGTTCACACAACCTGCATGTTCACACACAACCTGCATGCTCACACACAACCTGTATGCTCACACAACCTGCATGCTCACACAACCTGCATGCTCACACACAACCTGCATGCTCACACAACCTTCATGCTCACACACAACCTGCATGCTCACACACAACCTGCATGCTCACACACAACCTGCATGCTCACACACAACCTGCATGCTCACACACAACCTGCATGCTCACACACAACCTGTATGCTCACACACAACCTGTATGCTCACACACAACCTGCATGCTCACACACAACCTGCATGCTCACACAACCTGCATGCTCACACACAACCTGCATGCTCACACAACCTGCATGCTCACACACAACCTGCATGCTCACACACAACCTGCATGCTCACACACAACCTGTATGCTCACACACAACCTGCATGCTAACACACAACCTGCATGCTCACACACAACCTGCATGCTCACACACAACCTTGAGACAGGAGATACACACTTTTAGAACAGTTCCAAACAGTGAGATATAAATCTATGTAAACCTTTATAAACCTGTCAAGCCATCTGTGTCCTCCCCTACACTGAGATCAGATCAGAACAGCCTCTACATTAGAACATGACTGATAGAGCATGAGGCTATCTGACTCTAGCTATCTGTCTCTAGGGATGCGTCCCAAATGAAACCCTATTGCCTACTAGGGCTCTGCCTCTGGTCTAAAGTAGTGCACTACATAGAGAATAGGGTGCCATTTGGGCCGTAGCCTAAACCTTCAGAGAGAGCGGAGATCAGGGGACTAGACTAGCCTATCCATCACAGGGTGAGCTAAAACTACTCTGAAACACATCAATAGACCCAATTGATTGATCTCTCTAAGATCTTGCAGATATATACGAGATTAGGCGAGAGACGAAGATAGAGAGCTCGAGCTAGGCTCGCGAGATGCTAGATATCGATCCGCGATCGTCGTATCGATATCTAATCTACGATCTATCCTCTCTCGCTATCTCTCTCTCTTCTCTCTCTCTCTCTCTCTCTCTCTCTCTCTCTCTCATCTCTCCCCTCCTCCCTCCCTCCATCCCTCCCCAAGAGGAGAGGCGTGTAGCGGAGGGCTAGAAGGACTACAGGAAGGACAAAACAGGAGGGAAAAAGGGGGTTTTTTTCTTGTGAAAAGGAGGTGGAGGAGTTGGAGGAGGAGGTGAAGAGGAGGTGGAGGAGTTGGAGGAGGAGGTGGAGAGGAGGTGGAGGAGGTGGAGGAGGAGGTGGAGAGGAGGTGGAGGAGTTGGAGGAGGAGGTGGAGAGGAGGTGGAGGAGTTGGAGGAGGAGGTGGAGAGGAGTCATTCAGGCCAACATGAAATTGGTGACTGCTAAACAGGAGTGACTACTAAACAGGAGTGACTGCTAAACAGGAGAAGTATTTGCAGGATGAAAAGGGACACTAGGCCTGGGGGGGTAAGCAGCAGGTGGTGGTTGATTTGGGGATGAAGGAGAGATGAAGGAGGGAGAGATATGTACCTGTCTCGTCTTTCTGTTGGGGCTCAGGAGCTGAGAGTTTCCCCTCCACCATACCAGAACCCTGCTGGTTCTCCTGCTCCTCTTCCTCCTCCTCTTCCTCCTTGTCCTCTGATTCAGTGGAAGGTGTGTCTACGCCCTCCGCTGGTGTGTAGTGGGTTTGTGGTTGGTGCTCAGTGGGAGTGTGTGTCTGTAGTGTGTTCAGTGTCTGGTCCTCTCCTTGGCGAGTGTGTGTCTGTAGTGTGTTCAGTGTCTGGTCCTCTCCTTGGCGAGTGTGTGTCTGTAGTGTGTTCAGTGTCTGGTCCTCTCCTTGGCGAGTGTGTGTCTGTAGTGTGTTCAGTGTCTGGTCCTCTCCTTGGCGAGTGTGTGTCTGGTCCTCTCCTTGGCGAGTGTGTGTCTGTTAGTGTGTTCAGTGTCTGGTCCTCTCCTTGGCGAGTGTTGTTGTCTGTAGTGGTTCAGTGTCTGGTCCTCTCCTTGGCGAGTTGTGGTCTGTAGTGTGTTCAGGTCTGTTGGTTCCTCTCCTGGGTTCAGTGTCTGGTCCTCTCTGTAGTGTGTTCAGTGTCTGGTCCTCTGTGTGTGAGTGGTCTGTGGAGCTCTCAGGGGTATCATGGTGAGGGTCTGTCTCAATGACGTGAACCCCCTGTAAGGTGGCAACATGGCTATCTCCCTCCCCGGTCTCTGTCCTGGTTTCTGCAGCACTACCCCTCCTCTCCTCTTCACGCCTCTCCTCCACCTCTCCTTTCTCTTCTGGGACTCTGTCTGTCTCCTCACCCTGAAAAGTGCTGCCTTCCCTCTCCACCATAGTGAGCGGCTGGGTTAAAACATCCTGGCTGTCAGTCTGGGGGTCAGAAACCACCGACAGGGCTGCGCTGTCACACACCGACCAGTTAGACTCAGACACATGCTCAGAGACACGTTGCGTCAGCCTCTGGAGACAAGCAGCATTACCTTCTGTACGGTCTGACACTGTCCTCTCACTGCTGACCACATCTCTGGCAGTGGGGGAGGAGGGGGCCGTGGGGAAGGTGGGGGCCGTTGGGGAGGTGGGGGCCGTGGGGGAGGTGGGGGCGGTGGGGGAGGTGGGGGCCGTTGGGGAGGTGGGGGCCGTTGGGGAGGTGGGGGCCGTGGGGGAGGTGGGGGCCGTTGGGGAGGTGGGGGCCGTTGGGGAGGTGGGGGAGGTGGGGAAGGTGGGGGCCGTTGGGGAGGTGGGGGGCCGTTGGGGAGGTGGGGAAGGTGGGGGCCGTTGGGGAGGTGGGGGCCGTTGGGGCCGTTGGGGAGGTGGGGGCCGTGGGGAAGGTAGGGGCCGTTGGGGAGGTGGGGGCCGTTGGGGAGGTGGGGGCCGTTGGGGAGGTAGGGGCCGTTGGGGAGGTGGGGGCCGTTGGGGAGGTGGGGGCCGTTGGGGAGGTGGGGGCCGTTGGGGAGGTGGGGGCCGTTGGGGAGGTGGGGGCCGTTGGGGTGAGGATGACAGGGAAAAAAAACGCGTCGTTGTTCAGGTTCTCCTCGATGAGTCTGGAACACACCATGGACTGGGAGCAAGTGCTGCTGTTCACTGGAGCCTGAAAGGGCTGTGCGGGGATTGCTTTGGGGGGGTGTTGCGTTGGGTGTATAACTTTAAGGGGTGTGTATTGGGGGGGGTGTTGCGTTGGGTGTATAACTTTAAGGGGTGTGTATTGGGGGGGGTGTTGGGTTGTAGTGCGGGGCTTGTTTAGCTTTCTGTAGTTGAGGCTGATAGACTGTGTTAAGGATCCTTTCTGAGGAGAGAAGCGTGGTAGAGAGATCTCTTCTAGTTCAACATACTCTCCCTCTGTGTCCGAGTCCTCTCCTGTTGTGATGTCAAAACCTTTTCTACTGTTACTGGTCTCGATAGGCTGTCTCAACTGTGGGTGGAGCCTCACCTCCTTACTCTCTCCACATCGGGCCTTGGATGTGTCAATCGAAATGCATCTGGCCCTATCCGAAGGCTTGATGGCCTCCTGTTCCCTCCCCCCGTCCCTTTCTCCCTTGGTAGGGACCCTAATAGGGGCTGACTCTACGGCTTTGGGTCTGTTAATGAACTGAGGATGTACCACATCCTCCCAGGGTACTCTGAAGATGTCGTCGTCGGCAGACAGGAGGCAGTGGGACAGTGTCCTCCCCGACCCTGTCCCAGACCTTGTCCCCGACCCTGTCCCAGACCTTGTCCCCGTCCCTGCTCCGCTCCGCTCCCTGTTGACTGTGAAGAAAACGTTTTCTGTTGGACGTAAAATACTGTACAAACACCAACAAATCAGCTCCTAGTGATTTTAATTTTGGAAATTTGTTCCAAAGTAATCCCACGCATAATAGAGACATACAGTGCCTTCGGAAAGTATTCAGACCCCTTGACTTTTTCCACATTTTGTTACGTTACAGCCTTATTATAAAATTAATTAAATAGTTTTTTTTCCCCCCTCATCAATCTACACACAATACCCCATAATGACAAAGCAAAAACAGGTTTTTGGAAATGTGACATTTACATAAGTATTCAGGTCTCTCCAGGGATGTTCGATCGGGTTTAAGTCCGGGCTCTGGCTGGGCCACTCAAGGACATTCAGAGACTTGTCCCGAAGCCACTCCTGCGTTGTCTTGGCTGTGTGCTTAGGGTCGTTTTCCTGTTGGAAGGTGAACCTTCGCCCCAGTCTGAGGTACTGAGCGCTCTGGAGCAGGTTTTCATCAAGGATCTCTCTTTACATTGCTCCGTTCATCTTTGCCTCAATCCTGACTAATCTCCCAGTCCCTGCCGGAAAAACATCCCCACAGCATGATGCTGCCACTACCATGCTTCACCGTAGGGATGGTGGCAAGTTTCCTCCAGACGTGACGCTTGGCATTCAGGCCGAAGAGTTCGATCTTGGTTTCATCAGACCAGAGAATCTTGTTACTCATGGTCAGAGTCTTTAGGTGCCTTTTGGCAAACTCCAAGCGGGCTGTCATGTGCCTTTTACTGAGGAGTGGCTTCCGTCTGGCCACTCTACCATAAAGGCCTAATTGGTGGAGTGCTGCAGAGATGGTTGTCCTTCTGGAAGGTTCTCCCATCTCCACAGAGGAACTCTAGAGCTCTGTCAGAGTGACCATCGGGTTCTTGGTCACCTCCCTGACCAAGGCCCTTCTACCCCGATTGCTCAGTTTGGCCGGGCAGCCAGCTCTAGGAAGAGTCTTGGTAGTTCCAAACTTCTTCCATTTAAGAATGATGGAGGCCACTGTGTTCTTGGGGACCTTCAATGCTGCCGAAATGTTTTGGTACCCTTCCCCAGATCTGTCTCTGAGCTTTACGGACAATTCCGTCAACCTCATGGCTTGGTTTTTGCTCTGACATGCACTGTCAACTGTGGGACCTTATATAGACAGGTGTGTGCCTTTCCAAATCATGTCCAATCAATTGAACTTACCACAGGTGGACACAAATCAAGTTGTATAAACATCTCAAGGATGATTATTGGAAACAGGATAGGCCTGAGCTCAATTTCGAGTCTCATAGCAAAGGGTCTGAATACTTATGTAATCTACATTTACATTACATTTTAGTCATTTAGCAGACGCTCTTATCCAGAGCGACTTACAGTTAGTGCATACATTTTTATTTTTTATACTGGAATCGAACCCACAACCCTGGCGTTGCAAACGCCATGCTCTACCAACTGAGCTACATCCCTGCCGGCCATTCCCTCCCCTACCCTGGACGACGCTGGGCCAATTGTGCGCCGCCCCATTGGTCTCCCGGATCTAGCTGATGATCCGTGCATTAACCCCGCCAATAAACACACCCACACGTTGGAGGAGCTGGAGCAGAGGGCAGTTACGTGCAGTGTCCAATAAGAGCAGTTTACCTGAGTGGAGCCAGGCCATGGTGAACAGAGAGGTGTAGGCTAGCTCTGGTACCGCTAGCCCCTCTACATGCTGCCCACTGGGGGCCAGACAACGCAGGATGATACAGGGTGGGCTGGGGGGAGAGAGAGAGAGACAGAGACAGAGACAGAGAGAGAGAGAGAGAGAGAGAGAGAGAGAGACCTGGTTGGGCTGGGTGGTATATCATATTTTACTATATACCGGTATTGATCCAAGGACCGGTTTGGGTTTTTACTTTACCTTCTATAACGGTATGTTTGGTTTGTTAAATATGATACACCATTCCGCTTGTATAGTTTACTCGCTACTTGAGTTGACTCTCTCACCAAGCCCCGCCCCCTGTCACACAAGGAGCGCAGTTGTTGGTGAATGGTCAATGCAGCAGATGCAACAATATGATGACAACGATGCAGCTTTCCACTTTGCTTCTTAATATAAATCCACAAGCGTTCTATAATTACACTATTAGTTTGTGTATCTAACTGTCTGTGTATAACTGTCTGTGTATAACTGTCTGTATCTAACTGTGTAGCTAACTGTCTGTGTAGCTTACTGTCTGTGTAGCTAACTGTCTGTGTAGCTAACTGTCTGTGTAGCTAACTGTCTGTGTAGCTAACTGTCTGCTAACTACTGTCTGCTAGTTTGTCTTTTCTTAGCAAGTTGCAAAAATAAATCTTGTTAGCCGCTAATGCTAATCGCTATTTAGCTGGTTAGCTAGCTAATACATGTACAGAGTCAGAGTAAACATAGTTAGCCTAGCTAATACATGTACAGAGTCAGAGTAAACATAGCTAGCCTAGCTAATACATGTACAGAGTCAGAGTAAACATAGTTAGCCTAGCTAATACATGTACAGAGTCAGAGTAAACATAGCTAGCCTAGCTAATACATGTACAGAGTCAGAGTAAACATAGTTAGCCTAGCTAATACATGTACAGAGTCAGAGTAAACATAGCTAGCCTAGCTAATACATGTACAGAGTCAGAGTAAACATAGCTAGTCTAGCTAATACATGTACAGAGTCAGAGTAAACATAGCTAGTCTAGCTAATACATGTACAGAGTCAGAGTAAACATAGCTAGCCTAGCTAATACATGTACAGAGTCAGAGTAAACATAGCTAGCCTAGCTAATACATGTACAGAGTCAGAGTAAACATAGCTAGTCTAGCTAATACATGTACAGAGTCAGAGTAAACATAGCTAGCCTAGCTAATACATGTACTGAGTCAGAGTAAACATAGCTAGCCTAGCTAATACATGTACAGAGTCAGAGTAAACATAGCTAGCCTAGCTAATACATGTACAGAGTCAGAGTAAACATAGCTAGCCTAGCTAATACATGTACAGAGTCAGAGTAAACATAGCTAGCCTAGCTAATACATGTACTGAGTCAGAGTAAACATAGCTAGCCTAGCTAATACATGTACTGAGTCAGAGTAAACATAGCTAGCCTAGCTAATACATGTACAGAGTCAGAGTAAACATAGCTAGCCTAGCTAATACATGTACTGAGTCAGAGTAAACATAGCTAGCCTAGCTAATACATGTACAGAGTCAGAGTAAACATAGCTAGCCTAGCTAATACATGTACAGAGTCAGAGTAAACATAGCTAGCCTAGCTAATACATGTACAGAGTCAGAGTAAACATAGCTAGCCTAGCTAATACATGTACAGAGTCAGAGTAAACATAGCTAGCCTAGCTAATACATGTACTGAGTCAGAGTAAACATAGCTAGCCTAGCTAATACATGTACAGAGTCAGAGTAAACATAGCTAGCCTAGCTAATACATGTACAGAGTCAGAGTAAACATAGCTAATCTAGCTAATACAGCCTGCTACCAGTGATGGTGTAGCACTAGATCAGCATGTTGTTTGTGCAAAATTATCTTCTAAATCAGGGAGAAATAGGCGATGGATGAACATGTTAGCTACATGAAGTAAGAGAAAAACATTTCATGTAGCCAAAGATTATAGGGTCCCACCCCCTGGGAAAAACTGCCCAACACTTTGGTTCCTACTATTTCACAATAACGCCGCCATAGAGATCCTATTAGTATTCAAATGACTATTTTTTTGCCCACTATTTCACTCTAACAATATAATTAAAAAATGAATTATATATTTATATTATATTATATATGTCCATAATTCCAACCAAGTGTTTTGATCTAAACCCCAGTTAAAATCAGAATGGCAATATCTTGTCAATATTTTGTCATTTCCACTAGTGGCAGTGTGGAAATGATCTCAACTGAGATCAACTTTTGGTTGAACAGTATAAAACAATCAGAATGGAGAAAGACCCGTTTAAATCACTTATAAAGTATGTGTTGCCGCTCTAGGTTCATACACTACTCACAAAGCAAATGTAGAACTTTTATTATATTCAAAAACATAAAATACTGTAAAATATTGGCATACCGTCAAAAATGTGAAAAATATTGTGATATATTTTGTCCATATCGCACAGACCTATACCTTACCCTTACCCATGACCCACAGCAGAGATACGCATAATAAGGTATCACAGGCATGACTAGACAAAGACCTGGTCATATACAGTCAGGTCCATAAATATATTGATTTATTTATTTACATATTGGAGTTGAAATTAAATAATGAATATGAGCTGAGAGTGCAGACTTTCAGCTTTAATTTGAGGGTATTTACATCCAAATGGGGCGGCAGGTAGCTTAGTGGTTAAGAGTGTTGTGCCAGTAACCGAAAGGTCACCGAAAGGTCACTGGTTCTAATCCCCGAGCCGACTTGGTGAAAATCTGTCGATGTGCCATTGAGCAAGGCACTTAACCCTAATTGCTCCTGTAAGTTGCTCTGGATAAGAGCGTCTGCACTTTTTATATGTGGTCCCCCCCTTTATAAGGGACCAAAAGTAATTGGACAATTGGCTGCTCAGCTGTTCCATGGCCAGGTGTGTGATTGGCTGCTCAGCTGTTCCATGGCCAGGTGTGTGATTGGCTGCTCAGCTGTTCCATGGGCAGGTGTGTGATTGGCTGCTCAGCTGTTCCATGGCCAGGTGTGTGATTGGCTGCTCAGCTGTTCCATGGGCAGGTGTGTGATTGGCTGCTCAGCTGTTCCATGGCCAGGTGTGTGATTGGCTGCTCAGCTGTTCCATGGCCAGGTGTGTGATTGGCTGCTCAGCTGTTCCACGGCCAGGTGTGTCATTCCCTCATTAGTTAATTTACAAGGAAGCAGATGAAAGGTCTAGAGTTGATTTCAAGTGTGACATTTGCATTTGGAATCTGTTGCTGTTAACCCTCAATATGAAGTCCAAAGAGCTGCCACTGCCAGTGAAGCAAGCCATCATTAGGCTGAAAAATCTAAACAAACCCATCAGAGAGAAAGCAAAAACATTAGGTGGCCAAATCAACTATTTGGTACATTCTTAAAAAGAAAGAACGCACTGGTGAGCTCAGGAACACCAAAAGGCCCGGAAGACCACGGAAAACAACTGTGGTGAATGACAGAATAATGATTTCCCTGGTGAAGAAAAACCCCCTTCACAACAGTTGGCCAGATCAAGAACACCCTCCAGGAGGTAGGCGTATCTGTGTCAAAAGTCAACAATCAAGAGAAGACTTCACCAGAGTAAATACAGAGGGTTTACCACAAGATGTAAACCATTGGTAAGCCTCAAAAACAGAAAGACCAGATTAGAGTTTGCCAAAAAAACATCAACAACAAAAAAAAAGCCTGTACACTTCTGGAACAACATCCTACGGACAGATGAGACAAAGATCAACTTGTAGCAGAATGAGTATGGAGAAGGGAAGGAACTGCTCATGATCCGAAGCATACCACCTCATCTGTGAAGCACGGTGGAGGTAGTGTTATGGCGTGGGCATGTATGGCTGCCAATGGAACGGGTTCCCTTGTATTTATTGATGATGTGACTGCTGACAAAAGCAGCAGGATGAATTCTGAAGTGTTAAGGGCTGTATTATCTGCTCAGATTCAGCCAAAACGCTTCAAAACCCATTGGACGGCGCTTCACAGTGCAGATGGACAATGACCCGAAGCATTCTGCGAAAGCAACCCGATACTTTTCTAAGGCAAAGAAGTAGAATGTTCTGCAATGGCCAAGTCAATCACCTGACCTGAATCCAATTGAGCATTTCACTTGCTGAAGGCAAAACGCCCCAAGAACAAGCAGGAACTGAAGACAGCTGCAGTAAAGGCCTGGCAGAGCATCACCAGGGAAGAAACCCAGCATCTGGTGATGTCTATGGGTTCCAGACTTCAGGCAGTCATTGACTGCAAAGGATTTGCAACCAAGTATTAAAACTCACAATTTAAGGTATGATTATGTGAGTTTGTCCAATTACTTTTGAGCCCCTAAATTGAGGGGCTATGTATAAAAATTGTTGTAATTCCTACACGGTTCAGACAATAATATTTGACAAAACCCTTAAATTAAAGACGAAAGTCTACACTTAAAGCACATCTTGATGGTTTCCTTTCAAATCCGTTGCGGTGGCGTACAGAGACAAAATGATGCAAAATTGTGTCACTGTCCAAATACTTATGGCTAACTGTATACTGAACAAAAGTATAAACGCAACATGCAACAATTTCAAAGATTTTACTGAGTTACAGTTCATATAAGGATATCAGTTAATTGAAATAAATTCATTAGGCCCTAATCTATGGATTTCACATGACTGGGAATACAGATATGCATCTGTTGGTCACAGATACCTTAAAAAAAGGTAGGGCGTGAATCAGAAAGCCAGTCAGTATCTGGTGCGACCACCATTTGCCTCATGCAGCGTGACACATCTCCTTCGCATAGAGTTGATCAGGCTGTTGATTGTGGCCTGTGGAATGTTGTCCCACTCCTCTTCAATGGCTGTGTGACGTTGCTGGATATTGTCAGGAACTGGAACACGCTGGCATACACGTCGATCCAGAGCATCCCAAACATGCTCAATGGGTGACATGTCTGGTGAGTATGCAGGCCATGGAAGAACTGGGACATTTTCAGCTTCCAAGAATTGTGTACAGATCCTTGCAACATGGGGCCGTGCATTATCATGCTGAAACATGAGGTGATGGCAGCGGATGAATGGCACGACAGTGGGTCTCAGGATCTAGTCACGGTATCTCTGCATTCAAATTGCCATCGATAAAATGCAATTGTGTTCGTTGTCTGTAGCTTATGCCTGCCCATACCATAACCCCACCGCCACCATGGGGCACTCTGTTCACAACGTTGACATCAGCAAACCGCTCGCCCACACAACGCCATACACGTGGTCTGCGGTTGTGAGGCCGGTTGGAGGTAGGGCCAAATTCTCTAAAACGACATTGGAGGCGGCTTATGGTCAAGAAATTAACATTCAATTCTCTGGAAATAGCTCTGGTGGACATTCCTGCAGTCCGCATGCCAATTGCACGATCCCTCAAAACTTGAGACATCTGTGGCATTTTGTTGTGTGACAAAACTGCACATTTTAGATTGGCCTTTTATTGTCCCCAGCACAAGGTGCACTTGTGTAATGATCATGCTGTTTAATCAGCTTCTTGATATGCCACACCTGTCAGGTGGATGGATTATCTTGGCAAAGGAGAAATGCTCACTAACAGGGATGTAAACAGAACTGTGCACAACATTTGAGAGAAATAAGCTTTTTGTGCGTATGGAACATTTCTGGGATCTTTTATTTCAGCTCATGAAACATGGGACCTACACTTGACATGTTGGGTTTATATTTTTGTTCAGTGTAGAATGAGAGAGAAAGAAAGGGCTGAGAGACAGAGAGAGATTAGAATGACAGGAGATGTCTCACCTGGGGGTCTTGGTGGAGGAGGGGATGGAGCTGGGGGAGACGGAGGGTGAGGGGGATGCCACCTGAATCAATACATTCATTCATCAATTTTAGTAGACATATTCAAAATACATATTAAAAGGTGTCTCTGCCATTTGAATACAACAATACACACATTAAAAATACACTGAGGATAGAAATGCAATAAAGTCTTCATTTCCGTTGTGTTCTGCTGTGGTTATATTCAGGTGGGGCAGAGAGAATGGACAGCTTGGGCAAGACTGGCTGGGCATTAGCTACTTCACATTCAATACAATAACTGGTGGCCTAGAATGGTCTAGAATGGCCTAGGGTGGTCAGGGGTCTAGGGTGGTCAGGGGTCTAGGGTGGTCTAGGGTGGTCAGGGGTCTAGGGTGGTTAGGGGTCTAGGGTGGTCTAGGGTGGTCAGGGGTCTAGGGTGGTCAGGGGTCTAGGGTGGTCTAGGGTCTAGGGTGGTCAGGGGTCTAGGGTGGTCTAGGGGTCTAGGGTGGTCTAGGGTGGTCAGGGGTCTAGGGTGGTCTAGGGGTCTAGGGTAGTCAGGGGTCTAGGGTGGTCAGGGGTCTAGGGGTCTAGGTGGTCAGGGGTCTAGGGTGGTCTAGGGGTCTAGGGGTCTAGGGTGGTCAGGGGTCTAGGGGTGTTGGTCTAGGGGTCTAGGGGTCCTAGGGTGGTCAGGGTCTAGGGTGGTCTAGGGGTCTAGGGTGGTCAGGGGTCTAGGGTGGTCAGGGGGTCTAGGGTGGTCAGGGGTCTAGGGTGGTCTAGGGGTCTAGGGTGTCAGGGGTCTAGGGTGGTCAGGGGTCTAGGGTGGTCTAGGGTCTAGGGTGGTCTAGGGGGTCTAGGGTGGTCTAGGGGTCTAGGGTGGTCAGGGGTCTAGGTGGTGGTCAGGGTGTCTAAGGGGTCTAGGGGTGGTCTAGGGGTCTAGGGTGGTCTAGGGGGCTAGGGTGGTCAGGGGTCTATGGTGGTCAGGGGTCTAGGTTTCTAGGGGTCTAGGGTGGTCCAGGGGTCTAGGGTGGTCAGGGGTCTAGGGGTCTAGGGTGGTCAGGGGTCTAGGGTGGTCAGGGGTCTAGGGTGGTCTAGGGGTCTAGGGTGGTCTAGGGGTCTAGGGTGGTCTAGGGGTCTAGGGTGGTCAGGGGTCTAAGCCACATGTCTACAGTGTCGGTAGGTTCTAATCTGTTCTTTAACACAACCTCTCTCCATCTGTTCAATAAAGTCAGAAAAGATCCCCACTGTATTCCTCTCTCTAAGACCATGAAATATATATTTTTTACAGATTACCTGTAGGTAGAAGTCCCCGGGGCGGAGGATGCGTGGGTCCAGAGGAGAGAGCTGGATGATCACCTTGTCATGGATACACAGAGGCCAGCCCTGGTGACGGAATAACAGACCAGAGTACGGGGACTATAGGAGAGAGTGAGAGATGGAGAAGGAGAGGGAGTAAATCAATCATTCCTTTGCCAACAAGTAGAGTTCGATGAGTGGCAGAGAGAGAGAGATGGGTGAAGACATTTTAGGAAATCCTTTTACTGCTAAAATGTAAAGTGATTTCCGCTCAGAGGTCGTCTTTCAGCCCGGGCAGCCGCACACCGGAAAACAAATCAGCCGATACCTCCCTCCCTCCCTCCCCCTCCCTCTCTCCCTCCCTCCCTCTCTCTCTCCCTCCTTTCCCATTCCAGAGCCCCCCAATCCTCTCCACTCTAAATGACTTGAGGGATTCTGTGATGCTCCCTGATAGCGCTGAGAGACACAGACCCCTGCTCTGTCTGTCTGCCAGTCTTCCTCCCGATGAGGGAGAGACAGAACAGGAGAGCAGGAGAGGACTGAGCTCCTGTTTCTCTCCTCCTTTTACTGTTCTCACTCTCATTTGATCTCCTTTTATCTGTCAATCACTCTCTCTCTCTCTTTAATGTGTTAGAAGTTTTTCCTCTTGAGTCACTAATTGAGGTGCTCTCCCGCTCTCTAATACTCTGAGTCACCTAAATGACATGTTTCCCCCCATTTACTGTTAGTCATCCAGGTGGTGAACCGTCCTCTCTCATTTCACCGCTCTCTCTGATCTCCCTTTCATTCTGTACAGCCTAGTCTTGTCTGGTCATGTATGTGATACCTAGCTCAAACCAAGAGGAGAAAGGCTGTAGTCACCAAGCCAGTCAAACCAGGAGGAGACTGTAGTCACCAAGCCAGTCAAACCAAGAGGAGGAAGGCTGTAGTCACCAAGCCAGTCAAACCAGGAGGAGGAAGACTGTAGTCACCAAGCCAGTCAAACCAGGAGGAGGAAGACTGTAGTCACCAAGCCAGTCAAACCAGGAGGAGGAAGGCTGTAGTCACCAAGCCATTCAAACCAGGAGGAGGAAGGCTGTAGTCACCAAGCCAGTCAAACCAGGAGGAGGAAGGCTGTAGTCACCAAGCCAGTCAAACCAGGAGGAGGAAGGCTGTAGTCACCAAGCCAGTCAAACCAGGAGGAGGAAGGCTGTAGTCACCAAGCCAGTCAAACCAGGAGGAGGAAGGCTGTAGTCACCAAGCCAGTCAAACCAGGAGGAGGAAGACTGTAGTCACCAAGCCAGTCAAACCAGGAGGAGGAAGACTGTAGTCACCAAGCCAGTCAAACCAGGAGGAGAAAGACTGTAGTCACCAAGCCAGTCAAACCAAGAGGAGGAAGGCTGTAGTCACCAAGCCAGTCAAACCAAGAGGAGGAAGACTGTAGTCACCAAGCCAGTCAAACCAGGAGGAGGAAGACTGTAGTCACCAAGCCAGTCAAACCAAGAGGAGGAAGACTGTAGTCACCAAGCCAGTCAAACCAGGAGGAGGAAGACTGTAGTCACCAAGCCAGTCAAACCAAGAGGAGGAAGACTGTAGTCACCAAGCCAGTCAAACCAAGAGGAGGAAGACTGTAGTCACCAAGCCAGTCAAACCAAGAGGAGGAAGACTGTAGTCACCAAGCCACAGTCAAACCAAGAGGAGGAAGACTGTAGTCACCAAGCCAGTCAAACCAAGAGGAGGAAGACTGTAGTCACCAAGCCAGTCAAACCAGGAGGAGGAAGGCTGTAGTCACCAAGCCAGTCAAACCAGGAGGAGGAAGACTGTAGTCACCAAGCCAGTCAAACCAAGAGGAGAAAGACTGTAGTCACCAAGCCAGTCAAACCAGGAGGAGGAAGACTGTAGTCACCAAGCCAGTCAAACCAAGAGGAGGAAGGCTGTAGTCACCAAGCCAGTCAAACCAGGAGGAGGAAGGCTGTAGTCACCAAGCCAGTCAAACCAAGAGGAGGAAGACTGTAGTCACCAAGCCAGTCAAACCAGGAGGAGGAAGACTGTAGTCACCAAGCCAGTCAAACCAAGAGGAGGAAGGCTGTAGTCACCAAGCCAGTCAAACCAGGAGGAGGAAGACTGTAGTCACCAAGCCAGTCAAACCAAGAGGAGAAAGGCTGTAGTCACCAAGCCAGTCAAACCAGGAGGAGGAAGACTGTAGTCACCAAGCCAGTCAAACCAAGAGGAGGAAGACTGTAGTCACCAAGCCAGTCAAACCAGGAGGAGGAAGGCTGTAGTCACCAAGCCAGTCAAACCAAGAGGAGGAAGACTGTAGTCACCAAGCCAGTCAAACCAGGAGGAGGAAGGCTGTAGTCACCAAGCCAGTCAAACCAAGAGGAGGAAGACTGTAGTCACCAAGCCAGTCAAACCAAGAGGAGGAAGACTGTAGTCACCAAGCCAGTCAAACCAAGAGGAGGAAGACTGTAGTCACCAAGCCAGTCAAACCAGGAGGAGGAAGGCTGTAGTCACCAAGCCAGTCAAACCAAGAGGAGGAAGACTGTAGTCACCAAGCCAGTCAAACCAGGAGGAGGAAGGCTGTAGTCACCAAGCCAGTCAAACCAAGAGGAGGAAGACTGTAGTCACCAAGCCAGTCAAACCAGGAGGAGGAAGGCTGTAGTCACCAAGCCAGTCAAACCAAGAGGAGGAAGACTGTAGTCACCAAGCCAGTCAAACCAGGAGGAGAAAGGCTGTAGTCACCAAGCCAGTCAAACCAAGAGGAGGAAGGCTGTAGTCACCAAGCCAGTCAAACCAGGAGGAGAAAGGCTGTAGTCACCAAGCCAGTCAAACCAAGAGGAGGAAGACTGTAGTCACCAAGCCAGTCAAACCAAGAGGAGGAAGACTGTAGTCACCAAGCCAGTCAAACCAGGAGGAGGAAGGCTGTAGTCACCAAGCCAGTCAAACCAGGAGGAGGAAGACTTTAGTCACCAAGCCAGTCAAACCAGGAGGAGGAAGACTGTAGTCACCAAGCCAGTCAAACCAGGAGGAGGAAGGCTGTAGTCACCAAGCCAGTCAAACCAGGAGGAGGAAGACTGTAGTCACCAAGCCAGTCAAACCAGGAGGAGGAAGGCTGTAGTCACCAAGCCAGTCAAACCAAGAGGAGGAAGACTGTAGTCACCAAGCCAGTCAAACCAGGAGGAGAAAGGCTGTAGTCACCAAGCCAGTCAAACCAGGAGGAGGAAGGCTGTAGTCACCAACCCAGTCAAACCAAGAGGAGGAAGGCTGTAGTCACCAAGCCAGTCAAACCAGGAGGAGGAAGGCTGTAGTCACCAAGCCAGTCAAACCAGGAGGAGGAAGACTGTAGTCACCAAGCCAGTCAAACCAGGGGAGGAAGGCTGTAGTCACCAAGCCAGTCAAACCAGGAGGAGGAAGGCTGTAGTCACCAAGCCAGTCAAACCAGGAGGAGGAAGACTGTAGTCACCAAGCCAGTCAAACCAAGAGGAGAAAGGCTGTAGTCACCAAGCCAGTCAAACCAGGAGGAGGAAGACTGTAGTCACCAAGCCAGTCAAACCAAGAGGAGGAAGACTGTAGTCACCAAGCCAGTCAAACCAGGAGGAGGAAGGCTGTAGTCACCAAGCCAGTCAAACCAAGAGGAGGAAGGCTGTAGTCACCAAGCCAGTCAAACCAGGAGGAGGAAGACTGTAGTCACCAAGCCAGTCAAACCAAGAGGAGAAAGGCTGTAGTCACCAAGCCAGTCAAACCAAGAGGAGGAAGACTGTAGTCACCAAGCCAGTCAAACCAGGAGGAGGAAGGCTGTAGTCACCAAGCCAGTCAAACCAAGAGGAGGAAGACTGTAGTCACCAAGCCAGTCAAACCAGGAGGAGGAAGGCTGTAGTCACCAAGCCAGTCAAACCAGGAGGAGGAAGGCTGTAGTCACCAAGCCAGTCAAACCAGGAGGAGGAAGGCTGTAGTCACCAAGCCAGTCAAACCAGGAGGAGGAAGGCTGTAGTCACCAAGCCAGTCAAACCAGGAGGAGGAAGGCTGTGTTATTATGGTTAGTGCTTCTTGTTTTGGTTATATAACAAGCCAGACCTCCCAAATGAAACGTCCTTTCATCACTCCAGCTGATGTTTGCCAGCCAACCCCCCCCATCCTCCTCTCTGCCCTCCGTTAAGTAGAAAGGTTCTCATGCTACCCATCATCCTCTCTGCCCTCCGTTAAGTAGAAAGGTTCTCATGCTACCCATCATCCTCCACTTTAGCCACAGTTCCCCTAGTTTCAACACTTCAAGGTGATGACACACACACACACCACACACACACACACACACACACACACACACACACATTCTCATGTGGAAGATATGTATATTCCCCTCCTTGACCCTGGGAGGATCTACTCCAACACCGTAGCTATACAGAGCTCCTGGTGTGTTGTCAGAATGGAACACAACACTGTACCAATACAGAGCTCCTGGTGTGTTGTCAGAATGGAACACAACACTGTACCAATACAGAGCTCCTGGTGTGTTGTCAGAATGGAACACAACACTGTACCAATACAGAACTCCTGGGTGTTGTCAGAATGGAACACAACACTGTACCAATACAGAGCTCCTGGTGTGTTGTCAGAATGGAACACAACACGGTTACCAATACAGAGCTCCTGGTGTGTTGTCAGAATGGAACACAACACTGTACCAATACAGAGCTCCTGGTGTGTTGTCAGAATGGAACACAACACTGTACCAATACAGAGCTCCTGGTGTGTTGTCAGAATGGAACACAACACTGTACCAATACAGAGCTCCTGGTGTGTTGTCAGAATGGAACACAACACTGTACCAATACAGAGCTCCTGGTGTGTTGTCAGAATGGAAACACACACTGTACCAATACAGAGCTCCTGGTGTGTTGTCAGAATGGAAGACAACACTGTACCAATACAGAGCTCCTGGTGTGTTGTCAGAATGGAACACAACACTGTACCAATACAGAGCTCCTGGTGGTGGTTGTAGAATGGAACACAACACTGTACCAATACAGAGCTCCTGGTGTGTTGTCAGAATGGAACACAACACTGTACCAATACAGAGCTCCTGGTGTGTTGTCAGAATGGAACACAACACTGTACCAATACAGAGCTCCTGGTGTGTTGTCAGAATGGAACACAACACTGTACCAATACAGAGCTCCTGGTGTGTTGTCAGAATGGAACACAACACTGTACCAATACAGAGCTCCTGGTGTGTTGTCAGAATGGAACACAACACTGTACCAATACAGAGCTCCTGGTGTGTTGTCAGAATGGAACACAACAGTAGACAGATACCCAGCCACATGAAACACTGTGGTTTAAACACACTGTAACAACAGCAGAAAGAGGGTACCTTCAAACTACTGCTGTCTGTCCTCACTGTCCCCCTCACTGTGCCCCTCACTGTTCCGATCTCTCTGTACTCACTGTGACCCTCACTGTGTCCCTCACTGTTCCGATCTCTCTGTACTCACTGTCCCTCACTGTGTTGATATTTCTGTACTCACTGTCCTTCACGTTGTCCCTCACTTTTCCGCTCTCTCTGTCCTCACTGTGTCCTTCACTGTGTCCCTCACTGTCCCGCACTGTGTCCCTCACTATTCCGATCTCTCCGTCCTCACTGTCCCTCACTGTGTCCCTCACTATTCCGATCTCTCTGTCCTCACTGTCCCACTCTCTCTGTTCTCACTGTGTCCCTCACTGTTCCGATCTCTCCGTCCTCACTGTCCCTCACTGTGTCCCTCACTATTCCGATCTCTCTGTCCTCACTGTCCCACTCTCTCTGTTCTCACTGTGTCCCTCACTGTCTGTCCCAGTTCAGAAAACAGTTCTGTCATCACCAAGCTTTCTATCAGGTTGGGGACACAAACACTAAGGCAGCATCCCAAACGGCACACTAGTCTCCATGTACAGAGCTTTCTGGAAGTATTCAGACCCCTTCCCTTTTTCCACATTTTGTTACAGTCTTATTCTAAAATTGATTCAAATTTCTTTTTTCCCTCATCAATCTACACACAATACACTATAATGACAAAGCAAAAACAGGTTTTTAGACATTTTAGCAAATGTATTGCAAATAAAAAACAGAAATACATTATTTACATAAGTATTCAGACCCTTTGCTATGAGACTTGAAATTTAGCTCAGGTGCATCCTGTTTCCATTGATCATCCTTGAGATGTTTCTACAACTTGGAGTTCACCTGTGGTAAATTCAATTGATTGGATATGATTTGGAAAGACACACACCTGTCTATATAAGGTCCCACAGTTGACAGTGCATGAGCCAAGCCATGAGGTCTAAGGAATTGTCCGTATAGCTCCGAAACAGGATTGTGTCGAGGCACTGATCTGGGGAAGGGTACCAAAACATTTCTGCAGCATTGAAGGTCCCCAAGAACACAGTGGCCTCCATCATTCTTAAAATGGAAGAAGTTTGGAACAACCAAAACTCTTCCTAGAGCTGGCCGCCCGGCCAAACGAAGCAATCGGGGGAAAAGGGCCTTGGTCAGGGAGGTGACTAAGAACCCGATGGTCACTCTGACAGAGCTCCAGAGTTCCTCTGTAGAGATGGGAGAACCTTCC
>LR778284.1:3423562-3473562 GCA_902810595.1 Coregonus sp. 'balchen'
GGAGTGGAGGGAGGGACAGTATAACAGGACACTACTGAGGGCAGAGGGAGTGGAGGGAGGGACAGTATAACAGGACACTACTGAGGGCAGAGGGGGGGGAGGGAGGGACAGTATAACAGGACACTACTGAGGGCAGAGGGGGGGAGGGAGGGACAAGTATAACAGGACACTACTGAGGGCAGAGGGAGTGGAGGGAGGGAGGACAGTAACAGGACACTACTGAGGGCAGAGGGAGTGGAGGGAGGGACAGTATAACAGGACACTACTGAGGGCAGAGGGAGTGGAGGGAGGGAGGGACAGTATAACAGGACACTACTGAGGGCAAGAGGAGTGGAGGGAGGGACAGTATAACAGGACACTACTGAGGGCAGAGGGAGGGAGGGAGGGAGGACAGTATAACAGGACACTACTGAGGGCAGAGGGAGTGGAGGGGGGAGGGACAGTATAACAGGACACTACTGAGGGCAGAGGGAGTGAGTGGAGGGGAGGGACAGTATAACAGGACCACTACTGAGGGCAGAGGGAGTGGAGGGAGGGACAGTATAACAGGACACTACTGAGGGCAGAGGGGAGTGGAGGGAGGGACAGTCTAACAGGACACTACTGAGGGCAGAGGGCAGTGGAGGGAGGGACAGTATAACAGGACACTACTGAGGGCAGAGGGAAGTGGAGGGAGGGACAGTTATAACAGGACACTACTGAGGGCAGAGGGAGTGGAGGGGGGAGGGACAGTATAACAGGACACTACTGAGGGCAGAGGGAGTGGAGGGAGGGACAGTATAACAGGACACTACTGAGGGCAGAGGGAGTGGAGGGAGGGACAGTATAACAGGACAATACTGAGGGCAGAGGGAGTGGAGGGAGGGACAGTAAACAGGACATACTGAGGGCAGAGGGAGTGGAGGGAGGGACAGTATAACAGGACACTACTGAGGGCAGAGGGGGGGGAGGGAGGGACAGTATAACCGGACACTACTGAGGGACAGAGGGAAGTGGAGGGAGGGACAGTTAGATAACAGGACACTACTGAGGAACAGAGGGAGCTGGGGGACGGGACAGTCTAAACAGGACACTTACTGAGGGAGGGAGTGGAGGGAAGGACAGTAAACAGGACACTACTGAGGGACAGAGGGAGTGGAGGGAGGGACAGTATAACAGGACACTACTGAGGGCCAGAGGGAGTGGGGGAGGGAGGGACAGTTATAACAGGACACTACTGAGGGCCAGAGGGAGTGGAGGGAGGGACAGTATAACAGGACATTACTGAGGGCAGAGGGAGTGGAGGGAGGGGACAGTATAAACAGGACACTACTGAGGACAGAGGGAGTGGAGGGAGGGAGGGACAGTATAAACAGGACACTACTGAGGGCAGAGGGAGTGGAGGGAGGGACAGTATAACAGGACACTACTGAGGGCAGAGGGAGTGGAGGGAGGGAGGGACAGTATAACAGGACACTACTGAGGGCAGAGGGAGTGGAGGGAGGGAGGGACAGTATAACAGGACACTACTGAGGGCAGAGGGAGTGGAGGGAGGGACAGTATAACAGGACACTACTGAGGACAGAGGGAGTGGAGGGAGGGACAGTATAACAGGACACTACTGAGGGCAGAGGGAGTGGAGGGAGGGACAGTATAACAGGACACTACTGAGGACAGAGGGAGTGGAGGGAGGGACAGTATAACAGGACACTACTGAGGGCAGAGGGAGTGGAGGGAGGGACAGTATAACAGGACACTACTGAGGACAGAGGGAGTGGAGGGAGGGAGGGACAGTATAACAGGACACTACTGAGGGCAGAGGGAGTGGAGGGAGGGACAGTATAACAGGACACTACTGAGGGCAGAGGGAGTGGAGGGAGGGACAGTATAACAGGACACTACTGAGGGCAGAGGGAGTGGAGGGAGGGAGAGTATAACAGGACACATACTGAGGACAGAGGGAGTGGAGGGAGGGACAGTATAACAGGACCACTACTGAGGACAGAGGGAGTGGAGGGAGGGACAGTATAACAGGACACTACTGAGGGCCAGAGGGAGGGGGAGGGAGGGAGGGGACAGTATAACAGGACACTACTGAGGACAGAGGGATGTGGAGGGAGGGACAGTCTACAGGACACTATGATGGGCAGAGGGAGTGGAGGGAGGGACAGTATAACAGGACACTACTGAGGGCAGAGGGAGTGGAGGGAGGGACAGTATAACAGGACACTACTGAGGGCAGAGGGAGTGGAGGGAGGGACAGTATAACAGGACACTACTGAGGACAGAGGGAAGTGGAGGGAGGGACAGTATACAGGGACACTACTGAGGGCAGAGGGAGTGGAGGGGAGGGACAGTATAACAGGACACTACTGAGGGCAGAGGGGAGTGGAGGGGAGGGACAGTATAACAGGACACTACTGAGGGGCCAGAGGGAGGGAGGGAGAGACAGTATAACAGGACACTACTGAGGACAGAGGGAGTGGAGGGAGGGACAGTATAACAGACACTACTGAGGGCAGAGGGAAGTGGAGGGAGGGACAGTATAACAGGACCCACTACTGAGGGCCAGGAGGGGAGTGGAGGGAGAGACAGTATAACAGGACACTACTGAGGGCAGAGGGAGTGGAGGGAGGGACAGTATAACAGGACACTACTGAGGGCAGAGGGAGTGGAGGGAGGGACAGTATAACAGGACACTACTGAGGGCAGAGGGAGTGGAGGGAGGGACAGTATAACAGGACACTACTGAGGGCAGAGGAGGGAGTGGAGGGAGGGACAGTATAACAGGACACTACTGAGGGCAGAGGGAGTGGAGGGAGGGACAGTATAACAGGACACTACTGAGGGCAGAGAGAGTGGAGGGAGGGACAGTATAAGAGGACACTAAGGGCTGTGGAGGAAGTCTCTTAGAACGAGGCTAGCCATGGCTGATCTCACTGTGGAGGAAGTCTCTTAGATCGTGGCTAGCCATGGCTGATCTCACTGTGGAGGAAGTCTCTTAGATCGTGGCTAGCCATGGGAGTTCTCGTTGTGTATTCATGTGTGTGTACAGAACTGTGCATGCACGTATCTGTGTCTACACGCATATGTGTCTACGCTGTTCTGTGTGTGATTGGGTTATTATTCCAGATGGCGATGTCTGCCTGTCTGCCTGTCTGCCTGCCTGCCTGCCTGCCTGCCTGCCTGCCTGCCTGCCTGTGTCTGTATAGGGGGCACAGTGCTATGTTCCCAGGCTGACTGAGTTACAACAGGATTGATAACAACACTGCACGCTGCACTGCATCCATTCCGTATGTGTGTGTCGCCTTCCTCCCCAGGTGTCCCTGCACCCCTGGCTGCCCTCCTCGCCCTCTGTCACAGGAAGAGGGGAGAAAGAGAGAGGGGAGGAGAGAGAGGGGAGGAGAGAAGGGGGAGCAGAGAACATAGGCGGCTCTCTTTATCTGGCTCTAATCTCACTTTGATGCTGTCTAGGGATTTCAGCACAATTTAATGATGTTATGATTCAGGCAGGGGATTTCTCTGCCTCCAGCGTCGGCTGTTACCCTATAGAGTTTGGCCCTCTGTTAACGTCTAGGAAAAGGTCTAACTCTGCTAGCTAGTTTTACATTTCACACACCATTCATTCTCCTATTATTACCATGTTCAAAAATGTTGTCATTACCGTAGAGGGGTTTGGAGAGGCAGAGGGTGATGTCATTACCGTATAGGGTTTGGAGAGGCAGAGGGTGATGTCATTACCGTATAGGGTTTGGAGAGGCAGAGGGTGATGTCATTACCGTATAGGGTTTGGAGAGGCAGAGGGTGATGTCATTACCGTATAGGGTTTGGAGAGGCAGAGGGTGATGTCATTACCGTATAGGGTTTGGAGAGGCAGAGGGTGATGTCATTACCGTAGAGGGTTTGGAGAGGCAGAGGGTGATGTCATTACCGTATAGGGGTTTGGAGAGGCAGAGGGTGATGTCATTACCGTATAGGGTTTGGAGAGGCAGAGGGTGATGTCATTACCGTATAGGGGTTTGGAGAGGCAGAGGGTGATGTCATTACCGTATAGGGTTTGGAGAGGCAGAGGGTGATGTCATTACCGTATAGGGTTTGGAGAGGCAGAGGGTGATGTCATTACCGTATAGGGTTTGGACTCCACAAATGGTGGTCCTTTTTTTGACAGTGATTTGGTGGTCCCCAGAACGCACACCACAGACAGACACACACTTGTCTTTTTCTCAGCTATTCTCCCCAGATTGAGTGTTTACCATGTAGTCATGGATACAGAGGCCTGTAGAACGATGCCATTGTAGAGGCTGTCCGGAGGACTCCAACTCTCTCTCATTTTTTACATTTACATTTTAGTCATTTAGCAGACGCTCTTATCCAGAGCGACTTACAGTTAGTGAATACATATATATATATTTTTTATACTGGCCCCCGTGGGAATCGAACCCACAACCCTGGCGTTGCAAACGCTTCACAAAATAACACTGGCAAGCCCCGCTACTTCTCTACAGGATATTGAACAGTCTGCTGGAAAAACAGGCTACACCCCAAATGGCACCCTATTCTAAAACAGGCTACACCCCAAATGGCACCCTATTCTAAAACAGGCTACACCCCAAATGGCACCCTATTCTAAAACAGGCTACACCCCAAATGGCACCCTATTCTAAAACAGGCTACACCCCAAATGGCACCCTATCTAAAACAGGTACACCCCAAATGGCCACCCTATTCTAAAACAGGCTACACCCCAAATGGCACCCTATTCTAAAAACAGGCTACATCCCAAATGCGCACCCATATTTAAAACAGGCTACACCCCAAAGGGCACCCTATTTCGAAAACAGGTATCACCCCAACTGGCCACCCATATTCTAAAACAGGCTACACCCCAAAGGGCCAGTAGGGTTCTGGTGAAAAGTGGTGTACTATGTAGGGAATATGGTGCCATTTGGAATGCTGACTGCGCTTCACACTCTTTTTTCTTCCCCCTCTGTCTGATTTCTGTGGTTGGATTATATGAATGTCCCATAGTTCCTCTGTCCCATAGTACATTCTTTACTGTCATGTTATGTTGGAATAAACCTGTCATGTCACGTTGGAATAAAGCCTTACTGTTGGAATAAATTGTTCTGTCATGTTGGAATAAGCCTGTCATGTCACGTTGGAATAAGCCTGTCATGTTGGAATAAACCTGTCATGTCATGTTGGAATAAGCCTGTCATGTTGGAATAAACCTGTCATGTCATGTTGGAATAAGCCTGTCATGTTGGAATAAACCTGTCATGTCATGTTGGAAATAAACCTGTCATGTTGGAATAAAACCTGTCATGTCATGTTGGAATAAGCCTGTCATGTTGGAATAAACCTGTCATGTCATGTTGGAATAAGCCTGTCATGTTGGAATAAACCTGTCATGTCATGTTGGAATAAACCTGTCATGTTGGAATAAACCTGTCATGTCATGTTGGAATAAGCCTGTCATGTTGGAATAAGCCTGTCATGTTGGAATAAACCTGTCATGTCATGTTGGAATAAACCTGTCATGTCACGTTGGAATAAGCCTGTCATGTCATATTGGAATAAGCCTGTCATGTTGGAATAAACCTGTCATGTCATGTTGGAATAAACCTGTCATGTTGGAATAAACCTGTCATGTTGGAATAAACCTGTCATGTCATGTTGGAATAAGCCTGTCATGTTGGAATAAACCTGTCATGTCATGTTGGAATAAGCCTGTCATGTTGGAATAAACCTGTCATGTCATGTTGGAATAAACCTGTCATGTTGGAATAAACCTGTCATGTCATGTTGGAATAAGCCTGTCATGTTGGAATAAGCCTGTCATGTTGGAATAAACCTGTCATGTCATGTTGGAATAAACCTGTCATGTCACGTTGGAATAAGCCTGTCATGTCATATTGGAATAAGCCTGTCATATTGGAATAAGCCTGTCATATTGGAATAAGCCTGTCATGTTGGAATAAGCCTGTGATGTCATGTTGGAATAACCCTGTGATGATAATGATAATGGCGCCGGAGGGGATGGCTGCCGTTTTACCGGCTCCTAACCAACTGTGCTATTTTGTTAGTTTTTTCACATTGTTTGTAACTTATTCTGTACATAATGTTGCTGCTCCCGTCTCTTATGACCGAAACGAGCTTCTGGACATCAGAACAATTATTATAGTATATAAAACCTACAGGTCAGTAACAGTGTATTATTATAGTATATAATAACAGTGTATTATTATAGTATATAATATCAGTGTATTATTATAGTATATAAAACCTACAGGTCAGTAACAGTGTATTATTATAGTACATAAAACCTACAGGTCAGTAACAGTGTATTATTATAGTATATAAAACCTACAGGTCAGTAACAGTGTATTATTATAGTATATAAAACCTACAGGTCAGTAACAGTGTATTATTATAGTATATAAAACCTACAGGTCAGTAACAGTGTATTATTATAGTATATAAACCTACAGGTCAGTAACAGTGTATTATTATATAATATAGAACCTACAGGTCAGTAACAGTGTATTGTTATATTATACAACCGGTAAGCGCCTACTGCCTAAAACCATGTGTCCAACACCTCAGAAGTTAAGTACCAGTATCTGTCTGTCTTCCTTGGAGGGATGTGTAATTGGAGGGATGTGTAATTGGAGGGATGTCTAATTGGAGGGATGTCTAATTGGAGGGGTGTCTAATTGGAGGGATGTCTAATTGAAGGGATGTGTAATTGGAGGGATGTGTAATTGGAGGGATGTATAATTGGAGGGATGTGTAATTGGAGGGATGTGTAATTGGAGGGATGTGTAATTGGAGGGATGTCTAATTGGAGGGATGTGTAATTGGAGGGATGTGTAATTGGAGGGATGTCTAATTGGAGGATGTCTAATGGAGGATGTGTAATTGGAGGGATGTGTAATTGGAGGGAGGTGTAATTGGAGGGATGTGTAATTGGGAGGGATGTGTAATTGGAGGGATGTCTAATTGGAGGGGTGTCTAATTGGAGGGATGTCTAATGAAGGATGGTGTAATTGGAGGGTCTAATTGGAGGGATGTGTAATTGGAGGGATGTTGTAATTGGAGGGATGTCTAATTGGAGGGATGTTGTAATTGGAGGGATGTGTAATTGGAGGGTGTCTTAATTGGAGGGATGTCTAATTGGAGGGATGTGTAATTGGAGGGATGTGTAATTGGAGGGATGTCTAATTGGAGGGATGTCTAATTGGAGGGATGTGTAATTGGAGGGATGTCTAATTGGAGGGATGTCTAATTGGAGGGATGTGTAATTGGAGGGATGTGTAATTGGAGGGATGTCTAATTGGAGGGATGTGTAATTGGAGGGATGTGTAATTGGAGGGATGTCTAATTGGAGGGATGTGTAATTGGAGGGATGTGTAATTGGAGGGATGTGTAATTGGAGGGATGTCTAATTGGAGGGATGTGTAATTGGAGGGATGTCTAATTGGAGGGATGTGTAATTGGAGGGATGTCTAATTGGAGGGATGTGTAATTGGAGGGATGTCTAATTGGAGGGATGTGTAATTGGAGGGATGTCTTAATTGGAGGGATGTGAATTGGAGGGATGTCTAATTGGAGGGATGTGTAATTGGAGGGATGTTTAATTGGAGGGATGTGTTAATTGGAGGGATGTGAATTGGAGGGATGTCTAATTGGAGGGATGTGTAATTGGAGGGATGTGTAATTGGAGGGATGTGTAATTGGAGGGATGTCTAATTGGAGGGATGTCTAATTGGAGGGATGTCTAATTGGAGGGATGTCTAATTGGAGGGATGTCTAATTGGAGGGATGTCTAATTGGAGGGATGTCTAATTGGAGGGATGTGTAATTGGAGGGTGTGTAATTGAAGGGATGTGTAATTGAAGGGATGTTGGTTAATTGGAGGGATGTCTTAATTGGAGGGATGTGTAATTGGAGGGATGTGTAATTGGAGGGATGTGTAATTGGAGGGATGGTGTAATGGAGGGATGTGTAATTGAAGGGATGTGTAATTGAAGGGATGTGTAATTGGAGGGATGTCTTAATTGGAGGGATGTGTAATTGGAGGGATGTCTAATTGGAGGGATGGTCTAATTGGAGGATGTGTTAATTGAAGGGATGTCTAATTGGAGGGATGTGTAATTGGAGGGATGTGTAATTGGAGGGATGTGTAATTGGAGGGAGTGTCTAATGGAGGGGTGTCTAATTGGAGGGATGTCTAATTGAAGGGATGTGTAATTGGGAGGGGATGTGTAATTGGGAGGGATGTGTAATTGGAGGGATGTGTAATTGGAGGGATGTTAATTGGAGGGGAGTGTAATTGGAGGGATGTCTAATTGGAGGGATGTGTAATTGGAGGGAGGTGTAATTGGAGGGATGTGTAATTGGAGGGTTGTCTAATTGGAGGGATGTCTAATTGGAGGGATGGTGTAATTGGAGGGATGTCTAATTGGAGGATGTCTAATTGGAGGGGGATGTGGAATTGGAGGGATGTGTAATTGGAGGGATGTGTAATTGGAGGATGTTCTAATTGGAGGGATGTGTAATTGGAGGGATGTTGTAATTGGGAGGGATGTGTAATTGGAGGGATGTGTAATTGGGAGGGATGTCTAATTGGAGGGATGTTGTAATTGGAGGGATGTCTAATTGGAGGGATGTGTAATTGGAGGGATGTGTAATTAGAGGATGTCTAATTGGAGGGTTGGTCTAATTGGAGGGATGTCTAATTGGAGGGTTGTCTAATTGGAGGGATGTCTAATTGGAGGGATGTCTAATTGGAGGGATGTTTGTAATGGAGGGATGTCTAATTGGAGGGATGTGTAATTGGAGGGATGTGTAATTGGAGGGTTGTCTAATTGGAGGGATGTGTAATTGGAGGGATGTCTAATTGGAGGGATGTGTTAATTGGAGGGATGTCTAATTGGAGGGATGTGTTAATTGGAGGGATGTCTAATTGGAGGGATGTTGTAATTGGAGGGATGTCTAATTGGAGGGATGTGTAATTGGAGGGATGTCTAATTGGAGGGATGTGTAATTGGAGGGATGTGTAATTGGAGGGATGTGTAATTGGAGGGATGTGTAATTGGAGGGATTGTCTAATTGGAGGGATGTGTAATTGGAGGGATGTGTAATTGGAGGGATGTGTAATTGGAGGGATGTCTAATTGGAGGGATGTCTAATTGGAGGGATGTCTAATTGGAGGGATGTCTAATTGGAGGGATGTGTAATTGAAGGGATGTGTAATTGGAGGGATGTGTAATTGGAGGGATGTCTAATTGGAGGGATGTGTAATTGGAGGGATGTGTAATTGGAGGGATGTGTAATTGAAGGGATGTGTAATTGAAGGGATGTGTAATTGGAGGGATGTCTAATTGGAGGGATGTGTAATTGGAGGGATGTCTAATTGGAGGGATGTCTAATTGGAGGGATGTCTAATTGGAGGGATGTGTAATTGAAGGGATGTCTAATTGGAGGGATGTGTAATTGGAGGGATGTGTAATTGGAGGGTTGTCTAATTGGAGGGTTGTCTAATTGGAGGGATGTCTAATTGGAGGGTTGTCTAATTGGAGGGATGTGTAATTGGAGGGATGTGTAATTGGAGGGATGTGTAATTAGAGGGATGTCTAATTGGAGGGTTGTCTAATTGGAGGGATGTCTAATTGGAGGGTTGTCTAATTGGAGGGATGTCTAATTGGAGGGATGTCTAATTGGAGGGATGTGTAATTGGAGGGATGTCTAATTGGAGGGATGTGTAATTGGAGGGATGTGTAATTGGAGGGATGTCTAATTGGAGGGATGTGTAATTGGAGGGATGTGTAATTGGAGGGATGTGTAATTGGAGGGATGTGTAATTGGAGGGTTGTCTAATTGGAGGGATGTGTAATTGGAGGGATGTCTAATTGGAGGGATGTCTAATTGGAGGGATGTCTAATTGGAGGGATGTCTAATTGGAGGGATGTCTAATTGGAGGGATGTGTAATTGGAGGGATGTCTAATTGGAGGGATGTCTAATTGGAGGGTTGTCAATTGGAGGAGGTGTAATGGAGGGATGTCTAATTGGAGGGATGTCTAATTGGAGGGGGATGTGTAAATGGAGGGATGTGTAATTGGAAGGGATGTCTAATTGGAGGGATGTGTAATTGGAGGAATGTCTAATTGGAGGGATGTGTAATTGGAGGGATGTCTAATTGGAGGGATGTCTAATTGGAGGGATGTGTAATTGGAGGGATGTGTAATTGGAGGGATGTGTAATTGGAGGGTTGTCTAATTGGAGGGATGTCTAATTGGAGGGATGTGTAATTGGAGGGATGTGTAATTGGAGGGTTGTCTAATTGGAGGGATGTCTAATTGGAGGGATGTCTAATTGGAGGGATGTGTAATTGGAGGGTTGTCTAATTGGAGGGATGTGTAATTGAAGGGATGTCTAATTGGAGGGATGTGTAATTGGAGGGATGTGTAATTGGAGGGATGTGTAATTGGATGGATGTGTAATTGGAGGGATGTCTAATTGGAGGGATGTGTAATTGGAGGGATGTGTAATTGGAGGGATGTGTTAATTGGGAGGGATGTGTAATTGGAGGGATGTCTAATTGGAGGATGTGTAATTGGAGGGATGTCTAATTGGAGGGATGTGTAATTGGAGGGATGTGTAATTGGAGGGATGTCTAATTGGAGGGATGTGTAATTGGAGGGTTGTCTAATTGGAGGGATGTGTAATTGGAGGGGTGTGTAATTGGAGGGATGTGTAATTGGAGGGATGTGTAATTGGAGCCACCTACCTGGGTTATTTAAATAGTTGTGTTTGTATTTATATTTGTATTTATTATGGATCCCCATTAGTTCCTGCCAAGGAAGCAGCTACTCTTCCTGGGGTTTATTATGGATCCCCATTAGTTCCTGCCAAGGAAGCAGCTACTCTTCCTGGGGTTTATTATGGATCCCCATTAGTTCCTGCCAAGGAAGCAGCTACTCTTCCTGGGGTTTATTATGGATCCCCATTAGTTCCTGCCAAGGAAGCAGCTACTCTTCCTGGGGTTTATTATGGATCCCCATTAGTTCCTGCCAAGGAAGCAGCTACTCTTCCTGGGGTTTATTATGGATCCCCATTAGTTCCTGCCAAGGAAGCAGCTACTCTTCCTGGGGTTTATTATGGATCCCCATTAGTTCCTGCCAAGGAAGCAGCTACTCTTCCTGGGGTCCGGCAAAATTAAGGCAGTTATACAAAGCATTTCACGTTTGTATTCAACGCATGTGACAAATAAAATATGATGTGTTAAGTGTTATAGTCATTTCAGTTGCTGTAGTAGCTGACGTCTATAGTGTTGAGTCATCCGCATACATAGACACACTGGCTTTACTCAAAGTCAGTGCCATGACGTTAGTAAATATTGAAAAAATTAAGGGGCCTAGACAGCTGCCCTGGGGATTTCCTGATTCTACCTGGATTATGTTGGAGAGGCTTCCATTAAAGAACACCCTCTGTGTTCTGTTAGACAGGAAACTCTTTATCCACAATATAGCAGGGGGTGTAAAGCAATAACACATACAATACCAGTCAAAAGTTTGGACACACCTACACATTCAAGGGTTTTTCTTAATTTTTACTATTTTCTACATTGTAGAATAATATTGAAGACATCAAAACTATGAAATAACACATATGGAATCATGGAGTAACCAAAAAAGTGTTAAACAAATCAAAATATATTTCAAATTTGAGATTCTTCAAATAGCCACCCTTTGACTTGATGACAGCTTTGCACACTCTTGGCATTCTCTCACAAGTTTCATGAGGTAGTCACCTGGAATGCATTTCAAACAACAGGTGTGCCTTGTTAAAAGTTAATTTGTGGAATTTCTTTCCTTCTTAATGCGTTTGAGCCAATCAGTTGTGTTGTGACAAGGTAGGGGTGGTATACAGAAGATAACCCTGTTTGATAAAAGACCAAGTCCATATTATGGCAAGAACAGCTCAAATAAGCAATGAGAAATGACAGTCCATCATCAATTTAAGACATGAAGGTCAGTCAATACGGAACATTTCAAGAACTTTGAAAGTTTCTTCAAGTGCAGTCGCAAAAACCATCAAGGGCTATGATGAAACTGGCTCTCATGAGGACCGCCACAGGAAAGGAAGACCCAGAGTTACCTCTGCTGCAGAGGATAAGTTCATTACAGTTAACTGTACCTCAGATTGCAGCCCAAATAAATGTTTCACAGAGTTCAAGTAACAGACACATCTCAACATCAAATGTTCAGAGGAGACTGCGTGAATCAGGCCTTCATGGTCGAATTGCTGCAAAGAAACCACTACTAAAGGACACTAATAAGAAGAAGAGAATTGCTTTGGGCCAAGAAACACGAGAAATTGACAATAGATTTTTGCTTCCAACCGCTGTGTCTTTGTGAGACGCAGAGTACGTGAACGGATGATCTCCACATGTGTGGTTCCCATGGAGGAGGAGATGTGATGGTGTGCTTTGCTGGTGACACTGTCTGTGATTTATTTAGAATTCAAGGCACACTTAACCAGCATGGCTACCACAGCATTCTGCAGCGATACGCCATGCCATCTGGTTTGGGCTTAGTGGGACTATCATTTGTTTTTCAACAGGACAATGAACCAATACACCTCCAGGCTGTGTAAGGGCTATTTGACCAAGAAGGAGAGTGATGGAGTGCTGCATCAGATGACCTGGCCTCCACAATCACCCAACCTCAACCAAATTGAGATGGTTTGGAATGAGTTGGACTGCAAAGTGAAGGAAAAGCAGCCAACAAGTGCTCAGCATATGTGGGAACTCCTTCAAGACAGTTGGAAAACCATTCCTCATGAAGCTGGTTGAGAGAATGCCAAGAGTGTGCAAAGCTGTCATCAAGGCAAAGGGTGTCTACTTTCAAGAATCTAAAATCTAAAATATATTTTGATTTGTTTAACACTTTTTTGGTTACTACATGATTCCATATGTGTTATTTCATAGTTTCGATGTCTTCACTATTATTCTACAATGTAGAAAATAGTAAAAATAAAGAAAAACCCTTGAATGAGTAGGTGTGTCCAAACTTTTCACTGGTATTGTACGTTTTTTCAGCAGCAGACTGATCGATAATGTCAAAAGCCGCACTGAAGTCTAACAAAACAGCTCCCACAATCATTAATCATCAATTTATCTCAGCCAATCATTATGTAGCCTTAAGGTAAAGCCATCACATTTTCCCACAACTCACACCACCCCCCCAAATAAGGAGATCACACCCCATGAGGGGGTTTCCAAATGGGGGGAGTCATACTCCCCAGTGAGGGGTTTAAATGGGGGAGAGATCACACTCTTCATGGGGTCAATGGAGGGGAATAAACTCTCTCAGTGATGGGCCCAAAATGGAGAGGAATCACCTCTCTCAGTGAGGTCTAATGGGGGGGGGGAAATCACACCTAGGAGGGCTAGGGAGATAAACACATACAAACCTCGGGGCCGGGGTCCATGGATGGCCCCCAAAATGGCACCCTTTCCCGAAAAATCACTTTTTGCCGTTGGTTAAAATTATAACTAATGGGAAATGGGGTTTCCCATTTTTACGCACCTTCCCACGCCTCCGCTCCTTTCTTTGTGGCCCTTTCGTTTTCCCTCCCTTTTTTTCCCTTCTCCGTCTCCCGTTAAACCCGGTTCAATGAATAATCAAATCAGATCCTTCTCCCTGAGGGGCTGTGTTTCACAACAGGTTTACTGCCTAAACGGACCCTGTTTTAAACCTGCCAAGGGTTTGTGTGTGTGCGTGTGTGGTGTGTGTGTGTGTGTGTGTGTGTGTGTGTGTACATATTTTACTACATTATCAGGACCAGAATGTCCTGACAAGTCACCAGAATTACCTGAATTTGTTACAATGCTATTTTAGGTTTAGGGTTTGGGGTTAAGGTTAGGGTAAAGGTTAGGTTTCGGGTTAGGAGTTAGGGTTAGGTTTAGGGGTTAAGGTTAGGGTTAAGGGTTAGGGAGAACAGTATTTTGAATGGGAAGACATTTTTACTCCCCAAAAAGTCTTGAAAATTCACGTTAAATTCACACTGTGTGTGTGTGAGACCGTTTCAGTCCTGAGACGGGGAGGGAACCGGGGGGATGCTAAAACATTTATCCTCAACCAATCCACGTGCCTGATAGCGAATGAAACAATAATATTTTCTGGAGGTCACAACTCTTTGGTATTTGAATGGTGTTGACATGGTGCTATATCAGAAGGCCTGTGCAGTGTAGAGAGAGAGACTGCAGCACCCGGCCTCACCCTACTAGAATCTGAAGTCAAATGTCTACTGTTTGCTGACGATCTGGTGCTTCTGTCACCAACCAAGGAGGGCCTACAGCAGCACCTAGATCTTCTGCACAGATTCTGTCAGACCTGGGCCCTGACAGTAAATCTAATTAAGACAAAAATAATGGTGTTCCAAAAAAGGTCCAGTTGCCAGGACCACAAATACAAAATTCCATCTAGACACCGTTGCCATTGAGCACACAAATAATATACATACCTAGGCCTAAACATCAGCGCCACAGGTAACTTCCACAAAGCTGTGAACGTTCTGAGAGACGAGGCAAGAAGGGCCTTCTACGCCATCAAAAGGAACATCACATTCGACATACCAATTAGGATCTGGCTAAAAATACTTGAATCAGTTATAGAACCCATTGCCCTTTATGGTTGTGAGGTCTGGGGTCCGCTCACCAACCAAGAATTCACAAAACGGGACAAACACCAAATTGAGACTCTGCATGCAGAATTCTGCAAAAATATCCTCTGTGTACAACGTAAAACACCAAATAATACATACAGAGCAGAATTAGGCCGATATCCGCTAATGATCAAAATCCAGAAAAGAGACGTTAAATTCTACAACCACCTAAAAGGAAGCGATTCCCAAACCTTCCATAACAAAGCCATCACCTACAGAGAGATGAACTTGGAGAAGAGTCCCCTAAGTAAGCTGGTCCTGGGGCTCTGTTCACAAACACAAACAGACCCAACAGAGCCCCAGGACAACAACATAATTAGACCCAACCAAATCATGAGAAAACAAAAAGAGAATTACTTGACACATTGGAAAGAATTAACAAAAAAACAGAGCAAACTAGAATGCTATTTGGCCCTAAACAGAGAGTACACAGTGGCAGAATACCTGACCACTGTGACTGACCCAAACTTAAGGAAAGCTTTGACTATGTACAGACTCAGTGAGCATAGCCTTGCTATTGAGAAAGGCCACCGTAGGCAGACCTGGCTCTCAAGAGAAGACAGGCTATGTGCACACTGCCCACAAAATGAGGTGGAAACTGAGCTGCACTTCCTAACCTCCTGCCAAATGTATGATCATATTAGAGACACATATTTCCCTCAGATTACACAGACCCACAAAGAATTCGAAAACAAATCAAATTTTGATAAACTCCCTTATCTACTGGGTGAAAAACCACAGTGTGCCATCACAGCTGCAAGATTTGTGACCTGTTGCCACAAGAAAAGGGCAACCAGTGAAGAACAAACACCATTGTAAATACAACCCATATTTATGTTTATTTATTTTCCCTTTTGTATTTTACTATTTGCACATTGTTACAACACTGTATATATACATAATATGACATTTGAAATGTCTTTATTCTTTGAAACTTCTGAGTGTAATGTTTACTGTTCATATTTATTGTTTATTTCACTTTTTTTTACTAATCTACTTCACTTGCTTTGGCAATGTTAACACACGTTTCCCATGCCAATAAAGCCCTTAAATTGAAAATGGAATTGAATTGAAAGAGAAACTGAAAGAGAGGGAGCGTCTGTCCCAACAATGACAGCTGCCCATTGTGTCAAAGGGTGGCAGAGCAGACCTGGTTCTGCCCACGTTTAGCTGCAGAGGCAGTTTCAATAACCCTGGTCGCTGGCCATAGGGCTCTGGTCCAATAACCCTGGTCGCTGGCCACAGGGCTCTGGTCCAATAACCCTGGTCGCTGGCCATAGGGCTCTGGTCCAATAACCCTGGTCGCTGGCCATAGGGCTCTGGTCAATAACCCTGGTCGCTGGCCATAGGGCTCTGGTCAAAAGCAGTGAATATGGTGCCATTTGGGGGCAGAGCCTAGCAAACAGCCCGACCGACAACAACCAACCAGTCAACAACCAACAGACCATCAAAACCGACCGACCAGTCAACAACAACCAAAAAAAACCCGACCAACCAAAACCAACCCCAAACCCAAAAACAACCAACCCGACCAACAACCGACCGACCAACAACCAAACCCTACCAACCAAACCCCCCCCCCGCCCCAAACCAACAACAACAACCAACCAACCAACAAACCAAAAAACCATAACAACCAAACCCAAAAACAACCAACCCAACCTCAACAACCAACATCAAAAAGACCAACCAGCAACAACCAACCAACCATCAACAAAAAACCATTTCCCCCGCCCAAAAAACCCATCAACCCCCCCAACAAAAACCAAACCCAACCCATCCAAACCAAACCATCAAAAACCAACCATCCCCCCAAACCCCTTTCCCCCCCTAACCATCCAGACCCCCCTCCCTCCCCGGGCCCCCCTTCCCTCCGACCTCCCCCCCCCTTCCGCCTCCCCCCCCCCGCTCCCCCCCCTCCCCCTCCCCGCTCCCCGCCCCTCCCCCCGCCGCCCCTTCCCCCCCAAAATCCGCCAAAAAATTCCCCCCCTCCCCTCAAAAAATAACAGAAACCCCAACAGTCAACAGAAAACAAACAAAAAGCAAAACCCACTTTAAAAGACCCAACCATCAATAAACCCAAACAGACCAGTCAACAACCAGCCATCAAAAAGACCAGACCAGTCAACAGACCAGACCCTCAACAGACCCGCCCTCAACAGACCAACCAGACAACAGACCAAACCGTCAACAACCAGACCAGTCAAAACAACCCATTTCCCAAACCAACCATCAACAACCCCAACCAAAACCATCAACAACCGACCAAACCCGTCAAAAAGGCCCAACCCAACCCGTAACCGACCAACCAGTCAACGGCCAGCAGGACCCGGGCTAACAAACACGTGTTCATTTAAGAGGTTTAAAAAACCGGCTCTGGCTAGAACAGAGCAGAAAATATCCGATGCCTACCTTTCACCCTCCCGGGGGGCCCAAACCTTAAAATCAAAACAAAAAACCTTCTTTCCACTCTCTCACCACCCCCACCGCTCCTCTTCCTGACTGTTCCCCAATGGAAACCCCATTCCCCTACATAGCCTATGGGCCCTGGTCAAAAGCTGTACTTTAAAGGGACTAGGGTGCCGTTTGGGAGGCAGATCCTGACTCTGGGATCTCTCCGCACCTGGAGAATCAACTCAACTCCTTTTATTGAGCTGGAAAGAGTGACCTTGGCTGAAGCTGCTGTATTTAGCCATTTTTCCTAGATATTGTTTCCCCCCCCAAAAAAAAGGGGTGTTGATTTTTCATTTTCCCCCATTTTTGGACAAAGGTTCAAAAACAAAATTGGGGTACGAAATGGTTTTTAAAAAGATGGAATGTCCATGATTCCAGAGAGGTCAATTCCCCCGTAAAGCTTAAAACGGACTAACATGCTAGCTAAAATAGGCATGTTTTTTTTTCACCAAACAAAAACCCATACCTTTTTAAATAACCAGATATCACAACTACACTCCCTCTGGCAAAGAATTTACCCCAACAGCATGAATACTCCCTAATCTATTAATTCCACTCAAAAAGCATCTCTAAGAGATTATTTTCAGAGACTTTAAGAAGGCTCTTCTGAAGAACTCTACTGTAGTCATCATAAAAGTCAGAAACTCAGGAAGGGGGTCATCACTTCCCTTTTTTACCGATTGGAAGATGACCCGGTAGGAAGGAACACTGAACCCAAATTGATCTGAAAACCAACCATGGAGAAAATGGTCAAACAATCCAAAAGGAAAACTAAAGAATCTCGGAAAACACGACATCTTAGAAAAAGCACTGGGTTGGCCCAAGTCGAGGAAAGCTTTTGACAGAGAGAAAGAGAGAGAGAAAAAAGGGGGGGGGAGAGAAGGGGAAAGGGGGAAAAGACCCCCCCCCCCGGGGGGGGGGGGGGGCCCCCCCTTTTTTTAAAAACCCTTTCTCTTTTTTTTTTTTTTTTCCCCCCCCCCCCCCCCCCCCCCCCCCCCTTTTTTTTTTTTTTTTTCCCGGGGGGGAAAAATAAAAAGAGAGGAAGAGTTTCAAATAAAAAAGGGGGGGAAAAAAAAAAGGGGGGGCGGGGGAGAGAGAGAGAAAAAAGGGGGGGGGGGGGGGGGGGGGGGAGGGAAAGGGGGCAAAGGAAGGGGAAGGGGAAAAAGAAAAAACAAAACAAAAACAAAGGGGGCCCCCCAAGACCCCAAACCCCCCCTCCCCGGGGTCCCCCGAAGCACAAATTTGCCAATTAAAAACAAACCCTGTTTTAAAAAGGGGGGTTTTTTGGGGGGGTGGGTTGTTTTTGGGGGTTTTGGGGGGGTTTGGGCTCTAAAAACCTTTTCTTGTCCCCTTTTTTCCCATGGCTATAGACACAAAAACCCCCCAACCCCAAACCCCAAAATCCCAAAATAAAATAAGAAGAACGCTTTTTCATTAAATCACCCTTTGGTGTTGTGTGTTTGGGGGTTTTTTGGGTTGTTTTTTGGTTGGGTTGTGGTTGTTTGTTTGTGGTTGTTCTCTAAAAAACTATTTTTGGTACAACCCCCTTTTAAAAAAACCCAAAATTTGGGGAAGACAAACCGTTTTTGAAAAAGCAGCCTCATTCCCCTTCTGTTTTGGTCCCCCTTTTAAGAAAGTTTTGGGCCCCTTTCCCCTTTTTTTTTTTCTGGTTTTCCAAAGGGGGGAAGGGGAAAGGGGGGGAAATAAAAGAGAGAAGAGGGGAGGAGTTGACAGAGACATGAAGAGAGAGATAGATAACAGAAAAAGACATAGACTCAATAGATATTAGGGGCCTACATAGACTAGGTGATATGCTATATCTATAGCATGGTTCTCCGCTCTCTCGTCTGCGTCTCTCTCTCGTCTTTCTCTCTTCCTCTCTCTCGCTCCTCTCCTCTCTCTCTCTCCCCTCTCTCCCCCTCTCTCTCTCCCTCTCTCCCTCTCCCCCTCCACCACCCTTTCCCCTCTCTCCCCCTAGGTAAACACACGCACCTCGCACAGCTGGAGTTGATATGATAAACCTAATCTACAAACAACCTGTTTCTCCCCAACACGTCTTTCCCTCGAGACGGCGGAAGGATATGAGAGTCAATGCACTATATAGGGAATAGGGTGCCAGTTTGGGACGTACATAAAGGCCTCGATTTACAGTTGTCCCTTTTGTTCCCATGGTCTCAAGTATTCATTTACAACAGAAATGTTCACACCTCCACAGACCTCCACAGACCTCCACAGACCTCCACAGACCTCCACAGACTCCACAGACCTCCACAGACCCACCAGACCTAAGATTCTTTAAAGAATACAGAAGGCAACCCTGATGTGTCATGTAAGATGGCCCTGTGTGTGGTGTGTGTGTGTTTGTGTGTGTGTGTTGTGTGTGTGTGTTTGTGGTGTGATGTGTGTGTGTGGTGTTGTAGTGTCCGCTAAATTAACATATTTCATTGGTAGGCACTGATGCTTCCCCAACCTGGAACATAATTAGGGGAGCAACAACACACATTTAGGAGCACAGAAAATCAGAATGTGTAAATAGAAAGAGATAAGCCTCTATTGGGCCCATCTGAATTCTAGCGAACTCTGAAGAACATGTTGTGTGCCCTAGGAAAACTAATACGTAACCCTGTAAAGACGTTTAGTTTATTATAAAAGCTAAGACGTTGATATGAAAACCTGTCGTTGAAATTACAAAGTCACTTGTGGAATATTACGTTTCTACATTTATGGAAAAGCACTATTTTTGTACACCGTCTCTTTAAAAAAACGTCAGGTTTGTGATGACAACGTGCATCAGTCATTCATTCATTCTGTGATCATTGATCTCCTGAAGAAGCTGCCCTTTTCCTTTCTATCTGTGTCCCTGAATGTTTGGATACACTGGTAAAGGTTACCAGGTTGGTAGTTAGCTAGGTAATAAAGGAAACCATCCTCCTGATTCCTGCTTACTTCTGTTGAAATGCTACTGAGACCATGGAAACAAAGAGGCTGGGCAGCATGACGGACAACTGTAAAGAAGTCTCTCTCCTCTCTCTCCTCTCTCTCTCTCTCTCTCTTCTCTCTCTCTGCTCTCCCTTTCTCTACGTCTCTACCTCTCTCGTCTCTCTCTCTCTGTTCTCCTCTTCTTCGTCCGCCTGCTCTTCTCCTCCTACCATCTCTTCATTTCCTCCCACTACATATTCCCTGCATCGACGCATCGTCCAATAACTACTTGTAATGCGACCCGGTAGGTTGAACCCAGCTGTACTACACACCAAGCAGACCCAAATACCCTTCAAGGCTTCAAGGCCGAGCTCTACTCCCTCACAACGCTCAAGTCCAATGGGATATTGGAGGAAAGAAAAGGGATAATACTTTGATACCCCTGTGGCACCTGGTGTATTTCTCTTGGTTTGGATTGAATGGTTCATGCTAATCTCTCTCACACTGACAACAGGGTTGAAACAAAAGACTGAAATCATCAAGTGTGGAATTCAAGTTTCCCTATAAAATCCAGTCCATTAATCAAAATCAAAATCAAACCGGTAAACACCTTCTCCTTGCTATTGTCCCAAGTATGGAAAAGCCAAGGCTGGTTTCACTGAAGGGAATCAGGACCCCCTTTAGAAACTCAACAGAAAAGATTACAGAAACAGGTCTGAGGTGAACTGATGTCTCAGAAGTAGCTCGCTACGCTACTTTAAAACCAACACAAACTTCAAACTAATCTCAACTGCTCTTCAGAAACGCCGTCCCAAATGGCACCCTATTCTCTACATAGTGCCCTGGGCTCTGTCAAAAGTAGTGCACTATATAGGGAATAGGGTGGCATTTGGGAGGTAGCCTTCCTCTCCAGTGGCTGAATGTATCATGAGGCAGTTAGAGAATGGCTCTGCCAGCTGTCTCCGGACTCTCCAACACAGCTCTGTGTACTAAGCAGAGCAGTGTATAAAGTAATCGCCTTCCCTCATCAACATCAAAGGCTCCCTCCCTCCTTCCAGTAAGCTGCCAGGCTCCGCTCGCTGTATCCCCCTTACAATACCTAGTGGGCTCCTGGCGTCCGGTCAGTGATGGATTGGGGCTGAAGTCTGGGCTGTTGAAAGGAAGGTGTGTCTCCGGACGTCTCCACTGTGTGAAAGCTCTGCTGTGTCTGGGAAGTTGTTGGGGTCAAACCCAGCAGGATGTGACAACATGAGGTTCACGTGGGAGGAGCTGACTGATATCTGGGGGGTCCAGAGCCAGAGAAGGCTAGCGGAGGATGCCTGATGGCTGTAAACAAACAGGCAGACCGACCGACTGGCTAACTTTAATGAGCTTCATGGGGGGAAGAGATTCATGAGGGGAAGAGCTTCATGAGGGGAAGAGCTTCATGAGGGGAAGATCTTCATGAAGGGAAGAGCTTCATGGGGGGAAGAGCTTCATGGGGGGAAGAGCTTCATGAGGGGAAGAGCTTCATGGGGGAGGTAGCTTAATGAGGGGAAGCTTCATGAGGGGAAGAGCTTCATGGGGGAAGAGCTTCATGGGGGAAGAGCTTCATGGGGGAAGAGCTTCATGGGGGGAAGAGCTTCATGAGGGGAAGAGCTTCATGGGGGGGAAGAGCTTCATGGGGGGAAGAGCTTCATGGGGGGAAGAGCTTCATGGGGGGAAGAGCTTCATGGGGGGAAGAGCTTCATGAGGGGAGAGCTTCATGAGGGGAAGAGCTTCATGGGGGGAAGAGCTTCATGGGGGGAAGAGCTTCATGGGGGAAGAGCTTCATGAGGGGAAGAGCTTCATGAAGGGAAGAGCTTCATGGGGGGAAGAGCTTCATGGGGGAAGAGCTTCATGAGGGGAAGAGCTTCATGGGGGAAGAGCTTCATGGGGAAGAGCTTCATGAGGGGAAGAGCTTCATGGGGGGAAGAGCTTCATGGGGGAAGAGCTTCATGGGGGAAGAGCTTCATGGGGGGAAGAGCTTCATGGGGGAAGAGCTTCATGGGGGGAAGAGCTCATGGGGGGAAGAGCTTCATGGGGGAAGAGCTTCATGGGGGAAGCTTCATGGGGGAAGAGCTTCATGAGGGGAAGAGCTTCATGGGGGGAAGAGCTTCATGAGGGGAAGAGCTTCATGGGGGAAGAGCTTCATGAGGGGAAGAGCTTCATGGGGGGAAGAGCTTCATGGGGGGAAGAGCTTCATGAGGGGAAGAGCTTCATGGGGGAAGGCGATACTTGCATAAGCTAAAACCACACTTCTTTTGAAGGAATTAGCCAAAAGGAAGGATGAATTTCATGGGGGGAACCGACACCCCATACATGGTGAGAAAGAGCTCATGTGTAGAGTTCATTAGTGAAGAGCTTCATAAATGGAAGAGCTTCATCTGACAAGACCATCATGTGGGAGTGTTCATGAAGTGAAGACCATTCACGGTGGAAAGAGCTTCATTCCTGAAAGCCCAGAGAAGGAGTTTCATCGGGAAGAACTCATGAGGGAAGAACCCTAAATGGTAGAGGTTCTTATGAGGAAGCACGAACATGGGGGGAAGAGCTTCATACCTGGGGACAAGCCCTACATGTGTGGGAAGACAGACATACATGTGAGGGTTCATGACTGGACAAGCTCATGTGAGGGAAGAGCTCATGACACTGGTAGGCTTCCTTGACAAGGGCAAGACACTGGGTAAGAGCTTCATGAGACGCACCTCAACTGGAAGAGCTTCCTGGGGGAAGACTACAGGGTGGAAAGTGCTTCATTCCTGGAAGACCTACATGTGTGGAAGACAAGCACCATCATGTGGGTGTAAACTTGAAAGCTTCATAAGGGAAGAGTTCATTAGGGAAAGGCAAGAGCCATGGGGAAGTGCTTCATTACCTTGAAGCACTTACATGGGTAAGAGCTTCATTACGGGAAGGGCCATAAAGGAGTGTTCATTGAGGAAGAGCTACATGGTGTAGATTGAGCCCATAGGGAAGAGTTCATTACCGGAAAGCCTCATGTGGGGTCAATGACAAGACTACATGTGTGGAAGAGCACTCATGTGTAAGTGTTCATTGGACAAGAGCCTTCCCTGTGTGGCAAGAGCACTCATGTGTAAGTGCTTCATTACGTGAAAGGCCTATACATGGGTAAGAGTTCATTACGAAAGAGCATAACATGAGGGAGGGCTTCATGGGAAGAGCATAATGGGGGAGGATTAAAGTAGACAAGCAATAAAACAGGCTACCACAACCCACACTGTGTTTTGAATTGAAGCAGCCAAAATGTGAGGCTTGAATTCATTGACAGCCCCATGACACTGGTGTAGTGTTCATGTACCTTGAACAAGCACCATAAACACTGTGTAGTGTTCATTACCTGACACCCCTACCTGTGTAGTGTTTCATTTACCTTGACAATCACCCAGAACACTGTGTTGGGTTTCATTACCGTTGACAAGCACCATAACACTGTGATGGTGTTCAATTACCTTGACAAGCACCAGTACACTGTGTAGTGTTTCATTACCTTGACAAGCACCATAACACTGTGTAAGTGTTCCTTACCTTGTGACAAAGCACCATAACACTGTGTAGTGTTCCATTACCTTGGGACAAGCCACCAATAAACTGTGGTTAGTGTTCAGTTACCTTGACAAAGCACCAGAAACCTGGTGTAGTGTTCAGTTATACCTTGACAAGCAACCATAACACTGGTGTAGTGTTCAGCTATACCTTGACAAGCACCCATAACCACTGTGTAGTGTTCATTACCTTGACAAGCACCATAACACTGTGTAGTGTTCATTACCTTGACAAGCACCATAACACTGTGTAGTGTTCATTACCTTGACAAGCACCATAACACTGTGTAGTGTTCATTACCTTGACAAGCACCATAACACTGTGTAGTGTTCATTACCTTGACAAGCACCAAACACTGGGGTAGTGTTCATTCCCTTTGACAAGCACCATAAACTGTGTAGTGTTCATTCCCTTGACAAGCACCATAACACTGTGTAGTGTTCATTACCTTGACAAGCACCATAACACTGTGTAGTGTTCATTACCTTGACAAGCACCAGAACACTGTGTAGTGTTCATTACCTTGACAAGCACCATAACACTGTGTAGTGTTCATTACCTTGACAAGCACCATAACACTGTGTAGTAAAGTCCGAATGGAGAAGCTAGCTGTGCATTATCACTATCAACGACAATGTTGCACAAATCATGACACACAACCAATGAAGGTGATCTGTGCATTAGAGTGGGCGTGTGTTTGAGTGTTTCAACCAGCGTGACGAGGTCATTAGGCCAGGTCACAAGGTTCTAACCCAGTCTATCCATCAGTATGGTCTCTCTCGCTCTGAGTGCTCTGTGCATTCCTCTGTCCCAGTGGAGACATTCTGGAAGCACCCTGTCCACCCCAACCTCCTCATACCAGAGACAGCGGTGATGTATCTGCACTTCTAAAAGTCACTAGGGATTTCACGGCCCTAACCCTAACCCCCTCAGCCCTCTCCACCTCAGCCCTAACCCTAACCCCCTCAGCCCACTCCACCTCAGCCCTAACCCTAACCCCCTCAGCCCTCTCCACCTCAGCCCTAACCCTAACCCCCTCAGCCCACTCCACCTCAGCCCTAACCCTAACCCCCTCAGCCCACTCCACCTCAGCCCTAACCCTGACCCCTTCAGCCCTCTCCACCTCAGCCCCTAACCCTGACCCCCTCAGCCCTCTCCACCTCAGCCCTAACCCTGACCCCCTCAGCCCTCTCCACCTCAGCCCTAACCCTGACCCCCTCAGCCCTCTCCACCTCAGCCCTAACCCTAACCCCCTCAGCCCTCTCCACCTCAGCCCTAACCCTAACCCCCTCAGCCCACTCCACCTCAGCCCTAACCCTAACCCCCTCAGCCCTCTCCACCTCAGCCCTAACCCTGACCCCCTCAGCCCTCTCCACCTCAGCCCTAACCCTGACCCCCTCAGCCCTCTCCACCTCAGCCCTAACCCTAACCCCCTCAGCCCTCTCCACCTCAGCCCTAACCCTAACCCCCTCAGCCCTCTCCACCTCAGCCCTAACCCTAACCCCCTCAGCCCTCTCCACCTCAGCCCTAACCCTAACCCCCTCAGCCCTCTCCACCTCAGCCCTAACCCTAACCCCCTCAGCCCTCTCCACCTCAGCCCTAACCCTAACCCCCTCAGCCCTCTCCACCTCAGCCCTAACCCTAACCCCCTCAGCCCTCTCCACCTCAGCCCTAACCCTAACCCCCTCAGCCCTCTCCACCTCAGCCCTAACCCTAACCCCCTCAGCCCTCTCCACCTCAGCCCTAACCCTGACCCACTCAGCCCTCTCCACCTCAGCCCTTACCCTCTCCACTCCGGCCATAACCCCAGCCCCTAACCCCCTCAGCCACAGCCCTAACCCCAGCTCCTAACCCCCTCAGCCCCAGCCCTAACCCCAGCTCCTAACCCCCTCAGCCCCAGCCCTAACCCCAGCTCCTAACCCCTTAAGAGCAGACTTCAGTCTAGAGGAGGTTAGAGTCAGAGCAGACTTCAGTCTAGAGGAGGTTAGAGAGTCAGAGCAGACTTCAGTCTAGAGGAGGTTGGAGAGTCAGAGCAGACTTCAGTCTAGAGGAGGTTAGAGTCAGAGCAGACTTCAGTCTAGAGGAGGTTAGAGAGTCAGAGCAGACTTCAGTCTAGAGGAGGTTAGAGAGTCAGAGCAGACTTCAGTCTAGAGGAGGTTAGAGTCAGAGCAGACTTCAGTCTAGAGGAGGTTAGAGAGTCAGAGCAGACTTCAGTCTAGAGGAGGTTAGAGAGTCAGAGCAGACTTCAGTCTAGAGGAGGTTAGAGAGTCAGAGCAGACTTCAGTCTAGAGGAGGTTAGAGAGTCAGAGCAGGACTTCAGTCTAGAGGAGGTTAGAGAGTCAGAGCAGACTTCAGTCTAGAGGAGGTTAGAGTCAGAGCAGACTTCAGTCTAGAGGAGGTTAGAGAGTCAGAGCAGACTTCAGTCTAGAGGAGGTTAGAGAGTCAGAGCAGACTTCAGTCTAGAGGAGGTTAGAGAGTCAGAGCAGACTTCAGTCTAGAGGAGGTTGGAGAGTCAGAGCAGACTTCAGTCTAGAGGAGGTTAGAGTCAGAGCAGACTTCAGTCTAGAGGAGGTTAGAGAGTCAGAGCAGACTTCAGTCTAGAGGAGGTTAGAGAGTCAGAGCAGACTTCAGTCTAGAGGAGGTTAGAGTCAGAGCAGACTTCAGTCTAGAGGAGGTTAGAGAGTCAGAGCAGACTTCAGTCTAGAGGAGGTTAGAGAGTCAGAGCAGACTTCAGTCTAGAGGAGGTTAGAGAGTCAGAGCAGACTTCAGTCTAGAGGAGGTTAGAGAGTCAGAGCAGACTTCAGTCTAGAGGAGGTTAGAGAGTCAGAGCAGACTTCAGTCTAGAGGAGGTTAGAGAGTCAGAGCAGACTTCAGTCTAGAGGAGGTTAGAGAGTCAGAGCAGACTTCAGTCTAGAGGAGGTTAGAGTCAGAGCAGACTTCAGTCTAGAGGAGGTTAGGAGTCAGAGCAGACTTCAGTCTAGAGGAGGTTAGAGAGTCAGAGCAGACTTCAGTCTAGAGGAGGTTAGAGAGTCAGAGCAGACTTCAGTCTAGAGGAGGTTAGAGAGTCAGAGCAGACTTCAGTCTAGAGGAGGTTAGAGAGTCAGAGCAGACTTCAGTCTAGAGGAGGTTAGAGAGTCAGAGCAGACTTCAGTCTAGAGGAGGTTAGAGAGTCAGAGCAGACTTCAGTCTAGAGGAGGTTAGAGAGTCAGAGCAGACTTCAGTCTAGAGGAGGTTAGAGAGTCAGAGCAGACTTCAGTCTAGAGGAGGTTAGAGAGTCAGAGCAGACTTCAGTCTAGAGGAGGTTAGAGAGTCAGAGCAGACTTCAGTCTAGAGGAGGTTAGAGAGGTCAGAGCAGACTTCAGTCTAGAGGAGGTTAGAGAGTCAGAGCAGACTTCAGTCTAGAGGAGGTTAGAGAGTCAGAGCAGACTTCAGTCTAGAGGAGGTTAGAGAGTCAGAGCAGACTTTAGTCTACAGGAGGTTAGAGAGTCAGAGCAGACTTCAGTCTAGAGGAGGTTAGAGAGTCAGAGCAGACTTCAGTCTAGAGGAGGTTAGAGAGTCAGAGCAGACTTCAGTCTAGAGGAGGTTAGAGAGTCAGAGCAGACTTCAGTCTAGAGGAGGTTAGAGAGTCAGAGCAGACTTTCAGTCTACAGGAGGTTAGAGAGTCAGAGCAGACTTCAGTCTAGAGGAGGTTAGAGTCAGAGCAGACTTCAGTCTAGAGGAGGTTAGAGAGTCAGAGCAGACTTCAGTCTAGAGGAGGTTAGAGAGTCAGAGCAGACTTCAGTCTAGAGGAGGTTAGAGAGTCAGAGCAGACTTCAGTCTAGAGGAGGTTAGAGAGTCAGAGCAGACTTCAGTCTAGAGGAGGTTAGAGTCCGAGCAGACTCAGTCTAGAGGAGGTTAGAGAGTCAGAGCAACTTCAGTCTAGAGGAGGTTGGAGAGATCAGAGAAGACTTCGTTCTAGAGGAGGTTAGAGAGTCAGAGCAGACTTCAGTCTAGAGGAGGTTAGAGAGTCAGAGCAGACTTCAGTCTAGAGGAGGTTAGAGAGTCAGAGCGACTTCAGTCTAGAGGAGGTTAGAGAGTCAGAGCAGACTTCAGTCTAGAGGAGGTTAGAGAGTCAGAGCAGACTTCAGTCTAGAGGAGGTTGGAGAGTCAGAGCAGACTTCAGTTCCTGCCACCTACCAACCAGTAAGAATTCCGGCTCTCACAGACCTGTTAGTTTTTCTTTAAGAAGCCCTCCTGTTCTCCACTCATTACCTGTATTAACTGTACCTGTTTGAACTCGTTACCTGTATAAAAGACACCTGTCCACACACTCAATCAAACAGACTTCAACCTCTCCACAATGGCCAAGACCAGAGAGCTGTGTAAGGACATCAGGCATAAAATTGCAGACCTGCACAAGGCTGGGATGGACTACAGGACAATAGGCAAGCAGCTTGGTGAGAAGGCAACAACTGTTGGCACAATTATTAGAAAATTGAAGAAGTTCAAGATGACGGTCAATCACCCTCGGTCTGGGGCTCCATGCAAGATCTCACCTCGTGGGGCATCAATGATCATGAGGAAGGTGAGGGATCAGCCCAGAACTACACGGCAGGACCTGGTCAATGACCTGAAGAGAGCTGGGACCACAGTCTCAAAGAAAACCATTAGTAACACACTACGCCGTCATGGATTAAAATCCTGCAGCGCACGCAAGGTCCCCCTGCTCAAGCCAGCGCATGTCCAGGCCCGTCTGAAGTTTGCCAATGACCATCTGGATGATCCAGAGGAGGAATGGGAGAAGGTCATATGGTCTGATGAGACAAAAATAGAGCTTTTTGGTCTAAACTCCACTCGCCGTGTTTGGAGGAAGAAGAAGGATGAGTTCAACCCCAAGAACACCATCCCAACCGTGAAGCATGGAGGTGGAAACATCATTCTTTGGGGATGCTTTTCTGCAAAGGACACAGGACGACTGCACCGTATTGAGGGGAGGATGGATGGGGCCATGTATCGCGAGATCTTGGCCAACAACCTCCTTCCCTCAGTAAGAGCATTGAAGATGGGTCGTGGCTGGGTCTTCCAGCATGACAACGACCCGAAACACACAGCCAGGGCAACTAAGGAGTGGCTCCGTAAGAAGCATCTCAAGGTCCTGGAGTGGCCTAGCCAGTCTCCAGACCTGAACCCAATAGAAAATCTTTGGAGGGAGCTGAAAGTCCGTATTGCCCAGCGACAGCCCCAAAACCTGAAGGATCTGGAGAAGGTATGTATGGAGGAGTGGGCCAAAATCCCTGCTGCAGTGTGTGCAAACCTGGTCAAGACCTACAGGAAACGTATGATCTCTGTAATTGCAAACAAAGGTTTCTGTACCAAATATTAAGTTCTGCTTTTCTGATGTATCAAATACTTGTCATGCAATAAAATGCTAATTAATTACTTAAAAATCATACAATGTGATTTTCTGGATTTTTGTTTTAGATTCCGTCTCTCACAGTTGACTTGTACCTATGATTAAAAATTACAGACCTCTACATGCTTTGTAAGTAGGAAAACCTGCAAAATCGTCAGTGTATCAAATACTTGTTCTCCCCACTGTATGAGGAAACATTTTGGCTTTAGTCCTATGAAGTCTTATTTCAGCGTCTCAGCTATCACTGCTGAAGGGTCTCCTCAGCTCTCTGAATGAGGGGGAATAATAAAGAGGACAATTCATTAGATAGAGTACGGAGGCGTGAATACCGTTAACCCCCTGAACCCCCCTCCCTATGGCCTTTGACCCATCAGTCATATATGTGGTGGCAGGAAAGTCATAAAGGTGAATTCACAGCTTGTTGGAAACCCCCCGCCCCCCCCCCCCCCGATTGTTATAATGGCTGCATCCCAAATGGCCCCCTATTCCCTTTATAGTGCACTACTGCCTTGGTCAAAGGTACAGTGTAGTGTCCCACCGTATTCCCTTTATAGTGCACTACGGCCTTGGTCAAAGGTACAGTGTAGTGTCCCACCGTATTCCCTTTATAGTGCACTACGGCCTTGGTCAAAGGTACAGTGTAGTGTCCCACCGTATTCCCTGTATAGTGCACTACGGCCTTGGTCAAAGGTACAGTGTAGTGTCCCACCGTATTCAATTTATAGTGCACTACTGCCTTGGTCAAAGGTACAGTGTAGTGTCCCACCGTATTCCCTGTATAGTGCACTACGGCCTTGGTCAAAGGTACAGTGTAGTGTCCCACCGTATTCCCTTTATAGTGCACTACTGCCTTGGTCAAAGGTACAGTGTAGTGTCCCACCGTATTCCCTTTATAGTGCACTACGGCCTTGGTCAAAAGTACAGTGTAGTGTCCTATATAACAAAGCTCTGGTATCTGTCCAGTCAATCAGCCGACATGGGACTGACAGCTCTGTTGTCGTAGGGACGTCTCAGCTGGGTTGGGTTTCGGATTTTAAACACCAATCATGATTATACACTACAGCTTTATTACAGATCTGATCTGGATCTGGGGCTGAGGGGATCTGGGGCTGAGGGGATCTGGGGCTGAGGGGATCTGGGGCTGAGGGATCTGGGGCTGAGGGGATCTGGGGCTGAGGGGATCTGGGGCTGAGGGGATCTGGGGCTGAGGGGATCTGGGGCTGAGGGGATCTGGGGCTGAGGGGATCTGGGGCTGAGGGAACAGCATTCCTCCACCACAGCAAAATAAACACGCAAGAGAGCAGATCCTATGAGATCCACAGGTTAGTGGTTTGGTGCTGCAGGTTAGTGGTTTGGTGCTGCAGGTTAGTGGTTTGGTGCTGCAGGTTAGTGGTTTGGTGCTGCAGGTTAGTGGTTTGGTGCTGCAGGTTAGTGGGTAGTAGGGTTTGGTTGCAGTAGTGTTTGGTGCTGCAGTTAGTGTTAGGTGCTGCGGTTGTGGTTGGTGCTGCAGGTTAGTGGTTTGGTGCTGCAGGTTAGTGGTTTAGGTGCTGCAGTTATGGTGTGCTGCAGGTTAGTGGTTAGGTGCTGCAGGTTAGTGGTTTGGTGCTGCAGGTTAGTGGTTTGGTGCTGCAGGTTAGTGGTTTGGTGCTGCAGGTTAGTGGTTTGGTGCTGCAGGTTAGTGGTTTGGTGCTGCAGGTTAGTGGTTTGGTGCTGCAGATTAGTGGTTTGGTGCTGCAGGTTAGTGGTTTGGTGCTGCAGATTAGTGGTTTGGTGCTGCAGGTTAGTGGTTTGGTGCTGCAGGTTAGTGGTTTGGTGCTGCAGGTTAGTGGTTTGGTGCTGCAGGTTAGTAAACTACAGCAGTGCTGAAACACACCCAGGAGGAGAGCTGATCCACTAGCGGTGCTGCTCTGATTTGGTCAGATTAGATAGAACAATTATTTAGTCACATGCACAGGGTCACTGATGTAGTTGCAGGGTAGAGTGAAATACTTAAAGGAAAAATCCACCCAAAAATATTTTTTGTGAACAAATGTTTCATTTTGTCGTTATAAGGTTGGTAGCAACGTGAAAATGGTTTTGGAAATCTGTTGCAGCTCAAGTCGACTACAAAATCCACAATGCAATGTTCTCTCTATGGGCTGGCTGGCTTCTAGCTAGAGTTGAAGTCGGAAGTTTACATACACCTTAGCCAAATACATTTAAACTCAGTTTTTCACAATTCCTGACATTTAATCCTAGTAAAATTCCCTGTCTTAGGTCAGTTAGGATCACCACTTTATTTTAAGAATGTAAAATGTCAGAATAATAGTAGAGAGAATGATTTATTTCAGCTTTTATTTCTTTCATCACATTCCCAGTGGGTCAGAAGTTTACATACACTCAATTAGTATTTGGTAGCATTGCCTTCAAATTGTTTAACTTGGGTCAAACGTTTCGGGTAGCCTTCCACAAGCTTCCCACAATAAATTGGGTGAATTTTGGCCCATTCCTCCTGACAGAGCTGGTGTAACTGAGTCAGGTTTGTAGGCCTCCTTGCTTGAACACGCTTTTTCAGTTCTGCCCACAAATGTTCTATAGGATTGAGGTCAGGGCTTTGTGATGGCCACTCCAATACCTTGACTTTGTTGTCCTTAAGCCATTTTGCCACAACTTTGGAAGTATGCTTGGGGTCATTGTCCATTTGGAAGACCCATTTGCGACCAAGCTTAAACTTCCTGACTGATGTCTTGAGATGTTGCTTCAATATATCCACATAATTTTCCTTCCTCATGATGCCATCTATTTTGTGAAGTGCACCAGTCCCTCCTGCAGCAAAGCACCCCCACAGCATGATGCTGCCACCCCCGTGCTTCACGGTTGGGATGGTGTTCTCCGGCTTGCAAGCCACCCCCTTTTTCCTCCAAACATAACAATGGTCATTACAGCCAAACAGTTCTATTTTTGTTTCATCAGACCAGAGGACATTTCTCCAAAAAATACGATCTTTGTCCCCATGTGCAGTTGCAAACCGTAGTCTGGCTTTTCTATGGCGGTTTTGGAGCAGTGGCTTCTTCCTTGCTGAGCGGCCTTACAGGTTATGTCGATATAGGACTTGTTTTACTGTGGATATAGATACTTTTGCACCCATTTCCTAAAGCATCTTCACAAGGTCCTTTGCTGTTTGTGGTGAGCACTATGGTGTTGAAAACAGAACAGTAGTCGATGAACAGCATCCTCACATATGTATTCCTCTTGTCCAGGTGGGTGAGGCTAGTGTGCAATGCAATGGCGATTGCGTCATCAGTGGATCTGTCAGGGCGGTAGGTGAATTGGAGAGGATTGAGTGTGTCTGGGAGAGGGAGGAGGTGATGTGGTCTTTGACAAGCCTCTCGAAGCACTTCAAGATGACGGAAGTGAGTGAGAGTGAGAGTTCTACAGGTCAGTCGTCCTTCAGTTCAGTTACTTTCTCTTCCTTGGGCACGGGGATGATAGTGGACATCTTGAAGCAGGTGGGGATAACGGCCAGAAAACACAACAGCTTGCTGGTCTGCACTAGGTCTGAGGGTGGAGATAGCGATGCCGTCTGGGCCGACAGCATGTTTTAATGACTTACAGTGCATTCGGAAAGTATTCGGACCCCTTGACCTTTTCCACATTTTTGTAACATTACAGCCTTATTCTAAAATTGATTAAATCATTTTTTCCCCTCATCAATCTACACACAATACCCCATAATGACAAAGCGAAAACAGGTTATTTTTACAAATGTATAAAAAATAAGAAAAATGAAATATCAAAATAACAGAAGTATTCAGACCCTTTACTCAGTACTTTGTTGAAGCACCTTTGGCAGAGATGACAGCCTCGAGTCTTCTTTGGTATGACGCTACAAGCTTGGCACAACTGTATTTGGGGAGTTTCTCCCATTCTTCTCTGCAGATCCTCTCAAGCGCTGTCAGGTTGGATGGGAGCGTTGCTGCAAAGCTATTTTCAGGTCTCTCCAGAGATGTTCGATCGGGTTCAAGTCCGGGCTCTGGCTGGGCCACTCAAGGACATTCAGAGACTTGTCCCAAAGCCACTCCTGTGTTGTCTTGGCTGTGTGCTTAGGGTCGTTGTCCTGTTGGAAGGTGAACCTTCGCCCCAGTCTGAGGTCCTGATCACCCTTGAGCAGGTTTTCATCAAGGATCTCTCTGTACTTTGCTCTGTTAATTTTTGCCTCGATCCTGACTAGTCTCCCTGCCACTGAAAAACATCCTCACAGCATGATGCTGCCACCACCATGCTTCACCGTAGGGATGGTGCCAGGTTTCCTCCAGACGTGACCCTTGGCATTCAGGCCAAAGTGTTCAATCTTGGTTTCTTCAGACCAGAGAATTTTGTTTCTCATGGTCTGGGAGTCCTTTAGTTGCCTTCTGGCAAACTCCAAGCAGGGTGTCATGTGCCTTTTACTAAGGAGTGGCTTCCGTCTGGCCACTCTACCGTAAAGGCCTGATTGGTGGAGTGCTGCAGAGATGGGTGTCCTTCTGGAAGGTTCTCCCATTTCCACAGAGGAACTCTGGAGCTCTATCAGGGTGACCATCGGGTTCTTGGTCACCTCCCTGACCAAGGCCCTCCTCCCCAATTGCTAAGTTTGGCCGGGCGGCCAGCTCTAGGAAGAGTCTTGGTGGTTCCAAACTTCTTCCACTGTGTTCTTGGGGACCTTCAAAGCTGCAGAAATTCTTTGGTACCCTTCCCCAGATCTGTGCCTCGACACAATCCTGTCTCTGAGCTCTAGGGACAATTCCTTCGACCTCATGGCTTGGTTTTTGCTCTGACATGCACTGTCAACTGTGGGATCTTATATATACAGGTGTGTGCCTTTCCAAATAATGTCCAATCAACTGAATTTACCACAGGTGGACTCCAAGTTGTAGAAATGTACAGACTCAATGAGCATTGCCTTGCTATTTAGAAGACAGGCTATGTGCACACTGCCCACAAAATGAGGTGGAAACTGAGCTGCACTTCCTAACCTCCTGCCAAATGTATGATCATATTAGAGACACATATTTCCCTCAGATTACACAAAGAATGACCCACAAAGAATTCGAAAACAAATCAAATTTTGATAAACTCCCATATCTGTTGGGTGAAATACCACAGTGTGCCATCACAGCTGCAAGATGTGTGACCTGTTGCCACAAGAAAAGGGCAACCAGTGAAGAACAAACACCATTGTAAATACAACCCATATTTATGTTTATTTATTTTCCCTTTTGTACTTTAACTATTTGCACCTCGTTACAACACTGTATATATACATAATATGACATTTGAAATGTCTTTATTCTTTTGGAACTTCTGAGTGTAATGTTTACTGTTAATATTTATTGTATATTTCACTTTTGTTAATTATCTACTTCGCTTGCTTTGGCAATGTTAACATACGTTTCCCATGCCAATAAAGCCCTTTGAATTTAATTGAATAGAGAGAGAGAGAGACCAGAGAGAGAGAGACCAGAGAGAGAGAGACCAGAGAGAGAGAGAGAGAGAGAGAGAGACCATGATGCAGAGAGAAGATAAGAGAGATAGATGATAGATAGAGAGAGAGTAGATAGAGAGAGAGAGATAGAGAGAGATAGAGTAGACGAGAGACCATATAGATAGATACCATAGAGAGATAGACCAGATAAGAAGACCAAGTAGAAGAGATAGATTATAGATATTTGAAATTCCAGATATAATATGATCTATAGTATTATATATTAGATATGATTAGAATATATAATATCCCGACTAAATAGAGATACTCATAGCAATAGATAGACCCAAATAAAATAGACCAATAATAATAGAAGACTAGATATATATATATACCATAGAGATAGTGAGACCAGATATAATGTTATACCAATAGAGATTGTAGACCCATAAATAGTGAATACCTAGGATGAGAGAGACCAGAGAGAGAGAGAAACATGGCAACACTGAGTGTCAGCATGGATAGAATTAACCCAGTGGACCCAAATAGGGCTGGGGGGAGGGGGGGGGGTATGTATAGAACACACAGTATATCAGGGGGCCACCATCTGGATAATTCATTGAATTCTTGAGTTCCATGTAGAACTCTTTCCACAGAGGGTTCTACATGGAACTCAAAAGGGTTCTACCTGGAACCAAAAAGGATTTCACCTGGAACTAAAAGGGGTTCTCCTATGGGGACAGCCGAAGAACCCTTTTGGAACCCCTTTTTATGAGATAGTAGTCCAACCTTCTCTGTTACTCCCCCATCACTTCTTAACTCTCCTTCCCGTAACCCTCACCCCATCTCTCTCTCTCTCTTCCCTCCCCCTCCATGTGCCTGTGAAATGAGGAAATTACCATTCTTGACGCCAGCTTTCCCTGTCTTCTCTCTCTCCCTCTCCTCAGGGCTGACCTGTCTCTGTCTCTCTCTCACTCTCCGCAGGGCTGACCTGTCTCTGTCTCTCTCTCACTCTCCGCAGGGCTGACCTTCCTCGGATGTCTGAGATAAACACACACACACACACTACCTGGTTAAGGCCCTCTCTCCTTCAAAAAGACCTCTTCAGTCCCCCAGTGAGCATAGTAAGGTACATACTGTGATTAGCTCAGAGAAAGCACAGTGGGCCATCACAGCTGCAAGATTTGTGACCTGTTGCCACAAGAAAAGGGCAACCAGTGAAGAACAAACACCATTGTAAATACAACCCATATTTATGTTGATTTATTTTCCCTTTTGTACTTTAACTATTTGCACATCGTTACAACACTGTATATAGACATAATATGACATTTGTGAGCATAGTAAGGTACATACTGTGATTAGCTCAGAGAAAGCACAGAGAGGCAGGGGAGTAGGGCTGGGAGAGGAGAAAACTGTCTGCCCCAAGGCCAACAGCACAGCCAGTCAACCCCACAGAGAGGCAGGGGAGTAGGGCTGGGAGAGGAGAAAACTGTCTGCCCCAAGGCCAACAGTCAACCCCACAGAGAGGCAAGCTTCTGCACACTCAAGCACTATCTGCAGAAGGCAGCGCTTAAACACACATTCACGTGCACACGCACACACAGCAAATTAACACACACACACACACACACACTTCAGGACAAGCCCTTGAAGAAAATCTACCTTTGTGACTGCACCTTCATTCAACCTCAAACTCAACACTGTATTCAAACTGAATTTCCCCGACAGGCTATTCAACAAAAAGCTTCTCAACAATCATGCCTCTCTCTCTGTCCTCTTACCCACTACTACAGTAGGATTAGCTAACACAGAGGTCTCAACACTGTAGAGAAAGCAGCATGGCTATTCCACCACTTACAACCCCCTCTACACCCATCCCCCCCCGGTCCTACCCTGTCCTGCACCGGTAAGGTGAACCCATCCCCCCCCGGTCCTACCCTGTCCTGCACCGGTAAGGTGAACCCATCCCCCCCGGTCCTACCCTGTCCTGCACCGGTAAGGTGAACCCATCCCCCCCCGGTCCTACCCTGTCCTGCACCGGTAAGGTGAAACCATTAGATAGCAACACCACCTCAACTACAGCACAGCACAGCCTCAAACACACAGCAACACCTCCTCAGTCAAAACTTCATGAGGCTCAATGTGTGTGTGTGTGTGTGTGTGTGTGTGTGTGTGTGTTCTGTCCATGTGTGTTCTGTGTTCTGTGTGTGTGTTCTGTGTGTGTGTGTGTGTGTGTGTGTGTTCTGTGTGTGTGTGTGTGTGTGTGTTCTGTGTGTGTGTGTGTGTGTGTTTGTGTGTGTGTTCTGTGTGTGTGTGTGTGTGTTCTGTGTGTGTGTGTGTGTGTTCTGTGTGTGTGTTGTGTGTGTGTTCTGTGTGTGTGTGTGTGTGTTCTGTGTGTGTGTGTGTGTGTGTGTTGTGTGTGTGTTCTGTGTGTGGTGTGTGTGTGTGTGTGTGTGTGTGTGTGTGTGTTCAGTGTGAGGTCACTCACCATTGTGTATGCAGTATGTCCTCTGTGGTAATGTATCCTCAGCTGGGATCATTTTCCTCAGTGAGTTAGTCTCTCTCTGCTGTCGTCTGCCCTTCCCAACTGTACTGCTGATACTACCGCTTTCACACTGCAGAAACTATCACACGCTACGGCCCGCCCCCACCAGCCCCAGTCCCGCCCCCCCACCAGTCCCGCCCCCCACCAGCCCCAGTCCCGCCCCCCACCAGTCCCGGCCCCCCACCAGCCCCAGTCCCCGCCCCCCCACCAGCCCCAGTCCCGCCCCCCCACCAGCCCCAGTCCCGCCCCCCCACCAGCCCCAGGCCCGCCTGTCAGTGGGTGAGTTCGTTTTGCATGGCCCGGTGCCCCCGGGTGGGGGTGGAGTTTGTACATTTTAGACCATTGCATTGGTCCTTAAGTGAAATTTCTACCCACCCGGGGAACTGGGCCGTGCAAAACGAACTGGCCCAGTCTATCCGCTCCAGATAGGAAGGAACCTCTCTGTCTGTCTCTCATGGTGCCACACAGCAATAATACAGCAGCGAGAGGAAGATAAAAATGAGTCCCGTGTTCCGTTGCGTTCTCCTCCCTTTTCAAAGCAGTAGCATCGGGGGAGTAAATATGACCTGAGGTATCCTGACCAGCGGTGGTGTTGACTTGTCAAGGCCTGGAGGGACCACTTGCCATAAACACAGTCATTATCTCCTGCTGGCTGCGACCCAGTCCCAGCTGTCGGAGAGAGAGGCCTGCCGTGCCGTGAGAGGAGAGCTGTCGGAGAGAGAGGCCTGCCGTGCCGTGAGAGGAGAGCTGGGGCCTAAAGCTCACAGCATCAACCGGCTAAAACAAACAGAGAATGTTGGCCGATGTTCTGGTCAGAGGCACTAAATAGCTAGATTATTTGTCTGTCTCTGCCTTAACATGAAGCGATGCTGGCTATGCCAGCCAGCCAGTCAGTCAGTCATTCAGCCACTCAGCCAGTCAGTCAGTTAGTCAGTCAGTCAGTCAGTTAGCTAACCAGTCAGTCAGTTAGCCAGCCACTCAGCCAGTCAGGCAGTTAGTTAGTCAGTAAATTAGTCAGCCAGCCAGTCAGTCAGTCAGCCAGTAAGTCAGTCAGCCAGTAAGTCAGTCAGCCAGCCAGCCAGTCAGTCAGTCAGTCAGTTAGCTTGCCAGTCAGTTAGTCAGCCAGCCAGTCAGTTAGCCAGCCACTCAGTTAGTCGGTCAGTAAGTCAGCCAGCCAGTCAATTAGTCAGCCAGCCAGTCGGTGAGTCAGTTAGCCAGTCAGCCAGTCAGAAAGTCAGTCAGCCAGCCAGCCAGTCAGTCAGCCAGCCAGCCAGTCAGTCAGTTAGTCAGTTAGCCAGCCACTCAGTTAGTCGGTCAGTAAGTCAGCCAGCCAGCCAGTCAGTCAGTCAGCCAGCCAGCCAGTCAGTCAGTCAGCCAGCCAGTCAGTCAGTTAATCAGTCAGTTAACCAGTCAGTCAGTTAATCAGTCAGTTAACCAGTCAGTCAGTTAATCAGTCAGTTAACCAGTCAGTCAGTCAGTCAGTCAGTTAACCAGCCAGTCAGTCAGTCAGTTAGCCAGCCAGCCAGTCAGTCAGTCAGTCAGTCAGTCAGTTAACCAGCCAGCCAGTCAGTCAGTCAGTTAACCAGCCAGTCAGTCAGTTAGTCAGTCAGTCAGTCAGTCAGTTAACCAGCCAGTCAGTCAGTCAGTCAGTTAACCAGCCAGTCAATCAGTCAGTCAGTTAACCAGCCAGTCAGTCAGTTAGTCAGTCAGTTAACCAGCCAGTCAGTCAGTTAGTCAAGTCAGTTAACCAGCCAGTCAGTCAGTTAGTCAGTCAGTTAGCCAGCCAGTCAGTTAGTCAGTCAGTCAGTTAACCAGCCAGTCAGTCAGTCAGTCAGTTAACCAGCCAGTCAGTCAGTCAGTTAGCCAGCCAGCCAGCCAGTCAGTCAGTCAGTCAGTCAGTTAACCAGCCAGTCAGTTAGTCAGTCAGTCAGTTAACCAGCCAGTCAGTCAGTCAGTTAGCCAGCCAGTCAGTCAGTTAGTCAGTCAGTCAGTTAACCAGCCAGTCAGTCAGTCAGTTAGCCAGCCAGTCAGTCAGTTAGTCAGTCAGTTAACCAGCCAGTCAGTTAGTCCACACCTTTGTCGATGGAGGACCTGTAGCTTCGTTGTCTCCAATGTCTGCTGCTTGACCTTGTTCTTATTTTAAGGATGGAAGCAACCTGACGCTCACTGTGTCCCTCTGCCAGTAAAGCCAGAATTGAACCCTTCTTTTCCTCACTCAAAACCTTTTCAACTCTTTTGGCATGGTCAATAGTTATTTTTTGATTAATATTACTTTTGAGGTACTATTAGCACTGTTTTTGCCATCCAGCTGGTCCTATTGCAAGAGGATAGTGATGACCACAGCAGTGGTTTTTATACTTTTCCTCGTTAAATAGGATTTGGTTCAGGTGATCACCTACTCAGTACATAATTCAGTAGAATGCCAAGAGTGTGCAAAGCTGCCATCAAGGCAAAGGGTGGCTATTTGAAGAATCTCAAATATAAAATATATTTTGATTTGTTTAACACTTTTTTGGTTACTCCATGATTCCATATGTGTTATTTCATAGTTTATGTCTTTGCTATTATTCTACAATGTAGAAAATAGTAAAAAAAAGGAATAAAAAAACCTTGAATGAGTAGGTGTGTCCAAACCTTTGACTGGTACTGTATATATAGCAGTGGAGGCTGGTGGGAGGAGCTATAGGAGGACGGGCTCATTGTAATGGCAGGAATGGAAAACATGGAATGGAGTCAAACGTGTTTTCCAGTCCAGCCATTACAATGAGCCCGTCCACTGATATATAGTGCACACTATAGGGAATAGGGTGCCATTTGGAAAGCGGATATATAGTGCACACTATAGGGAATAGGGTGCCATTTGGAAAGCGGATATATAGTGCACACTATAGGGAATAGGGTGCCATTTGGAAAGCCGCCACTGTCACAGATCCGGCCTACACGACTCCTCAGAGACATCAAAGGCCCGGGAGCCAATGGGGAAGAGGTGCGGACGGTGCTCACTACCAACGATTCTCAGGGACCGGTTTCCACATTGTTGTTACACAAGTTATGTGAAGCTGTTTCTGTTAACAATAACAATGTCCTGCTAACTGTGACCGAGAGAAACTGATGCTAGTGTCGGCCTTTCAGTGGGCTGGTTAGCGGAGAGGGGAATTCACTCACACCAAACCCCTACTCTACTTAGGCCCCAACATCCCAAACTGGCTATAGTAGACGCCAATTAAAAACTATACTGACTTGACTCCTACATATACCACACCTGCTTGTCAGACCTTCCTGCGCTGCAATAAGCTGTAATAAAGCTGAAACCTAACCTAGAGACAGACTGATCTAGAATTGGTCCAGTGGAATCGTGTAGCTTTAGTGAGACTGAGGAGGGAGTGCTGTTGAATGACTTCCCTCTCAGGTTGGCTATCTGGAATCTTGTGTCAGATTTAGCCTGTAGAATAGTAATTTAGCCAATGTCAATACAGTATTGTCTGTTACCCTGCTGCTGGCTTACTACAAACCCTGCTCTTCCCCTGGCTGCTCTCTGGTGTTATTGACTGTCAGTCAGGCATGTTGAAACACTCCCCAGTAGATTCATGGCAGGCTGGCAGGCTGGCTGTAGGACCGGCTGGCCCATCCCAGGGTGGACTACAGACCTGGGTTCAACTACTATTTGAAATCTTTTAAAATACTTGCCCTAGCCTGCCTAGAGTGCCAGATCAATGGATTTTGCAGTTTTGGGACTTCTCTATTGGCTCAATAAGCCAGGCAAGCTCAATCAAGCACAGACGTAGTATTTGAAATCATTTCAAATAGTATTTGAACCTGGCAAGCCCATCCCAGGGTGGAGGAGTTGGGCTGGGTTCAGGCATGCTCCGCTCTGATGACGGGGTGTCAGCCTGTCAGGCCTGCTCCGCTCTGATGACGGGGTGTCAGCCTGTCAGGTCCTGCTCCGCTCTGATGACGGGGTGTCAGCCTGTCAGGACATATGTTTACTCTGGGTGATAGACAGTGCAGCCTGTCAGGTCCTCTGGGTGATAGACAGTACAGCCTGTCAGGTCCTGTGTTTTACTCTGGGTGTAGACAGTAACCGCCTGTCAGGTCCGGTGTTTACTCTGGTGATTACATTACCGCCTGTAGTTCTTGTTTTACTCTGGGTGATAGACAGTACAGCCTTCCAGGTCCTGTGTTTACTCTGGGTGAGTAGACAGTACACATGTCAGGTCGTGTGTTTACTCTGGGTGATAGACCAGTAAGCCTGTCCCAGGTCTCTGGGTGATAGACAGTACAGCCGGTCAGGTCCTGTGTTTCTCCGGGTATAGACGTCACAACAGCCTGGCGGTCCTGTTTATACTCTGGGGTGATAGACAGTACAAGCCTGTCGAGTCCTGTGTTTACTCTGGGTGTAGACATAACAGCCTGTCAGGTCCTGTGTTTTCTCTGGGGTTTAACGTACAGCCCTTTCAGATCCTGTGGTTAACTCTGGGTGATAACAGTACAAGCCTGTCAGGTCCGTGGTTTACTCCTGGGTGATAGACAGTACAACCCTGTCAGGTCCTGGTTTACTCGGGGTGATAGACATTACAGCCTGTCAGGTCCTGTGTTTACCTGGGTGATAGCAGTACAGCCTGTCAGGTCCTGTGTTACTCTGGGTGATAGACAGTACAGCCTGTCAGTCTCGGGGTTGTTTATTTTTTCTGGGTGATGACAGTACAGCCCTGTCAGGTCCTGTGTTTACTCTGGGTGATAAAACAGTACAGCCTGTAGGTCCTGGGTGATAGACAGTACAAAAGCCTGTCGGGTCCTGTGTTTTACTCGGGGTGATAGACAGTAAAAGCCTGTCAGGTCCTGGGTGATAGACAGTAAAAGCCCTGTCAGTCCGGTTTTTGGGTGATAGACAGTACAAGCCTGTCGGGTCCTGTTTTTTACTCTGGTGATAGACAGTACAGCCTGTCAGGTCCTGGGTGATAGACAGTACAGCCTGTCAGGTCCTGTGTTTACTCTGGGTGATAGACAGTACAGCCTGTCAGGTCCTGGGTGATAGACAGTACAGCCTGTCAGGTCCTGTGTTTACTCTGGGTGATAGACAGTACAGCCTGTCAGGTCCTGTGTTTCTCGGGGTGATAGACAGTAACAGCCTGTCGGGTCCTGTGTTTACTCTGGTGATAGCCCAGTACAAGCCTGTCAGTCCTGGGTTGATAGACAGTACAGCCTGTCAGGTCCTGGTGATAGACAGTACAGCCTGTCAGGTCCTCTGGGTGATAGACAGTACAGCCTGTCAGGTCCTGTGTTTACTCTGGGTGATAGACAGTACAGCCTGTCAGGTCCTGTGTTTACTCTGGGTGATAGACAGTACAGGCCTGTCAGGTCCTGTGTTTACTCTGGGTGATAGACAGTACAGCCTGTCAGGTCCTGTTTTTTACTCTGGGTGATAAAACGGGACAGCCTGTCAGGTCCTGTGTTTATCTGGTGATAGACAGTACAGCCTGTCAGGTCCTGGGTGATAGACAGTACACCCTGCCCGGTCCGGTGGATAACGTACAGCCTGTCAGGTCCGTGTTTACTCTGGGTTATAGACAGTACAGCCGGTGTCAGGTCCTGGGGTTTACTCTGGGTGATAGACAGTACAGTCTGTCAGTTCCTGGGTTGATAGACAGTACGGGCCTGTCAGGTTCCTGGGTGATAGACAGTACAGCCCGGCCCAGGTCCTGGGTGATAGACAGTCCCAGCCTGTCAGATCCTGTGTTTACTTGGGTGATAGACAGTACAGCCTGTCAGGTCCTGTGTTTACTCTGGGTGAATAGACAGTACAGTCGGTCAGGTCCTGGGTGGGATAGACAGTAACAGCCTGTCGGTCCTGTGTTTTTTACTCTGGGTGTTTGAACCAGTACAAACAGCCTGTCAGGTCCTGTGTTTACTCTGGGTGATAGACAGTACAGCCTGTCAGATCCTGTGTTTTACTCTGGGTGATAGACGTACAGCCTGCCCAGGTCCTGTGTTTACTCTGGGTGATAGACAGTGCAGCCTGTCAGGTCCTTGGGTGATAGACAGTACAACCTGTCAGGTCCTGTTGATTACTTCTGGGTGATAACGTACAGCCTGTCAGGCCCTTGTATACTCTGGGTGATAGACAGTACACCTGTCAGGTTCCTGTGTTTACTCTGGGTGATAGACATACAGCCTGTCCGGTCCTGTGTTTTACTCTGGGTGATAGACAGTACAGCCTGTCAGGTCCTGGGGGTGATAGACAGTACAGCCGTGGGGGTCCTGTGTTTACTCTGGGTGTGATAGACATACGCCTGTCAGGTCCTGTGTTTTACTCTGGGTGATAGACGTACACCTGTCAGGTCCGGGGGTGATGATAAAACAGCCTGTCAGATCCTGTGTTTACTCTGGGTGATAGACAGTACAGCCTGTCAGGTCCTGTGTTTACTCTGGGTGATAGACAGTACAGCCTGTCAGGTCCTGGGTGATAGACAGTACAGCCTGTCAGGTCCTGGGTGATAGACAGTACAGCCTGTCAGGTCCTTGGGTGATAGACAGTACAGCCTGTCAGGTCCTGTTTTTTACTCTGGGTGATAGACAGAACAGCCTGTCAGGTCCGGGGTTTACTCTGGGTGATAGACAGTAAAAGGCCTGTCAGGGTCCTGGGTAAATAGACAGTACAACAGCCTGTCAGGTCCTGTGTTATACTCTGGGTGATGACATAAAAGCCTGTCAGGCCCTTTGTGTTTACTCTGGGTGATAAACCGTACAAAGCCTGTCGGGTCCTTGGGTGAAGACAGTACAGCCTGTCAGGTCCTGTGTTTACTCTGGGTGATAGACAGTACAGCCTGTCAGGTCCTGTGTTTACTCTGGGTGATAGACAGTACAGCCTGTCAGGTCCTGTGTTTACTCTGGGTGATAGACAGTACAGCCTGTCAGGTCCTGGGTGATAGACAGTACAGCCTGTCAGGTCCTGGGTGATAGACAGTACAGCCTGTCAGGTCCTGTGTTTACTCTGGGTGATAGACAGTACAGCCTGTCAGGTCCTGTTTTACTCGGTTTAGACAGTACAGTCTGCCCGGTCCTGGGGGGTGATAAGACAGTACAGCCTGTCAGGTCCCTGGGTGAGACAGTACAACCTGTCGGTCCTGGGTGTAGACAGTACAGCCTGTAAAGTCCTGTTTTTACTCTGGGTTTGATAGACATTACGCCTGTCAGGCCGTGTTTACGGGGTGATAGACAGTACAGCCTGTCAGGTTTTTCCTGGTGATAGACAGTACAGCCTGTAGGTCCTGTGTTTACTCTGGTGATAGACAGTACAGCCTTTTTCAGGGGTCCTGTGTTTACTCTGGTGATAGACAGTACAGCCTGTCAGGTCCTGGGTGAATAAAAACAGTACATTACCAAAACAGCCTGTCAGGTCCTGTGTTTACTCTGGTGATAGACAGTACAGCCTGTCAGGTCCTGTGTTTTACTCTGGGTGATAGACAGTACAGGCCTGTCGGGCCCGGGGCTGGGTGATAGACAGTACAGCCTGTCCGGTCCTGGTGGATAGACAGTACAGCCTGTCAGGTCCTGTGTTTACTTTTGGGTGATAGACAGTAAAACACCTGTCGGGTTTCCTGTGTTTACTCTGGGTGATAGACAGTACAGCCTGTCAGGTCTGTGTTTACTCTGGGTGATAGACAGTACAAAGCCTGTCAGGCCCCTGTGTTTACTCTGGGTGAAATAGACAGTCACAGCCTGTCAGGCCCCTGGGGTGATAGACGGGTTACAGCCTGTCAGGTCCTGTGTTTACTCTGGTGATGACAGTACAGCCGTCAGGTCCTGTGTTACCCCTGGGTGAAAAGACAGACAGCCTGTCAGGTCCTGTGTTTACTCTGGGTGATAGACAGTGCAGCCTGTCAGGTCCTGTGTTTACTCTGGGTGATAGACAGTAAAAGCCTGTCAGGTCCGGGTTTTTTAAACTCTGGGTGATAGACAGTACAGCCGTCAGGGTCCTTGTTTAACTCTGGGTGATAGACATACAGCCTTCAGGTCCTGTGTTTACTCTGGGTGATAGACAGTACAGCCTGTCAGGTCCTGGGTATAGACATACAGCCTGTCGGGTTCCTGGTTTTGATAGCCCAGTGCACCTGTCAGGTCCTGTGTTTACTCTGGGTGATAGACAGAACGCCTGTCAGGCTTTTCCGGGGTGTTTTACTCTGGGTGATAGACAGTACAGCCTGTCAGGTCCTGTGTTTACTCTGGGTGATAGACAGTACAGCCTGTCAGGTCCTGTGTTTACTCTGGGTGATAGACAGTACAGCCTGTCAGGTCCTGTGTTTACTCTGGGTGATAGACGTACAGCCTGTCCGGTCCTGTTTTTTTTTACTCTGGTGATAGACAGTACAGCCTTTTCAGGTCCTCTGGGTGATAGACGTACAGCCTGTCAGGTTTCCGGGGTTAAATAGACATTACAGCCTGTCAGGTCCTGTGTTTACTCTGGGTGATAGACAGTACAGCCTGTCAGGTTTCCTGTGTTTACTCTGGGTGATAGACAGTGCAGCCTGTCAGGTCCTGTGTTTACTCTGGGTGATAGACAGTACGGGCCTGTCAGTCCTGTTTACTCTGGGTGTTTGACAGTGCAGCCTGTCAGGTCCTGTTTTTTACTTTTGGGTGATAGACAGTACAGCCTGTCAGGTCCTGTGTTTACTCTGGGTGATAAAACAGTGAAAGCCTGCCCAGGTCCTGTGTTTTACTCTGGGTGATAGACATACAACAGCCTGTCAGGTCCTGTTTTTACTCTGGGTGATAGACAGTACAGCCTGCCCAGGTCCTGTTTTTACTCTGGTGATAAGACAGTACAGCTGTCAGGTCCTTTTACTTGGGTGATAGACAGTACAGCCTGTCAGGTCCTGTGGGTGATAGACATTTACAGCCTGTCAGGTCCTGTTTTTAAAACTCTGGGTAAGACAGTACAGCCTGTCAGGCCCTGTGGTTTACTCGGGGTGATAGACAGTACAGCCTGTCAGGTCCTTTTCTTGGGTGATAGACAGTACAAGCTGTCAGGTCCTTTTTTAACTCTGGGTGATAACAGTACAAGCCTGTCAGGCCCTGTGTTTACTCTGGGTGATAGACAGTCCCAGCCTGTCAGGCCCCCTGTGTTTACTCTTGGGTGATAGACAGTACAGCTGTCAGGTCCTGTGTTTACTCTGGGTGATAGACAGTACGCCGTCGAGTCCTGTGTTTACTCTGGGTGATAGACGTACAGCCTGTCAGGTCCTGTGTTTACTCTGGGTGATAGACAGTACAGCCTGTCAGGTCCTGTGTTTACTCTGGGTGATAGACAGTGCAGCCTGTCAGGTCCTGTGTTTACTCTGGGTGATAGACAGTGCAGCCTGTCAGGTCCTGTGTTTACTCTGGGTGATAGACAGTACAGCCTGTCAGGTCCTGTGTTTACTCTGGGTGATAGACAGTGCAGCCTGTCAGGTCCTGTGTTTACTCTGGGTGATAGACAGTACAGCCTGTCAGGTCCGGGTTTACCTGGGTGATAGACAACAAGCCTGTCAGTTCCTTGTTTTACTCTGGGTTGATAGACATACAGCCTTTCAGGTCCTGTGTTTACTCGGGTGATAGACAGTACAGCCTGTCAGGTCCTGTGGGTAAATAGACAGTACAGCCTGTCAGGTCCTGTGTTTACTCTGGGTGATAGACAGTACAGCCTGTCAGGTCCTGTGTTTACTCTGGGTGATAGACAGTACAGCCTGTCAGGTCCTCTGGGTGATAGACAGTACAGCCTGTCAGGTCCTGTGTTTACTCTGGGTGATAGACAGTACAGCCTGTCAGGTCCTGTGTTTACTCTGGGTGATAGACAGTACAGCCTGTCCAGGTCTGTGTTACTCTGGGTATAGACAGTACACCCTTCAGGCCCCTGTGTTTACTACTCTGGGTGATAGACAGTACAGCCTGTCAGGTCCTTGTGTTTCCCTCTGGGTGATAGACATTTACAGCCTGTCAGGTCCTGTGTTTACTCTGGGTGATAGACAGTGCAGCCTGTCAGGTCCTGTGTTTACTCTGGGGGGATAGACAGTACAGCCTGTTCAGGTCCTGTGTTTACTCTGGTGATAGACAGTACCAGCCTGTCGGGTCCTGTGGTTTACTCGGGGTGATAGACAGTACAGCCTGTCAGGTCCTGTGTTTACTCTGGGTGATAGAAAACAGCCTGTCCGGGGGTCTGGGTTGATAGACAGTACAGCCTGTCAGTCCTGGGTGATAGACAGTGCAGCCTGTCGGTCCTGGGGTTTTACTCTGGTGGATAGACAGTACAGCCTGTCAGGGTCCTTGTTTTACTCTGGGTGATAGACAGTACAGCCTGTCAGGTCCTGTGTTTACTCTGGGTGATAGACAGTACAGCCTGTCAGGTCCTTGTTTTTTTTACTCTGGGTGATAGACAGTACAGCTGTCAGGTCCTGTGTTTACTTGGGTGATAGACGTACAGCCTGTCAGGTCCTGTGTTTACTCGGGGGGTGATAGACAGTACAGCCCTGTCAGGTCCTGTGTTTACTCGGGGTGATAGACAGTACAGCCTGTCAGGTCCTTGTTTTTCTCGGGGTTTGATAGACAGTGCAGCCCTGTCAGGTCCTCTGGGTTTGATAGACAGTACAGCCGTCAGGTCCTGGGTGATAGACATAAAAGCCTGTCGGTCCTGTGTTTTACTCTGGGTGTAGACAGAAACGCCTGTCAGGTCCTGTGTTTACTCTGGGTGATAGACAGTACAGCCTTCAGGTCCTGTGTTTACGGGTGATAGACAGTAAAAAGCCTGTCAGGTCTGTTTTTTACTCTGGGTGTTTAGACAGTACAGCCTTGTCATATCCTGTGTTACTCGGGGTGATAGACAGTGAAAGCCTGTCAGGCCCTTTGTGTTTTACTCTGGGTGATAGACAGTACAGCCTGTCAGATCCTGTGTTTACTCTGGGTGATAACAGTAACAGCCTGTCAGGTCCTGTGTTTACTCTGGGTGATAGACAGTCAGCCTTCAGGTCCTGTGTTTACTCTGGGTGATAGACAGTAAAAAGCCTGTCAGATCCTGTTGTTTACTCTGGGTGATAGACAGTGCAGCCTGTCAGGTCCTGGGTGAAGACAGTACAGCCTGTCAGGTCCTGTTGTTTACTCTGGGTGATAGACAGTACAGCCTGTCAGATCCTGTGTTACTCTGGGTGTAGACGTACAAGCTTTTCAGGTCCTTGTGTTACCCTCATCCATCTGGGTGATAGACGGGTACATGCCTGTCAGATCCTGTGTTACTCTGGTTTATAGACAGTAAAAGCCTGTCAGGTTTCCTGTGTTTACTCTGGGTGATAGACAGTGCAGCCTGTCGGTTCCCTGGGTGATAGACAGTACAAGCCTGTCTCAGGTCCTGTGTTTACTCTGGGTGATAGACAGTACAAGCCTGTCAGGTCCTGTGTTTACTCTTGGGTGATAGACAGTACAGCCTGTCAGGTCCTGTGTTTACTTGGGTGATAGACGTACAAGCCTGTCAGGTCCTGTGTTTTACTCTGGGTGATAGACAGTACAAAGCCTGTCATTCCTGTGTTTACTCTGGTGATAGACAGTGCAGCCTGTCAGGGCCCTTTGTGTTTTACTCTGGGTGATAGACAGTACAGCCTTTTCAATCCTGTTTTTTTCTCTGGGTGTAGACAGTACAAGCCTGTCAGGTCCTGTGTTTTACTCTGGGTGATAGACAGTACAGCCTGTCAGGTCCTGTGTTTACTCTGGGGGGATAGACAGAAACAAGCCTGTCAGATCCTGTGTTTTTTACTCTGGTGATAGACAGTGAAAGCCTGTCAGGTCCTGGGTGATAGACAGTACAGCCTTTTCAGGTCCTGTGTTTACTCTGGGTGATAGACAGTACAGCCTGTCAGGTCCTCTGGGTGATAGACAGTACAGAGTCATGGGTGACTGGGAGGGAAGGCTACCCTTACTACCCTCTACCATCAATCATAAGTGAAATATTAGATCATGTGACCCCTTGAGATGGAAATGAACTAACCATACATGTTAATGTCACAATCCTACGTCCTTCTGATGTTTATCATGAATGTTTCATTGGTCCATAGATCAGACATGTTTTTGATATGCCTATGGGTTGTATAAACCCCATGTATAAACCATGTGGAAACCATGTATGTGGAAACAGGTGTGTGAGAGTGTTTGTTTGAGTTGACACTCGGGGCAGATGGAGGGTGATTCCAGCTTTGTTTAACTAGAGATAGAGCTCTGCTGATAAGACACTCGGGGCGGATGGAGGGTGATTCCAGCTTTGTCTAACTAAGATAGAGCTCTGCTGATAAGACACTCTGGGCGGATGGAAAGGGGGCTTCCCGCTTTGTCTAACTAGATAGAGCTCTGCTGATAAGACACTCGGGGCGGATGGAGGGTGCTTCCAGCTTTGTCTAACTAGAGATAGAGCTCTGCTGATAAGACACTCGGGGCGGATGGAGGGTGCTTCCAGCTTTGTCTAACTAGAGATAGAGCTCTGCTGATAAGACACTCGGGGCGGATGGAGGGTGCTTCCAGCTTTGTCTAACTTGAGATAGAGCTCTGCTGATAAGACACTCGGGGCGGATGGAGGGTGCTTCCAGCTTTGTCTAACTAGAGATAGAGCTCTGCTGATAAGACACTCGGGGGGATGGGGTGCTTCCAGCTTTGTCTAACTAAATAGAAAACTCTGCTGATAAGAACACTCGGGGGGGGATTTGGGGGTGCTTCCAGCTTTGTCTAACTAGAGATAGAGCTCTGCTGATAAGACACTCGGGGCGGATGGAGGGTGATTCCAGCTTTGTCTAACTAGATAGAGCTCTGCTGATAAGACACTCGGGGCGGATGGAGGGTGATTCCAGCTTTGTCTAACTAGAGATAGAGCTCTGCTGATAAGACACTCGGGGCGGATGGAGGGTGCTTCCAGCTTTGTCTAACTAGAGATAGAGCTCTG